>PPNS03000001.1:0-436342 GCA_003708225.3 Williopsis suaveolens | reverse complement strand
CTTCCGCTTTTGAGAGTTGTGGCGGGGGCGATGGGCTGTGGCGGTGCAAAGTCCCCACTGTGGAAAAAAAATTCTGTGGGGTTTCTCGGGAGGAGACATAAAAAAAAAAAAAAAAAAAAAACAAAAAAAACAAAACCACAACAGAAAAAAAAGAGGGAGGGGGGGGGGGGGGGGGGGGGGCAAACAAGGAAGCGCTAGCCCCATGAATTCCTTCACAAGGAAGAGCTGGACCGTAAACTCACCAGTCATTGTCCACACTGTCGAACCTCCTCTTGCTGAGACCCTCCTTGTTGTGAATCAAGACATCATCAATAGTCTTCAATCTGTTATCCAAGTTGTTCTCCCACTCTTCAAAACTGGATCCAAAAGAAGTTGTAGCGTTGCTCAACATTGGAGGCACAACAACGTTACTTGGCAACGGAACACGCTTCAACTCTGGTGCTGGAGTGTTTGTGGAGGAAATCGGTTGGGTTGAACGCGTGGCGGTATACATATTGTCACCAACTTGATACCCTTCACTCACTGCCTTACGAATTCTCATACCGATGGTCTGTAGAGCGTGCTGATGAGCATACGTCTCGCTGCTGTTCTCAGAAAGATTGTAGTGGAGTTGTCTCTTGACTTGTGACATGTTGTTTGGTTGGTTGGTTTTTTTTGGCTGTTTCTTTCTTTGTTTGTTTGGTTTATATCGCAATCGCTCAAGTTTCTATGGCGATCTGGGTTTGTTCTTCAAATTCGTGTCACCTGGCGTACCCAGGCTGCAAAAGCTCTCGAAGCTCCCGCGCGAGACACCGCAAAATTTTTGTTCCCTGCACGCAATTTCTTGTCAATTTGTTGTATCTTATTTAATTTAATTTCCGGATGCGGTAAATCTTAAACAATGCACAGATTGGGGAATTTCCCTCTTTTGATATCCGGGTAACATGCTATTTCCTAATTCTGGTATTTGCCTATTTAGGTTATTTCTGCTCGCTTTTGTTATCACTTAGGAGATCATCACCGCGTTGCTTGACAGCCTCAGCTTCCTCTATGCACTGGTAATAGCGAACACAACAAACTATTTAAGAAGACCGTCCACTCCACAAAAATTTTCCTTCCCGAATGATCGTCTAGGGATTGCCCAGATACTACCAATCAACCAAAAATGGTCAACTTTACCGTTTCGTCTGAAGAAGCTCGCACTCTTGAAAGCGAATACTCAGCTCATAACTACCACCCATTGCCAGTGGTGTTCCATAAGGCTCAAGGTGCCCATGTCTGGGATCCAGAAGGTAAGGAATACTTGGATTTCCTCTCTGCCTATTCTGCTGTGAATCAAGGTCATTGCCACCCAAAAATTATTGCTGCCCTTGTCGAACAAGCTCAAACTTTGACTTTGTCTTCAAGAGCCTTCTCGTCTGATATCTTCGGTGTGTTTGCCAAATACATCACCGAGTTCTTTGACTATGAAATGGTTTTGCCGATGAACACGGGTGCTGAGGCCGTTGAGACCGGTCTCAAGCTTGCTAGAAGATGGGGTTACATGAAGAAGGGTATCCCATCCGATGAAGCTATTATCCTCGCCGCTGAGAACAATTTCCACGGTAGAACTCTTGGTGTGATCTCCATGTCTACTGACCCAGAGGCAACGGCTAAGTTTGGTCCATTCTTGAAGAATGTCGGTCCTTCTATCCCAGGTACCACCGATAAGGTGTTGAGATATGGTTCTATCGAGGACATTGAATTGGCCTTGAACAACGCTGGTGACAAGATTGCTGCTATTCTTCTTGAGCCAATCCAAGGTGAAGCTGGTATTGTGGTTCCACCAGCTGATTACCTGACCAAGGTTTCTGAGTTGTGTAAGAAACACAACGTTTTGTTGATCTGTGATGAGATCCAAACTGGTATCGCAAGAACTGGTAAACTCTTGTGTTACGAACACTCTCCAAACGTCAAGCCAGATATCGTTCTTTTGGGTAAGGCCATCTCTGGTGGTGTTTTGCCAGTGTCTGCTGTTCTTTCTTCCAAGGAGATCATGCTCACTTTGGAGCCTGGCTCCCATGGCTCAACTTATGGTGGTAACCCATTGGCTTCTCGTGTTGCTATTGCTGCCTTAGAAGTTGTCAGAGAGGAGAAGCTTGTTGAGAGATCTGCTGAACTCGGTGACTTTTTGAAAGAGGAGTTGACCAAATTGCAAGCTGAATCTAACGGTATTATCTCTGAAGTTCGTGGTAAAGGTTTGTTGAGTGCTATTGTCATTGATGAATCTAAGACCAATGGCAGAAGTGCTTGGGATTTGTGTCTCTTGATGAAGGACCAAGGTGTCCTGGCTAAACCAACACATGATCACATTATCAGATTGGCTCCACCATTGGTTATCTCCAAGGAGGATTTGTTGAAGGGTGTGGATGCTATTAGAGAGTCTTTAAAGCTCTTGCCAACTGCCCCAAAGGCTCATCACTGACCATCTAAAAAAGTCATTGTATATATATATCCGAAGTTCTTCATTATTCGTTGATTGTATTGTAATTTTTTTTAAGAGTTGGTTTATTTTAGATGGGGAAGACGGGGTTTTTGTGCGGAGTTCGGATCAAGGTGATCGACATCAACTGGATCAACTGAACCCTTCTCCCGTGAAGAATAAAAATTATCTCTATTCGTACCATTTACCCTGCTATTTCCGGAATCAAGATTGACTGAATGCTCTAATATTTTTCAATAATCACTACAAATTATAATGTTCTCTGTGTAAGCCATTATATGATACTAGGGATAATAGTTTAGTCCATGTCCAGTTGTATGTAGTATATGATTAGGACAGCTCACAGGGTGTTCGAATTCCCGGGCATTGATCAACTATTCCAATATGGGGGACGGTACAATACTGTAGTTGAAGAAACAGAAGGAATTGGCAGGTAGTTTCTCCAGTGATCCCGGCGTTGTCAGGAGGAGCTTGTGTGTAGTCATGTCTCATGGAGTTAAGGTAAACGTACCATAAAATCAGTGGCTGCCACTTGATGATATTCGCACACAACTATTCCTATCGGTTGACAGCGTGTCCGCTAACGAGTTGCATGGGAAAGGAACAGACCGCCCTACTGGGCGGCACACCGTGGTGGTTCAGATGGCTGTTTCGGCTTGACACAAATTTGTGCCACAGGCCATTGTCGAAAATTGATAAGCACTTGGGCCAGCGTTTCTGGTGGTTTCATCCTGTTGAGCTTTATATATCTTCGGAATTGTAGTATATACTGCTATATAAATAATCCAATTGCAGAAATTGAGTACTTGGACTACCCATGACCCTCCTATGAAGCCCTCAACCTCAACCTCACCTCAACCTGAGATCAACTGTCAACGGATGATGGATACAAACCACACCACGATCCATGCCACCAGAGCAACCTTCCGAGGATCTGTTAGGTGCTCCTACCGCCATTTCAGTCCTACTTCCGACCTGGGATTCCACACAGTTTTTCCGGTAGGCTGTCTCCCTTGCTTGGGGGTTTGCAGGTGAAGCTGGGATGAATTGCTTCAATTGGTTGCGACGTTTAATAATTGCTCAATTGCGTGTAGTCTATATTATACAACTATCCCTCATCTCATGTCCATCTCCGTGGTTCTAGAGGGTCCCCCTAGTCCCTTCATACAACTGATCACCCACCAGGTGAGGACCACCTGCTGATGCCGGCTCTTTGGGTGGGCCACCTCATGACCCAGGGGGAAAACAGGGCGCAACTATAAAAGCGGCGCCCCTTGCTCTCCTTCATCCAGCTCAACTCCCCTATTCCCATCCTCATCAATTGGTTCTTTCGAAGACCTTTTTAACAACAAACAACAAAACAACAACAAAACAAACAATGGCTATCTCTATTGGTATTAACGGTTTCGGTCGTATTGGTCGTCTCGTCCTCAGAGTTGCTCTTTCCAGAAAGGACATCAACGTTGTCGCTGTGAATGATCCTTTCATCGGTGCTGACTACGCTGCTTACATGTTCAAGTACGACTCCACCCACGGTAAGTTCAAGGGTGAGGTTTCCTCTGACGGTAAGAACTTGATCATTGACGGTAAGACCATCAACGTGTTCCAAGAGCGTGACCCAGTCAACATCCCATGGGGTGCTGAGAAGGTTGACTACGTCATTGATTCCACTGGTGTCTTCACCACTTTGGAGGGTGCTCAAAAGCACATTGACGCCGGTGCCAAGAAGGTTATCATCACTGCTCCATCTAAGGATGCCCCAATGTTTGTCATTGGTGTCAATGAGGAGAAGTACACTCCAGACTTGAACATTGTCTCCAATGCTTCTTGTACCACCAACTGTTTGGCCCCATTGGCCAAGGTTATCAACGACAAGTTTGGTATTGAGGAAGGTTTGATGACCACTGTCCACTCCATCACTGCCACCCAAAAGACCGTTGATGGTCCATCCCACAAGGACTGGAGAGGTGGTCGTACCGCTTCCGGTAACATCATCCCATCTTCTACCGGTGCTGCTAAGGCTGTTGGTAAGGTTATCCCAGAGTTGGCTGGTAAATTGACTGGTATGTCCTTGAGAGTTCCAACCACTGATGTCTCTGTCGTTGACTTGACTGTCAAGTTGGTGAAGGAGGCTACCTACGATGAGATCAAGGCCGCTGTTAAGGAGGCCTCTGAGGGTAAGCTCAAGGGTATTTTGGGTTACACTGAGGATGCTGTTGTCTCCACTGACTTCTTGACCGACTCCAGATCTTCCATCTTCGATGCTAACGCTGGTATCTGGTTGTCTCCAAAGTTCGTCAAGTTGATCTCTTGGTACGATAACGAGTACGGTTACTCCACCAGAGTCGTTGACTTGTTGGAGTACATTGCTTCCAAGTAAACTTCTGGATCCCTTTTATGAGACTTTTAACGTGAATTCGATACATTTTTTCTGGAAATTGATATTCGTAGTGCTGCGTTCAGGAGGCTACATATTCATCAGGTCACCGTGAAGCCAATTGTCTTCCAATCTTCACGAACGTATTGTAATAACTCATACTGCAAGATCTATCGACTTTTATAACTCAATGCCCTCCAGTTACTGAGTTATGGCTCTTTGTTATCATCGTCCCATCCTTTCCATGCAGCCTGCCTGAAAACTTTTCAGCCACACAGTCATCCGTTAAGGGCAACAATTTGAGACCAGTAACCTCTTTAGGGCCATAAACACTTGCGCTTGAATTTATTTCGAGAGAAAGACCTTTAAATACAATTCATCAGCTGACAGGTGTATTCTAGGTGGCATCCGATAGACTTTGTTAGTCATTCGAAGCGTTTTGATCTTCATTTAATCTATCTAATGATCCTGTTGAACTACTTATGACCGTGAGATGAAAGATCTGAGACCATTATCGACTGCTACGGAAAGACTTTAACCACTGCTCCGAAGGCGAAGTTCAAAAGCTGAGAGATATCTATGAGAGTTGAACGGAATCTCTCTTAGGGCTCCGTTCGGTAGTTAGAATTGTGAAAACTATCCACGGAACTCCTTGACATATCTAAGCCGTCACTTTGATGGGTCGGTACCTCCTATAAGAATCAATAATAAACAAAATTCACGTAATAACTTAACACTCTATCATTATAAATATTATCCATGTCGTTTTTAATTAAAATTTGGTGTTTGGGTGGAATATTGAAGAATGCTTTCACTTGATTTTTTACCATAATTTATCATTTCTCATAGTTTCACCAAAGTACGAAAAAAGTGAAAAAAATTCACCAAACTTCTTACTTGGTGAGTATTTGAGATAATCATTATCATTAAAGGATCAAAAGCCTGCAAGTGTTAGTTATTGGCTCAATTTGAATATATTTTTGTGCCGTAACGTTGCTCAATACGCCATCAGTCACACGCCTACGATTTCAGATAAGCAAAGACTAGCGAAGGCATGAAAAGTCCATCGAGTTATTTTTAAGATCAGAAATACAGTGCATTCTGTGTAGTATGGTCTATGATTGATGATGCACAATTGATGAATCATGATCCGCATGTGTGGGGTGTAAAGGGACCAGTGAATGAATGTCATAAGGCGTTATCTCCATTGACTTGGCAGAGTTTTTGTAAACTCTATTACGAGTAATCAAGAGCGGATTAATCTTATTTGAATATTTGCCATTGAAGCGCATAGATATAGAAGCAGCTGATCTGAGTTTTTTCTTTGCTCTTCAGACTCCTCCAAGAGTCCAAACCCAGATTGATCGGGTCTTATACAAACGTCATTCGGTTTTCAGTTCATCTCCCATTATCTTACTTCGTCTGCCATTATCTTACACGATGAACACTAGCGAGTAAGCATCACAACAGGATAGTATATCCTTCTTTGCTTCACAGTTGTGGAGAACCTTATCCTTTCTAAAGTAGTCAGACTTGATTCAATTATCCCTAGGTGAAGTCGTTACTTATTCAATAGTATTAAGAGTGGTAGACTTTGTTGTTGTCCTCGTCTCCTATGCGGTTTGTGTAGTCATTAGAGTTTTTTGATCATCCTCCAAGATATTGATAACCGAAATCAGAGAATTCAAGATCAAGCACGACAGAGAGTAAAGAATTCATTTTGGCAATAAATCGGTGCTGGATATTATGGAAGGTAATATAGAACGGTTTACAGATGCCTCTCTGAAAAGTTATTAGTTCGAGTTGTGGTACCCAAACAAGCTCTTATGTTTTCACGGACCTACTAATAACAGAGCCTTCAGAATATAAAACGCCACTACTAATTCAGATTTTAATTAGTGAAAATGCTAACAGTGAATTGTGAACCTACGTCTTGATATCACCGAATAAAGAATAATGAATTTTTACCATATTCCATACCGTTAGTTCTCGTGTCTCCTGATTATCCGCGCTTAACGCCTTAAATGTGTCCCACAATAGATATCAATCATTGCACGGTTTGACACGTAAATGCGCAGGAACGCCTGTTCGCGACACACCCAAACGACTATGAAACCCATACGGATCAGCGATGACCCGTAACATTCCTGGTACAAGGATGAAGCAATCTTGATACCTGCAGTCTTTTGAACTATGTAAAAGCCTGACGGCGTCGTCTATAAATATAGGTTGGTAACCCCCAATTTTGTCAGTTGGCTTTCTTTCTTGTAAGTTAAATTCATCACAACCACGCGCAGAATCACACAATGTTCATCACAGCTGCTCTCTTCTCACTCAAGAGGATGCCACGCATCTTCATGCTCATCTTGCTCTTTATCAATGTGTTCCTTCTCGCCTTCCTCTTACTTGGATGCACAACTGACACCCAGACATATTCATCCACATACCTTGTGAAGTACTCGTTCAACAAATCTTCAGCCATCTACCCACTCATCAAGAGTTCATATAGTTCTAAGAACTTGACAGGTTATGAAAAAATTTCTGTCCGTACTGGATATTTATCCCTCTGTGTCGATGTTGCCAATGAAACAGCATGTGCTTCAAGATCCGATCTGACCAGTTTCAAAAACATCACCGCTGTTGATATCTATACCGTGAACTCGAACTCAAGTTCAACCACCTTGGATATAGTTTCCCTTGCTGCAGAATACTCCAATGAGATTGTTCATCCATACATTCTCATTGCATGTATCATCCTCACTATCATACTCTTTCTCTCATTGTTATACATTGTTATTCCCGGGCTTCCTGGGAAACACTTTGTCACGAAGTTTAACCTGGTGCTTGCACCAGTTTTAGCTTTGCTATGGGGGTTGGGAGCCATGTGGGTACATGTTGCTTCTAATGCTGGTAAAAGCTTAGTGGAAAAGGCTAGTATGGGTATCATAAAGGCAGACATTGGTCTTAAGGCTAGTGCAATGACGTGGACACCATTCACATTCTTTGTAATCGTGGCAATCGGCGTCATCGGGCTGTATCTTAGAGACTTGAACGAGATCATTGAGGCAGTTGATGCTAAGGTTTGATCAGGTAACTTGAGTTTTAAATACAGACTGAAAATAACAGTATGGGCATTCTTTTATACTATGACACATTCGCTGTAGTCTAGAGCCTTTCCAAGACCCAAGAGACAATCTCTTCACATGTGCGAGATGGTAAGTCACCAATCTTCATTGGACTATAATCGCCAGCGATTGAGAACCCATGAGGTGTATCCTTATGGAATTTCAACTGCACACATCTGAAGTCTCTATTGTTCTTCTTATCAGCAAGATCTTTCTCAAATTTCTCCAAGTCCTGCTTGGTATAGAAATTGTCTTCTCTTCCGATGATCAACAATGTTGGTTTTTGCACAGTTTCAAACACTTCTGGGGGCATGAAGATTGGATGTACGATTATTGTGCTCTTTATTCTATCATCATCAGATTCGATTGCAAGTCTCGCAACGGCATTAGCTCCAAACGAGAAGCCAATTATCACAGAATTCTCCACACCATGTATGGATAGAAGCTCTTTGATACACTCTTGAACAGAGATCCAATTTGAAGTGTTTTGATAATGTCCTTCACTATAGGAACCAAACACGTTATGACACTGGAGCCAATAGTTGAGTTTCACGTTCATTGCAACACCAACGGTAAGAGACTTGAACTTTGAAATGAATGAGCCATCATCTGCTTCCTCAGCCGGAGTTTCGAGGTTGAGGGGGTCGTTGAAATATGTATCAACGAGCGCGGTGACACATCCAGTTCTTATCGCATAAGCATCTGCAAGTTTCTTATTGTTGACACTGAGACCCTTTGAGTTCGGTATTATCACCACCATACTCTTTTCTTTGGTCTTTAGTTCGTATTCAACCTTACCATAATTGTCAATTTCGATACTGGTAGATGGATACGTCAAGTAAACGTTACACTGGGTGTTCTTAAGCTTGAACTCATACCCTCTAGGTTTCGGAGATGCAATTTCCTTGAAAATGGAGCTCTTTCTTGAGCTCTTCAGTGATTCTTCCTTGAACACGGAGCCTCTTCTGGCCTGTGGATCCAAGATTTCATCAAATGAACTATCAAGATCTTCATCTGATGGTATCTCGACGTCATTACGCGATAGTGATATGTCACCTTCAACATCATCAATGTTCTGATATGAGGAGTCAAAGTCATGGAAAACCCTTGGATAGGCCGATCTGGGCACCGAGACGTCGTCAGCGGACATAGTTACTCGTCGTTGTGTATTATTGTTGTTGTTGTTCTTGTCGTAATGTCGTGTTCCCAAGAAGTTTTCAAATCCCCCTGTTAAAAAGCGAAAGCCTTAAAAGCCACCAACCACAAAAGCCCTGGAGTCGACAAAGGGAACAATTCACAGGCAGATTGAGAAATAAAGAGAGATGAAATTGACCGTCAGTACCCTTTTCATGGCCTCATTGGCCATTTTGGCGAACGCCGAGACGTTCAGATTACTTGCACAGGATATCAACACGTATAAGACTGCCCCAATTGGAACGTTGAAATATGACTCAGATACCAAAAAAGCTGAGGTCACCGAGGTTCCTGAGTACTTAGAGCATGGTGAATACCGTCTTGGGATACAGAAGGGTCCTATTTTTAAGAGCTATTCTTACTCTGAGGTGAGTTGTGAAATGATGAAATGCTATCATTTATTTGATACTAACCAGCCATGCAAGCTTACAGAGCCGTTTGGCTATGAACTTATAATAGTAACCAAACCAGATGGTGAATTGTCCACTTTGTCCTTTAAGAAGAGTTCCACTCCAGGTCTAACACCTGTGGTGAAGCCAATGAGGCCTGGTGCTGATCCGCTCATTCTCTACAAGAAGGAACAAGAGACTGCTGATGTCTCGAACCCTCTGATACCAGATGAAGAAGTAAGTTAGCCAGATATGATAAAGCGACACATGACTAACAGCACAAAATAGGAACCAAAGACATTTCTGCAGAAGTACTGGATGTACATCTTCCCTGTGGCCATCTATATGCTCTTATCAGCTGGGGAGCAGCCACAGAAGCAAGAACAACTAAGAGACTGAAGGGACAAGGCATATATCTTAGAGATACTCAAACTCAGAGAGGTGAATTGTGATTGTATACGTACAGAATGGTCCTTCGTAGTATATTTAACCCGTTGTTACATAAGAACTGTTAACTTCACCACGTAATCACCCCGAATATTTACATAAGTGCTTTGTCAGTGATAAGTCGCTGAAGGACTCGCGCTGGAAGCTTTCAACTTAACACACAAGGGACATGCAGGTCAAAGGAGAACGACATCAAACAGAGAACTCATCATGGACAAGCTGTTTGGGAAGAAAGACGGGCTCATGAACAGACTTCCGATCACCCACAATAGGGCGCCACCACCACAGCTCGGGCCAGCCAAACCGATGAGGGCCGCCAACTGTCCAAACAACCAGTACGCTCTTGTCAACGTTGCCGCTGTGAACCCTGAGGACTTTGCCGATGGAATCAATGTCTCTATCAACAACTTGTATGTATTCACTACAAAGCATTCCAGGGAAGTTGCTCCAGGTACTATCGGCCTGAATGGTACACAGAGACTTTGGGCGCGTATCTCCATTGACGAGGTTGCACAGGTGAGAAAGTATGACATTATGGCCGCCACGGGGAAACAGGCCTATTTGGGTTCATTGAACATTGAGATTTCCTTCAGAGGCAAGAACAATACCACGGATCAACAGTTTGACCAAGATGAATTAGCAAAGACTCTCATTGCAAAATTCGAGAACCAAATTTTTGCCCCTACACAACTGTTTCTGATGGATTTCAAGGGCTACATCTTTGAATTGAAGGTGCAGAGTGCCCAGGTACTCGACCTGGTTGATATGGATACCTCAGGTCCAATGAGCCCATCAATTGATACCAAGGGTCTTTTATTGCCACAGACTGTGATCAATTTCTTCAGAGGTCGTGACGGTTTGGTCAATTTGAAGTCAAGCTCGATAAGAATGAGATCAGATGCTGTGATTAGACCAGATTTCAAGTTCGAAGAGCTAGGTGTAGGTGGTTTGGATAAAGAATTCTCCAATATCTTCAGACGTGCTTTCGCGTCAAGAGTGTTCCCTCCAGCATTTATTGAGAAATTGGGTATCACACATGTCAAGGGTCTCTTGCTCTTTGGTCCCCCAGGTACTGGTAAGACCTTGATCGCTAGAAAGATCGGTAAAATGTTGAATGCTAGAGAACCTAAGATTGTTAACGGTCCAGAGATTTTGAGTAAATACGTTGGTTCTTCCGAGGAAAACATTAGAAACTTGTTCAAAGATGCGGAAGCAGAATTCAAAGCCAAAGGTGATGAATCTTCCTTACACATCATCATCTTTGATGAATTGGATTCCGTATTTAAACAAAGAGGTTCTAGAGGAGACGGCACAGGAGTGGGTGATAACGTTGTTAACCAATTGTTGGCTAAGATGGATGGTGTCGATCAATTGAATAACATCTTGGTTATCGGTATGACTAACCGTCGTGATCTTATCGATATTGCGTTATTGCGTCCTGGTAGATTCGAAGTGCAAGTTGAGATCCACTTACCAGATGAAGAGGGCCGTTACCAGATTTTGGAGATCCACACAAAGAAGATGAGAGAGAGCAAGACTATGGCATCGGATGTTGACTTACACGAGCTAGCTGCATTGACAAAGAACTACTCTGGTGCCGAGATTGAAGGCTTGGTGAAAAGTGCTTCTTCTTTCGCCATATCTGGCCTTATTGACATTGGTAAGGGTAAGACCAATGTTAACCAAAAGACCATAAACAACATGAAGATCACAAGGGAAAACTTCCTAAAGGCTTTTGCAGAGATTAATCCAGCATTTGGTGTCAGCGAAGGTGATTTGAAGACATGTTTGAAACAAGGGCTCGTCTCGTACTCTCCAAGAGTGGATGAAATCTTGAAGATTGGCCATCGTTATGTAAGACAAGTTAGGGAGAAAACCAACTTGATTTCGCTTTTGGTTCATGGACCTGCTGGTTCTGGTAAGACTGCATTATCTGCAAAGATCGCCTTGGATTCTGGATTCCCATTTGTGAGATTATTATCACCAGATAACATGGCGGCCATGTCTGAGAGTGCAAAGATCGCATACATTGATAACTTATTCAGAGACGCATATAAGTCTCCACTTAACGTTGTTGTCATTGATGATATTGAGAAGATCATCGAATGGGTTCCGATTGGACCACGTTTCTCCAATGCTATTCTACAAGTGTTGATGACATATATCAAGCGTCAACCACCAGACGATCGCCGTCTCTTGATCTTAACTACAACTTCATCATACAGTCTATTGCAACAGTTGGACATGCTCAGTTGCTTCAACAATGATATCGCTGTTCCTACTTTGTCAAGTTTGGACGAGTTCAACAACGTGTTGATTGATAAGCAGTTCTTGAATGATCAAGGCCGTGTTGATGTTATCAATAAGCTTTCAGCCGTCACACCAAAGTTGGATGTTGGGATTAAGAACGTATTGGTCAACATCGACAGCGCTACATTCGGAGAGAACCCTGTTGACGAGCTTGTTGAGTTGATGGCTAAATAGATATAATGAGATTTTATAGTTTAAAGAGGAACAGTTTAAGGTCCCAGTTGGTAGTTGTGCCTGATTTTCCCCCAAAATTTTCCGTTGATCATACACGGAAAATTCAATCATGCGGGGGTCTCAAATCTTGAGAACGTCGTCTTGGAATGTCTAGAAAGTCAAGTACCTGCTTCACACGATTTCTGGCCATCCCAAATCTATTAAAATAAACTTGAAAGCCTTCAAGACCAACCGCACACAATATGGCACAGAGATTCGAGAAAGACCCAGTGCTTATCAAGTACGCCTACGAGGAGCTTCGGGATGTCCCAAGGGGCTCTGATGACTACGAGAAGATGATTTCCGGCATGCATTACAATTGTCTGGCTCCTGAGTTGAACAGGGCAAGATTGTTGCGTCATGACATGGCCAGAAAGTATAGCAACATCTACTTAGATGACAAGACCGAGGAAGAGTTCACAAAGGAAAGATATGATTATCTCCGCAAGATCTTTGGCAAAGTTGGCGAGAATGCATATATGGAACCACCATTCAACGTTGATTATGGCTTCAACATTTCAATTGGTGATTGGTTCTATGCAAATTTCAACTTGACGATTTTGGATACTTCTATTGTGAAGATTGGGAATCATGTGCAGTTTGGGCCAAACTGTGTCGTCACATGCGCTACACACCATCTGGATCCCATCGAGCGCTGTGAAAAGTTCAACGAATGGGCACGTGAGATTACTATAGGTGACTATGTTTGGCTAGGTGCCAATGTCACTGTCTTACAGGGTGCAGTTATCGGTGAAGGTGCGGTAATTGGTGCCAACTCTGTTGTGACAGCAGGGCAAGTTATCCCACCATATACTGTTTGTGTTGGCGCACCAGTTAGAGTAATTAGAAAGATCGAGGGATATTCAGATTAGATGTTGCTTTAGATAGTTATAAAAACTCTGAAATGTTTTGAAATCTTGACCGTAGAGGAAATGGATCTGTGTTGGCGTCACGATGAAGATGTGCTTCGATTTGATGAGCCTTGAGGGACTTCTTCGATATTGTCTCGACCAAACAATACCTGGTACTGTTATCTGCAGTTCAGAATCATTCTCCTGTATCTCAACCGGTATACCAGAGATTACTGATCGTACTTCGGCCATATCAAACTTGTTCTCAAATACGGTAACCTTCACGTTGGACCACCTCGAGTTCAATATCTGTGGCCTATAGTACTGATGGGACCAGAATAATATCCACCTCTTCGTATTACCCAAATGGTACTCCTGAACATGAAAGTTAACACAATGTACTTGTTGAAGATAGCTAATCAGTTCAACCACAGAAGATTTGATTCCCAAGAGTGAGCTAAACCACACACATTGATTACCTTTACTCTGATCAACTAGCCTTCGTACAAACCCAACTTCACCACCTTCACAGAGAAGCTCTGTGTCTTTGGCTACCACAGGTTCATGATGTAGTGTTTCCTTCTGCCTGCTCTTCTCACCCATCTCTTCCTTCGATGAATAGAAAGGCGGATTACACACCATGAAGTCATAACCCTCTCCCACGATACCATCACCTTCCTTGACATTAATTGACAGGCCATTGTCCAGAATCGTCCTACCTGCATGAATGACACTCATAGGGTCGATATCAATACCTGTCATATCCCACTGATAACCTCTGTGGCCCAATAAGGCATATATCGCATACGGACCAGTCCCAATGTCGAGGCCACGGACAGAAGACCTCAAGCAATGAGATTCCTCTAGGATACGTTTTACAATCTTCAAATATAACACCCTCGATGGTATAGCAGGGATGAGATGACCCTCTAGGATGTGGATATTGACATTGAAGTACTCTCTCAAGAGCACTGAAGTCAAGAGGCATTGTCCCTTGTAGGAGTAGAAGAATCTCTCATTGTCGATGAATTCACCAAGCTGAGGATACTTCACTGCCAACTCTTGGTAGCATATGTTGAACACCGCATCCATCTCGGTTTCAACTCCGAGCGATACTGAAGTCTTCTGCAGGCGCTCGTGATGTGTAAAATTTCAGCGTCTGGTGGTTGACACAACGCGGCTCCCAACAATCAAAAAATTTATCCGAGCGGAATTTTCTGCCAGATGATCCGGACTGACTGCAGAAGAAGAACATGACCATTCTGGATGCAAACGGTACAAGAAATTAAGGAAAGTGTGTTGATCAGCTGTAACTAAGCCAACCAGTTCATGATACTAAGGGCGCATTTGTCCTTTGTTGTAGTCCGGTACTGCCCCTTTATTAGTCGAGAGCTTTACATGGTTATATCAGCCGCATGTCATGAGCCCACCACAAGGGAAAATCAGCAGGAAAAGCAGTTGATGTTCAGGGGATAACCACACCACCCACGTCGAGGACAATTGTATAAAGAGGCACAGGGAGAACCTTGAATTGACATCCTGGACTATTTTCCATACTCATCATCAAAACAAAGAAACAAAGAAACAACTAATCATGGCTCAATTAGAGATTCCAACAACTCAAAAGGGTGTCATCTTCTATAAGAATGGTGGTAAGCTTGAGTACAAGGACATTCCAGTCCCAACTCCAAGACCAAACGAGATCTTGATCAACGTCAAGTACTCTGGTGTCTGTCACACGGATTTGCACGCATGGCACGGTGATTGGCCATTACCAACTAAGTTACCATTGGTCGGTGGTCATGAAGGTGCTGGTGTTGTTGTCGCCAAGGGTTCCGAAGTCAAGAACTTTGAGATTGGTGACTACGCTGGTATCAAGTGGTTAAACGGCTCTTGTATGGCCTGTGAACTCTGTGAGAAGTCCTTCGAGGCCAACTGTGCTAAGGCCGATTTATCTGGTTACACTCATGATGGTTCCTTCCAGCAATATGCCACTGCAGATGCTGTTCAAGCTGCTCGTATCTCTCAAGGTACCGACTTGGCCGAGGTTGCTCCAATCTTGTGTGCCGGTGTTACCGTCTACAAGGCTTTGAAGACTGCTGATTTGGCTGCTGGGGAATGGGTTGCCATCTCTGGTGCCGGCGGTGGTTTGGGTTCTCTTGCCATCCAATACGCTAAAGCTATGGGATACAGAGTCCTTGCTATTGATGGTGGTGATGACAAGGGTAAACTTTGTAAGGAGCTCGGTGCTGAGGTGTTTGTCGACTTTACCAAGACCAAGGACATTATCAAGGATATTCAAGATGCCACTAACGGTGGTCCACATGGTGTGATTAACGTCTCTGTCTCCGAGAAGGCCATTGAGCAATCTACTGAGTACGTTAGAGCTTGTGGTACCGTTGTTCTTGTTGGTTTGCCAGCTGGTGCCGTCGCAAGAGCCCAAGTCTTCAGTGCTGTTGTTAAGTCTGTCTCCATTAAAGGTTCTTACGTTGGTAACAGAGCAGACACTCGTGAGGCCATTGACTTCTTTGAGAGAGGTTTGGTCAAGGCTCCAATCAAGATTGTTGGTTTGTCTGAACTTCCAAGAGTTTACGAAGAGATGGAGAAGGGTTTGGTTCTCGGTCGTTACGTTGTTGACACATCTAAGTGAACTACTTCTTCTCAGAATGAGTTATGAGTTATTAAAGTTATAGAGTTCTATAGAGACGAATGTTACGAAGTCCCAAAAAACGTGTAGATGACATAGTGCAGTTACGAGCTTAAGATTGAACGATGAACTATGAAGCACTCTCGTCAAAGTATACCTGGGTTCGAGACAGAGTCAGTGATTACTAGCATTGATCACCAGCTACATTAACTCGTGCATTCAGCTCGATGTGAAGTTCAACGCGATGTTACAGTTACATGTATCTACGAGAGCATGGAAGTTTGGACCCTCTCTCTCCCCAGACCGAATCGGCCTAATGTGACAAGTGTCGAAGTTCATAGGCCCGAAACTGTTTGTGATCCGAACCCCGAATTACCTCTTACAGTTTGTAGCACAGTGCACGATTATAACCGGCAGGTGCATTCATCTGGCGCAAAATTGGCATGATGATGCATCAAACAAAACGATATCAACCGGATTTACTGCACTGTGGCTGTATCTTCCCGTCCAATTGGTGACGTAGTGCATACAACCCAAGCCATACAGCAGTGAATTGGTGCAAGTGGCAGCAGGGCTCCCCTAAAAGTGGCCCAAGTTAATGCAGATGAGCCGCAACTGGCCCTTTTGTGACAAGGAGCTCTGCATCGCCTCGAGTCTTATCAGCAAGCTTGAAAACTCGTGAACTATGTATAGACAAGTCTAAGAATCTCTTAGTGGTGGAAGTCGGCTTTTACAAGTTTTTCATGGCGTTTTGCTTCCTTTCAGCAAACCAAATCCCTTCAATCAGTACCACAATATTATTTTTCACCGGGGTACTCGATGCGATCCCTCGTAGTTTCGCTCTCAGCTTTAAACAAGTGGGCATAACAGAAAAGAAATACATGTGTATGTATGTGAAATATTCTAGAAGCTCTTTCTATTACCCGGGAAACAAGCACATAGGGTAACGTTTTCAACAGTCTTAACGCTCAGAACTCTCATAGGCAGATCACCAGCCGTCACTACGCACCACCCTACAGATAAGCGGACCATAGGCTGTGTGCACTGTGTAGCCAGACTTCATAATGTCGGCAGTTCGGGCTTCCTGCCCTGTCAGTAATTTTTTGTATGCACCGGCAAAAAGCTCACAACAACGTTTGGCCCCCCCCCCCCCCGGCAGAGGACACAAACAACGGGCTCTCTCGCAAAAAACGTAAAAATTCCAGTCGTTTCCACCTCAAAAACAAAAGGGAGAAACCAATTAACCGCCCACGCTAAGGAGAGGTTGGATCTTTACCTAAAGGGACCTTGAAGAACCTTTGCACATCACGGTCGATTGAAATAGCTGGTCATTCACAAGGCTCTTGTTTGCTGTCATTACACATCCCAAGCGCCCACGGTTTTGTTTCTGTTTCACCCAACGCCTCCGTCAAGAGAAGTCTTAATCACCGAGGCTAGAAGAGAACAGAAGGAAGAAGAAAGTTTCAGAGCGCTTAAGAAAGAAAGACATTCTGAAAGAGAAGTTTCACAACCAGCATCTTTTTTTGCTTTGCTACCGTTATTTCCAATTTGCTACACAACTTGAATATTGGCCAGGCCCAACAACGTTGAAAATGCCAGACTCATACACGTTCGAAGACACAGATGCCTTACTGGCATCGCTCTCGGGATCATCTGTACCAACTCTGTCTCCATCAGACTTTGATGGTCAGTTCTCTAGTGGTAAGAGCTCCGCTTACTCCGTTTCGCCAGGGCAAAATATCTTTGGGGAAGATGAATGGTCAGGCCAAACAGCTATGGATAGCATGAATGGTCAGTTCAACAGTGATGACTTTGCTGGCATGCAACAAAATGATGATTTTACTGCGAAGGCTGACGATCTAAACCTGTATATGTCATCTATTGAGAACTCACCAGAAAACATCACTGAGCTGTCAGAGCAACTCATCAAGTCTGAGACTTCTATCAACCCAGAGAATTTACATATCCCAAAGGAGGGCGAATACCAGAAGAGGACAAGCTCCGAGAGAAAGTTCTCGGGCTCTGCTGCCTCCTCAAGTAAAGTCTCAAAACCAAAGAAGGATAGATCGAGTCATAACATCATCGAGAAAAAGTATAGAACAAATATCAACGCTAAGATTACTGCACTGAGAGATGCGGTACCGTCCTTGAGAATGGCTGCCGGTGATACTGACATGACACTTAACGATTTGGATGGTCTCTCGCCAGCTTCTAAAATCAATAAGGCGAGTGTCTTGACGAAGGCCACCGAATATATTAAACACTTGGAGAAGAAGAACGCCGCATTGGTGGCTGAGAATCAACGTCTTAGACAGATGGCCGGAGGTCTTTCACCAACACAACAGCAGATGTTTACACAGTTCCCTCCACAACAACAGCAACCACAGATGTACTCTCATCAACCACAACAGCAACAGAACCTGTCTCCATTCCAGCCTGCTGTGGACTTCAACGGACAACCGATCAACGTTGTTTCTCAGCAACCACAACAATTCCATGTGGGCATGCCAGGTAAAGTACTAGTTGGTGGCTTGGCTACTATGGTTGGTCAGAATTTGTTCAACGGGAATGAAGGATATGACTATCATGGTCTTTCCGCATTTCCTATATTTGGTACTCCACAGTTCCAAATCTTTGCTAGAGTTGTGAAATTCTTCTTCGTCGCCTTTGCATTCACTTATATCCTTGTTCCACAGATGTTCTCAACATCTAGACCTGAGGAAAAGAAGGGAAGAAGATCATTTGTGTCTACCAGTGATTGGTACGAATTGATGAAGGAGCTGGTCTTCATTAGTGTTGGTCAACAGAAGAAGAAGGATGCGACAGACCATGAGATTAGGCAAATGTTGAACTCTAAATTACTAGATGCTTCTTCAACTGCTACATTCTTCAGTTTATTGTTCACTCTGTTCAAACTCCAGACCTTTAACTCCAACTTTGAAGTTGAGTTTGGTAAACTTGTCATTGGTAAATTGCTGAAGGAACATTCAGATTTGAGCTCTTTCTTGAACGTCAACTCGATCATTCAGAGTAGCGTGAAAGAGATCTCTAACATGAAAGTTTCAGACCATAGCCTGAGATACTTCTTCAAGGAGCTTCAGACACCAAATGGTCAGTCTACAGAATCCTTCAAAAGATTACTCAACGTAATCAGTGCACTTCCATTGGACTTGAACTGTTCAAAAGGAATCAACTGTGGAGGTTATAAGTTGATCTTGAAAGACGCTAGAGTCATTCATGATTACAAGAACCTCTTGGTGAGTTTCAGAGCTAATGAGCTCTTCCGTGAAGTTTTGCTAAAGTACATTGACTTGACTTTCAACAACAATGTGGATTCTCTTGATTCTGAAGAACTGAAAGAGACAAAGAAGGAAGTTTGGAGTCTTTTGACATTGGCTGAAAACTTCTCACCAGAGAGATCCATAATTCAGATCCGTATCAAATTGTTCAAGTCTATCCTGAACGAGAAATACTTGGATAACGCATTGAAGCTTGTTAATGAAGAAGCTTTGGAATCTACAGATCCACAAATCCCAGAAGGCGCCTGTGAGAATGCCTCTGAGCACATCTCTGAGGTGTCTTCACAGCATACGGTGATTTCTGAAGAGAATGAAGATGAGGTAGAAGATGATGATATTTACACCTCCGAGGATGAACGCTTTGATGATCAGGAGGACCAAGACCTTGTCGAGGTTTTCACTAAGGATTCTCCTAAGGTTGTCGACACTCGTTTCAGGGAATTGCTTTCGAGAGATCTTTTCAACTCGTTGACTTCTGCATCAATCTTAAAATATGCTCGTTTAAAGAAGCATCAAGAAGCCAAAAAGCTGATGAGGTACATCGAGACCAATAAGGAAGATGTGACTCTCCTGTCATTTATATCTATGTTCAAGCTTGTCCAGAAATATCCGAGAGCTTGGTGTGTTGAAAGTGAAGGTGAAGTTCTTGAAAAGCTTGTTGGTGTCTTGAGACTTTGGATAGGTGATTCTCACAACCAGAGTTTCAACGATTTGGAGGATGATGGTTTGCAATTGAAGAGGGAGATCAGCGACAAGCTTGTTGAAGTGGGTAAGAGCTTGAGCAACGTTGATGCTTGAATGGCGTGAAAAGGGTTCTTGCTTTTATGGTGTACTTTAGGAGTTTTCATACGTGTATTCACTGTATTTATTCTTTCAGACATTTTGTCCTATGTTTATTATGGTCCTCAAGAATACGAGGTTTTGGGTTATATTTTGGTTTATAGTTACTTTTGATGTTACAATTTTTCTTTGTTGTCGCTCATTATGTATTGTCATGTTATAGCAACGCTGAATTTTGTCATGGAGCTTTCAGATACTCATGGTGTGATTGTGGTATCTGCTTTATTCTTTGTTTCCTGTATGTCTTCATAGCTCATCATGGATCTCGTGCTCATTAATTATTCTTGCATCACCTTGTTTCAAGATAAAGTTCTTTTCAAATGGCTGATAATTTGGTTCGGTGGTTACAACCATTGCCGGTTTACCATCTTGTGTAGTGGAGTCACACTTAACAGTGGCAACAAATTGTCCATTCTTATCATAGACGTGACTACCGAACTCGAAGCCATGTGTGATATAGCTTTGGATGGCAGATTCTGATGCATCCACGAGTCTTCCATTTTGCAACGTGACGAAGAACTGGGAGCCTATTCTGGCTATGAGATCATCATGATCGTCATTGATGTCGATGAAGACGCTGATCCCACCCTGTCTTGATTTGGCGACAAAGAGATCCTTGTTGAACTTGGAGAGGTGGTAATCTGAGAGACCTATTTTTGATTCTCCTGGGGATTGATCCATGTTTTCCTCTCCTTGAATTCTCTTACATGTGATCTCAGCAAATGATTCACCATTCAGCTTCATAAGCTGGTTATCACAAAGCTGCGGTATACTGACCCTTGCCAGATAGTGACAGGTACGATATTCCTTAACCCAATGCAATTTAACACCCGCTGTCTCCATATCACAAACGAATTGTACCTCCACAGTTCTTGGTCTCCCTGTGACATCGCATATGGATCCATTGTTCATCAGATATGTGAGCATCGTCGTACCATATTCCCTTTTTACTTGCAATTCTGGTGTTTCCGTTGATGGATCACCACGACCTAACACATAGGTGTACAGTTCATTATTGCTATATTTCTGAGGGTCACCATTGAACTGAGCAAACTCATTCAAGGAGCACAACCCATAGGTCCAGTAACCGCCTTGATGGAAAAGACATGAGCTTCCCAAGGTCAACTTTATCAGCACGGAGAAGTCCTCCATGTGGGACTGGAGGGTATCTATAGAATCCACGTCTTCTTGATCCATGACAGGGGGAGGGAGATGGCAAAGGTAATCGGACTGCGATAGCTTTATGAGCTCATAAGTTCCATTATCATTTGAAATGAGCGACTCAGCCTGTTGCTTTGTGTAGAAGTCGTCTGCGTACTTGAGAAGGTACTGAGGTGGCCTGTTAGTAAATAACCCAATAGAATACGAAAGCCACTCACTTTTGGGGTCGATAAGAGGTCCTCAAACACACTGAACGATGCCAGCACGCACAGAGGTAGGAATGAAAGGCGAAGCTTTCTGTTCATATCTATTTATCGCCCTTTTCTGCTTTTTTGTTGCGTCAGCTCTGAGAAGTTCGGAAAGTTCCACCAAACATCAACAAGTGGTGATGGTTGACAAATAGAGCCAACAGCTTAAACGCTGTGTTAAGCTACACCACAAAGCATCATTTTCTAATTCATATCTTCTTGCGCTATATATTTTTAAAACCTTTCGAATATCGAGTTTAGTCCAAAGAGGAGGCACCAGTGATAATATCAACCAACTCGTTGGTGATGACAGCCTGTCTGGTTCTGTTGTAGAGGATGGAGTATTTGGTGATCATGTCACCAGCGTTCTTGGAGGCGTTATCCATTGCATTTCTTCTAGCAGAAACCTCTGAGGCGTAACCGTCAGCAAGGGCAGCGTAGATACCGTTGGCCAAAGAGAACTCGGAAAGGGTTTCTGGGACCTTAGCGTCTTGGTCAACCTCGTATTGTGAAAGAGCTGGGGATTGCTCGATGGACTCGGCATCGAAGATTGGGGCCTTAGTTGGCTCAAAGGCAACACCGGAAACGAACTTGTTGTAGAAGATCTCAACGCTGGCGTACTTCTTACCCAACTGGTAAATCTCGTCGGCAATCAAGGCAGACTCGTTGAAAGTTGGAGCCTCCTTACCGATACCGTTGAAGGCCAACACCATCTTGTCAGCGTGGGTTCTGTTCAATTGGGTCTTGATCTTGTCACCAACAGCGACAACGTCAGCCTTACCGTCCAATTCCTTGATTCTGATTCTGGCAGCCTTAGCGATTTGGGAGTGGATGGAACCACATAAACCCTTGTCAGAAGAACAAACAATCAAGAGGGATTGAGTCTCCTCACTCTCAATTGGTGCGGTCTCAGCGTGCTTGTAAACCTCTTGGTCAGCAGCACCGTACACTCTGGCAGTGTTCTTAGCACGTTCGGCCTTACCCAATCTGGTGGAAGCGACAATCTTCATGGTGTTGGTGATCTTCTCAATGTTCTTAATGGATTTAAGACGAGTCTCAATGTCACGCAAGGTGGCATAGTTTCTGGTGATTTGTTAGTACTTCTGTTTTATTTATGGCTGCGTCGTTGTTTATGTGTGGAGTACAGATCAATCAAACCGAACCTGAGTTCAACCTTCTTCAATTGGGTCAATTGGAGCACAAATTGTACGGATACTAGATAGTTCATTTTGATTTCCCA
This sequence comes from Williopsis suaveolens, assembly GCA_003708225.3. NCBI lineage: Eukaryota > Fungi > Ascomycota > Saccharomycetes > Phaffomycetales > Wickerhamomycetaceae > Williopsis > Williopsis suaveolens. The sequence goes on along the minus strand of PPNS03000001.1, from coordinate 413,540 downwards.
CATGATTGATGCGTTCTTTGGATTTTCCATTGACGACACCCCTAAACCACTTCAACGAAGGCACCGTCTCCGCTCCACACACCAAAACAAGTGAAATAAACTGGATAACCCCACTTACCTTGATTGAGAAACAGCTGAGCGAACAGCAGAGGAACTGTATCTGGCGAGCATGGTTCAAATATGGTCTTGTTCGTAAGTTCTCCAGAGCCTTTTAGGGGGGTTCGCTCTCTGGTTTTTTTCCTGGCCAACGAAAAACGCTCGCGGGAACGAAATTTGGTTGGCTGAAGAAAAAGTTGTGCAGGGGCCACAGAGCAGATCAACAGGGGAATTTTCGCGAGCGCTTGCTCAGGAGGGTTGGGATTTCGGTTCTTGCGCTTGGTGTTTCATTTAAGACTATTGGGAACATCCGGGAACTACTGGTGTCTTTGACGTCTTGTGTGAATTAATTGTAATCGTTATAGAGGTATAAATGATATATTATGGACCCCTATAGTAGTTTGGTTGAATGAATGGCTGCTTGGCAATCACAGCCGCTCTCAGTTTGTTTCTGATCTTGATGAGCACAGGGGTACCAGACTTATGGAACCCTCTGTCCACATATGCTTGACCAATGTTGAGACGGTCCTCAGAAGAAGGAGAAGCACTACCACTGGTAACGGTACCGATCTTTTTCTCTGGGTTGGCTGGGTCGTAGATCTCACAACCTTCTCTGGCAGCTGGACCTTTGATCTTGAACCCAACTCTTTGAGACTTCACAAGTGATCTATCAGCCAACTGGGCAAGGATCTTCGAGGAACCGTTAAAAGTTGCAGTAGCTGGGTCTCTCTTAGACTTGGAGATGACCCAGGAGAGAGAGCCTTCAACCGGTGTGATGTCATCGTTAAGATCGTGGCCATAGAGACACATACCAGCCTCTAATCTGAGGGAGTCTCTTGCAGCAAGACCGATTGGCTTTAGCTCAGAGTCCTCGAGCAATGCCTTGGTCAATTCTTCAGCAATATCTTTTGGAATGGAGATCTCGAACCCATCCTCACCTGTATAGCCACCTCTAGCCAAATGCAGCTCAGCGTTGTTGAAACCTGGCACATTAATGTACTTGGAGTTGCCGAAATAGATCTTAGACAGGTCAGTGTTAGTGAATTTTTGTAACACCTTATGAGCACTTGGCCCTTGGATAGCCAAGAGTGCAGTGTCAACAACTTCAAACTTAACATCATAATCATTGCTAAACTCCTTGAAGAAAGCTTGATCCTTCTCTCTAGTACCGGCGTTGGTCACAATGTAAAAATGCTGGTCATCGCCGTGCTTAGTCACAATAGTATCGTCCACAATACCACCTTCTTTGTTCAACAAAACACTCAATTGGTTGTGCCATGGCTTCAATTGCTTGAAATCTGTTGGTGTCACTTTCTCCAAGAATGGAATGACATCATTACCTTTGATCTTCTGTTGTAACATATGGGAAACATCGAACAAACCGGCATGGGAACGGGTCCACAAGTGTGATTCAATATGAGATTGGCCCTTGTAGAGAATTGGCATCGCATAACCAGCGAACTCAACCATATCAGCACCAAGGGTGGTGTGTAGGTCATACAATGGGGTCTTGAGCAAAGGAGAAGCAGTGGAATATGAACGTCTGAGCATCTCTGAGGATTATAGAGAGACTTGTTTGGTAGTGACTAGGAGGGGGTTGCTTCTAAAGTTTTTTTGAGGGAGATCTAAAACTCCTTTTATACGTGTCTGACTCGTATCAGATTTAGGGTTGGCCCGGAGTCATAAAACTGGGGGTGACACCTTTCGCGGGCCGAGTCAGACTAGACTGGACATACAAAAAGTCTCAAAAAGTACCACTCTACTGTATTGTGCTTCATTAGTGTTTATATCACAACCTTTCAAGAGCACTCTTCAAAGCAGGAGCCACTTGCTTCCTACTGGCAGCAACGTTGTTCTGTTTGAATACTTTACCCTCGATCAGCTCCAGTTGTAGCTCTTCAATCAAGGAGCTTACAAATGCCAGGTCCATAATCAACTCATTCCCTTCATCTTTAACCACATATCCCAGTTCTCTCTGGAATTGTCCCTGCTCGAATGCGGTCATGAATAAGAGAACATCCAATTGTTGATCTTTAAGGTACTTTGCAAGCTCCTCTTGGAAGTTATATTCACTTTTTAACCAGCTATACGGCTTAACAATGGCACTGATACCAATCTTCTTGGGCACCTCCTCTGTACCAACACCGAATTCAAAGAGCTTATAATCCTTTGCTAACACTTCGTGGCCCGACAGGCCTGAAATGTCCAATTTAGATTCTTGTAATTCCGTAAACCAGCTGGTGATCTCTGTAGGACTGATGAACTCTTGGTACTTCTTTGCAATCTCCACGTCAATTGGTTCCATTCTGGCAGTGAGGTTGCGAGTATCCATTGTGAGTGGGGCAAGGAGGAATTTGACGAGTTCATTGTCCAAAGAGACCCCTTGTTGTAACCAATAATCTGCAATCAGAGTGGAACAACTACCAGCCCTCTGTACAATACGCGGTGATACCTCTGGGAATAGATGCTCATCATCATGATGATCAATGATACCACACACCTTATAGTCAGTCAATGGGGAAGTTGGTCTGTTATGATCCACCAGTACCACACCTTGTGGTTTCAACTGTTGTAAGTCATCAATGAAGAACAACGAGTCCTTATCGATGTTAAACTGAGCCAGCACAAGCATCACATCTTTTCTAGATAGGACATGACTTTTGTGGAAGTTCAACAATGGGACATATTGCTTGGAAGGGTCCACAGTATGAGCAAAGTATGCGTATGAGATGGAACAGATCACAGAGTCCAAATCACCGGATTGATTCCCTGAAACAAGTTTATAAGACGGCCCGAGATTCTCCTTCAGCGTGCTAAGGAACGATGTGATCCTAGACATTGCCCCCGGATGAAATGGAATGCGGTGCTCACCTCCTGGTGGATTTTGGTGTTCTAATCTATGAAGGGATCCAAAAAGGGACAAAACGTGCACTCGCCACAATGCACTCGCCACAGCGGTTTGTGTGCTAAGAACATAACGCCACAACATTCAACTGATCAAACCTTTTGCACTTTCTTTGATCAGTTGGAAAGGATCGAGAACACAACAAATGCTCTTACCAACTGCTCATCTTTTCTCCTGGGCTTTCATGTACGTCGCTCTAGTAGCCGGTAGCAGGATGTGACTAACAGATTCTCCAAGCTGGGGTGGCTCAGGTTATTACTCCTATGTTGCCTCTCCTATCGCCTTCAAGACCCTCCCACGTAAAGAGTTCGGTGCTCTCCAGAACAAAGTGTTTCCACACTTCTTCCTAGCGCAGGCCCTTGCTCCAATCGTCATTGGCCTTACTGCTCCTTATACCTTGTCCACCGGTGCCCTTGCTGCTCTTGGAGCTGCCGTTATTGGTGGTTCCGCTAACAAATGGTGGCTACTACCAGTGACAAAGGGGTTGAAAGAGGAGAGATACAGACTTGAAGCTGAAGGTCTAGGCGAATCCGAACAGTGTAAGGAAGTCACTAAGCAATTCGGTAAGCTCCATGCGGTCTCCTTGGGGTTCAACCTCATGAACTTCCTGGCTTTGACATCCTATGGTTTCATCCTTGTCAAAGGGTTGGTCCGTTATGTCCCAAAATGAGCCAATAGTAACTCCTACCACAAGTTTCTTGTATATACACGAATATATCTCACATTCCCTATACATGGTCCTATAATATGTACAAACTGGGTCGTAATCATTCAGCCTCCTCAGCCAACTCCTGGTCACCAAGGAAGGAGGCAATACTGAGAGGAGGTTGCAAGGCCATCATCATAATCACATACTCGTAGATGTGCTTTGGCACACTGTTCTGGTACACGTTCAGGATATCAGTTGGATTTGGGTAAACAGCAAGAGCTCTGTAGAAGGCCAATGCACTCTCAATCTCAGAGCCTGGGATAGCAGCCAACTGTTCAGCAGTGGTAACTTGTTTCATGAAATAAGCTTCCTTAGAAGCCGCATCGGTTGGGACTGGCTCCTCAGCAAGAGATTGCATCAAAACCTTCTGGATGACTTCAACCTGCGCGGTCTTAGCCTTGGTCTTAGCAGCCTCTTTCTCTTCAGCGTGCTCCTCGTTAATCTTTCTGAGCTTCTTTCTGAACTCCGGGTTATGGCGACGAGAATAGTCGAAGTAGACGGCGTACCCGAGCGAAATAGCACCGACAGTGGCGATAACAGCAGTGAATCTGGACATTGTTTACGGAACCTTGTTGTTTGGTGTCTGCTGGTTCGTTGAACAAGTTTGCTGATGAGTGTTTTTCACCGACGTTCAGATCTTCGATTTACATAAGCTGAAAAATTGTTAAAGTTCTGCGATGAGCTTCAAAACCGTCTTGTTCTCGTGAAGATACTAGAGGCTCTTAGAAGTTTTAAGAAGGTATCATGGCCAAGAGAACACAGTTGAGAACAAAGGTTGCAAGAGCCACTACAAAGTCTCTGAAACAGACAGGTGAAGACCTCCCGGAGGACCCACAGGCCTTCCTTCATGCCTACAAGGAGACTAAGAAGGAGAAACTCCAGAGTAAGAGACAGAACTTGTTGACTAAGCTCACATCAGACTCTGCCATCTCCAAGTCGTCTTTGAGAAGACGTAAGCGTAAGGAGAAGCAAGAGCTCAAACCAAAGATGGAGGAGTTGTTGACCACTTTGGAGGAGTCTATCGGTGACACAATAAATGTGGTGGATAGTGCACAGTTTCTTGAGAAGAAACATGCTCACGCTCACGCGCCGAATACCAGAACTAAGAAAGGTCTGCAGAAAGTGGAATCACAGGAGAGGCAAAGATTTGGTCTCATCTTGAAAGATCAAACATTCCAGAAGTCGCCGTTTGAGGCACTGAGAGAAAGCATAGCCAACAGACTCAAACAGGAGCAACAATAGTCTAAATAAATGTGAGGTACAATGATATTAACGAATTCAATATGACATCTATTTAGTAACAATCTATAGTCTAACTAGAATAATTAGGTTTGGTAATGCTCCATTTGTTCTCTAACATGTATGGTAAGATACCGATGCGGACACCATGGAAAAGGATTTGATATGTGGTCTCAAACAGTGGAAACTCCTCTTCAAAGCCTTTGTTCTTGATCAATTCATGGATCTCCTTTGCGGTAATAAGGCCCTGGGCGCTCTGTCCATTCAAAATCTCCTTCTCAACTTCTCTTGCACTCTTACCAGTCTGTGCCATGATCTTTGCTAACTTGAAGTTACGACCACCGGTACAAGTGGTGAATAAGTCTGCAACACCCGCACTCTCCTCGGTAAATGAACTGACAAGACAACCTGGGAAGAATTTACGACCAAATTTGATCATCTCCAGTAGTCCACGTCTCAGGATGGCTGCCTTTGCGTTATCGCCCCAGTCGAGACCTTCAACAAATCCGACACTGATGGCCACAATGTTCTTTAGGGCACCGGCACATGATACACCTGCGATATCGTCAATGACATGTACGTGGAAATATGGTCTGTGGAACAAGGTGTACAGCACAGTATGGTCAACATCACCAGGGATATAATCACTTGGTAAAGGATAAGCTATAGTAGTCTCACTGAACCTCTGTTCAGCAACCTCTTGGGCCAAATTAGCACCTGCAAGCACACCACAGTGGATACCCAGTGCGTCATGGATCAGATCTGGCAATAATTCGACACCATCCTTATTAACTCTCAGACCCTTGAGACAAGAGATGGCACGAGCTTTTGGTGCAATGTTTCCCTTCAGCTTATGCAGTATACTCTCGAGGAACTGATGCGGGACATTGAAGATCAAGATATTGGCATACTTGACAGTTTCCAACAGATCTGGTACCGCGATCAAGTTCTCTGGTAATCTGATCCCTGGTAGATACTTCTTGTTGATATGTTCAGCATTGATTGTCTCTGAAAGCTTGCGGCCCTCGAACTCTTCCTCATACACCCACATTCTGACCTCCTGTTCGAACAGTAAGGGGTTTTCCCTTGTGTTCTCAGCAATGATCTTTGCAACGGTTGTCCCCCAGTTACCTGAACCGATAACACTGACAACAAACGGAGGTTTCTGTATAGATGAATACGAGACAGCGTGCTTTAAAGAGCTTTCATCTGAATCTGACATTGTTTTGATATGAATAGTGAATGGAAGAGAAGTACTTGAAAATTCACTTGAGGTACGGCTTCGCTTCTATTTTATATGTTTTTCGCAAAGGGTGACGATGCTGTGTGTGTGGGTTGGTGACAGCCCTTTAGGATTCCGGGTGACGCATACGCCGGCGCCCACAGGTGATGGCTTAAAAGAGCCCATCGGATCACCGATAACATAACGCAGAGCCCTTGGACTCTGAAATGAGGTATATACAGTTACTGGAAATTAGCTGTAGAGTGAGCCAATGTGAATGTGTTTATTCGGCCTTCTTCTTCTCAGCTTTTGGCCTGAATCTAAAAATTAGGTTGACTATCATTATAAACAACTTCATCAACTGATACGTCGCAAGGACGATGGTGATGATCACGATCCCGAGGATGAGTAACTCGTTGTCGTAGATGACATCCTGATCTAGAAATCTGGACCCCTGAAAGCGGGTTCTATTTAACAAGCCTGTCCGTTTGGCTGGGAAGTATCTCTCCACGTCCATCACCTTGTTATTTCTTTCGAATTCTATTGAACGTGACGCATCTTTCGAGATATCCGGGAAAATCTCCATATATTTCCAACGGTTCTCTTGGTTCTTATTCAGAGGACGTTCATCCATACTGGTGTAAATCATCATGTGGTATGGTGACGGAAGCTTTCTCAGTGAATTTCTCAAGGCATAGTCTTGAGATATTGTTAGTATCATTGCCTATTAGCTAGTGCTGAAATACTTACCTGACTGCATCAGAGCCTCACGCCGTGACTCAGAATCTTGTGGAAGTGGAGGGAAATTGATTCTGATGATTCTTCTGCTAGAGTCAATGTATGTTTCGACTTCATCCAATCCTTCAACTCTGATCACATCACCGCCACACTTCTTCAAAGCATAGTCAGCTAGTTTATCAAGATCCAAAGGCCTTTGTAAACGAGGAACCACACCAAGAGTGGAACTCATGAAGCAGTATGTACGTAACATTGTAAATGGTTCATAGTCCTCCAAATCATCCATTGTCAATCCCGGCTGATTCACCAAGATAATAGCATCTGCAGAACACGCATCAAGCATCTTCTTCGCCACTTCGTTGACGCGTTCATATGGCATCTGCAGGTGGTTATAGTGTCTGATATATTCTTGGATCTTGGGTATTCTATAGATTTGTTAGCTGGCATTCCAAAGGTGAAGACGGATGCTTTACTCACAGCTTGTGCGAATACATCACAACAGGCACAGAGGACTGTACATGGTTAAAAAACCACGTGAAAAAGAATAGAAGCTGTAACCTCATTGTTTGTTATACCAATAGGTTCAAAGTTGAAGAAACGTATAGAAAGAGTTACACATAGTCCATCCACACAGCCAAGTCATGGAGATCGCGAAAATATCACTAGCGCGCCCGTACCAAATGTTGTTCTGAAGAGTAAAAAGGAACGACCTCGGTCAGGGTCGAACTGACGATCTCACGATTAACAGTCGTGCGCCTTAACCAACTTGGCCACGAAGTCTTGTTGTGAAGTTGTGAGGAAATGAGATGAGGTTAGTCAGAAGATCAAAAGGCTTACATCCCTCAATAGGCTTGATGAAGAAGGAACATCACGAGATGAGATGAAAGGACGGCTATTCGTTCGTTTAGTTTGGGAGCATTCGCTCAGGGATGAAACATTCGAGTATTTTAAGAAGAAAGCGCAAGAAGTTTCAGTTAGTTAATGGAAAAAAAAGGAAGACAAGTTTGAAAGAACGCTTATTGGGTAGGATTACGAAAGATCTCAGTGGATTAGATCTTAGCCTATCAGCCTAATCATCTCTTAAGAGCAATCCAAGGACAAGCCATAAAGTAAAGAGTTAGATGAAGAGAAAGAAGACAATATGCCGCGCCACTAGTGCTCATCCAGATGATTAAAACTCTCAACGCATATCTGCGAGCGACATGACATTTCTGACGGCCATAGGCGATCAGTGGAATGAGAAGCATTTGTAGTTATAGCACAGAAATTGTTTAATTTCGAAGTTCTGTACTTCTGGTGTCTGCCCTACAAATAAGAATGGAATTGGTCGAATAAGTAGTCATTGAGGCGATTTCTTCATAGTGCATGATGCCATATACTATACGTAGCGACATTTGGAGAGCGGGATGAGGCAAAAACTTCGGTAAGAAGTGTGTGCCCCTATACTAGCAACTTCCAATCATAGTAAAGTTTCAAGATACTACTAACTTGAAAATGCTGTATGAGTCTGACTTGATCACCAGGACGGAGCTGCTGGATCCTATTAAAACTCGGTAGACTCTGGTCATAGTTCAATAGTAAAATATCCTCGTTGTCAATAGTTACCATCATCAACATATCATTCAACTTTCGTACAGCTCCAACTGTTTGCAACGTTCCTTCATGGCTCTTAGTCAAGACATTGGGCGTATGTAGTTTGAACCAGTTGTTCAAATGCATTAATGGCAAGTGGGCATCTTTCAGCAATCCTTGATGTTCAGGAAGGATCACTGATTCAAGCTTCCGCTTTGGTATGTGAGTTTGCTGCATGAAATCGACAGCAGATACCTTCTGAGAGATCGTAGAGTGTTTCACATTGTGTAATCGTATATCTGCTTTCTTGTTAACGGAACGCTGAACAAGGTCTGATAATGGTGTCTTTATATGTGAATCTGTTAATATCTTGAACTTTGGAGTAGCGGCCTGATGGCGGAAGGCGGAAGGGGTGGTGAGTGAAGATTCCAGTTCAACTTTGGATGGTATAATAGGACCTAAGTGCTTCCTTTTGAGTGGCGTTGAGTCTATGATGGAATGCAGAGGTTGACGCTGGCGCTTCTTTGAGGGTAGATTGCCTGGTACATTTCGGTCTTTTGCACCAAGAATCTGAGATATAGGTGTGGACCTCTTTGCAGGCCTGTTTAGCGAACCACTTAATGTCGATGGCATGGGCTCCTGAGGTGCCTGAAGTTCTATAGGGTGATAGCTTTTGAAGCGAGCTGAGAAAGTATGTGTGCGCGAGATGGATAGAAAAGTAAACAGATAAGCATGTAGTATTCGGTGATGAAAATTACACGACTTCCCGAAAGGGTGCGTAACTGATGGTACGACCCTCAAATGCATAGCATTCCAAGGTGAAAATCTTGGCTTCATTTCTCAGTAGTGAGCATCCAGTGAGTGGGGCTTACAGACTCATATCCATCTCAAATATATTTCACTGAAGCGCCATGTATAGAACACATCTCCAGATCCTTCGAACAACTGCGATCCACCCAAACCATGTCTCAAAAATACTAATGATACGAGGCAGAGCGCCATGGAACAAAGCAACAATAGGCGGCTGCAGCGTGACGCTCAGCACCTTGCTGCATCTGACCCTCTGTTCGTCGTCTGTCGCCCACACCCAACTGAAGTAAATTTGGTCAGGGCTCAGCCCTTTGAAATATGATGATCATGATGATGAACTTCTACACGCAGAAGCCGAAAAGACAAAGGATTAGGGCTTGAATTTCGCCAGTTGGAACACTCTTTGTAGTATGTTCATCTGTCTGTCGAGTTTCAACGCACCGTCCTTATAAATATCTAAGTAGTCCTTCAGATTAATTCCGTGAAATTTGAGAGAGAGCTCGCAAAATTTAAATTGTATCTTCGAAGTCGGCCGATTGCCGTGAGCGAACAAAGTTACCGGTTACCGGAACTGGTGTCTTTACACATTACTTTAGGAGTGATATTCATTATTACACATCGATCCAAGAAAGTCTTGTCGATCAAAGTCGGTGGCGAGGGAGAAAACGTTTACTTGGAGGTTGTGGGTCATTCATCAGTTTTTACCATCAGACATTAGCCATATTATTTTCACTTTCAGCTGGAAAATTACCACAGACACAATCTCACGCTTAGATATTAGTGGGCGACTGGCAAGAGAGAGGTGGACATCACAGGAGAGACGAACAGAGGGAAACAAGGAGGGTTTGCATAGAAGTCACCATGACTTCCCCAGATTCAGTAAGCGCCATTCAAACCCCTGTTCCAGACAGTAGTCTGGAGTCAAGGACTATACAAGAACACCAGACAGACAAGTCAAAGTCCAAAAAAGATGCCACTGTGCTCCCGACGAATACAAAAGGTTTACACACAGTCTTCATTCACAAGTTGTACAACATGCTAGAGGACGAAGATCTTAAGCGTCTCATTTGGTGGTCGCCATCAAACGAGTCTTTCGTTATTGTCCCAGGTGAAGAGTTCAGCAGAGCGCTTGCTCAATACTTCAAGCACACCAATGTGGCTTCCTTTGTACGTCAGCTGAACATGTATGGTTTTCATAAAGTCAGTGATGGTAATAACGATAACAGCGAGGTGACAACATGGGAGTTCAAACATAGCTCTGGCAGCTTCAGAAAGGGTGACATTGACGGACTTAAAGCCATCAAGAGGAGGTCATCGAAACATTCCTCCGCTAAGAACGCTACTGGTCTGGAACCTGCTCTGTCCGACTCAGAGTTCACTTCTGAGAGATCCAACTCTACTGTGGATACACCTGATAACAGCGTGAATCCAATGTTGAACGTGCGGTTGGCTGAACTGGGACACAGTCTTGCAGCGCTCAGACATGAGCATGCAAGGTTACAATTACGATATGATGCTGCTATCGATGACTTGAAAAAGACCAATATGGATATGGTGTATTTGTTAGATCTGATGCAGAAATTGATCCGCTCTCAAGAGGATCCCAACACAACGCACCAGTCTCCGCAGCAATCACGAAGTCCAAAGCCAAGAAGAATAGATGAAGAGTTGGCTTCTCCAGGATCAGGGTCCAGACAACACGCTAAACCCTATACATTACAAGAGGTTGAGTCGGATATTGCTAGATTCAGAGCATCCATTATACAGAGAGCCGGATCCAAAGATCAGTTTGATCAATATGCGCCTGTGTCATTTGCGCCATCTTACCAAATGGGCCAACGTGCTTCTCAACCAGCTCTGAACACTATAATCCAGATGGCCCCAGGAACGCAGTCACCTGCCCCAAACATATCAAACCCATATCCGTACCCATATCCTTATCCTCCACAGCCGCATGCCCCATTTGGCGCAATGGGTCAGCAACAGGAGTTGTCACATCAAATTGTGCATGACCCCTTCCATGCTGATCGTAAGTCATCTAAATCATCATCGAACAGACCAAGAAATATGTCTATCCTTTGTGACCCTCTACAGGCTGCACCAACGCAGCAGATAATATCTCCAGCATCATCGGGCATACATAGATCTTCGATTTCCGGTAATGAGACCAGCAACACATCACCAATGATTAACGGTAATGGAAGCTATTTTCCTGATTATCGTTTATATGCGCCAATGCGTACCCATTCTTCAGATGCGAATATGGTTATGAAGGCCAACTTCTCTAGGGATCAAAGAGCAGGATCTTTCCCAGGAATGACATCTGTTGTTCAGAATTCTTTGAGGAATGAAGTTGTCGCAAGAAAGAGACATTCATCTAACGATGCGTCTGATTTTAGAGCGGATTTGACCAATCCACCGCGGAGTATCCCGACAGGAGATGAGAGCTTTGTGAATGTCCCACAACAGCAACAAGAGTTACCAAGAAAGTCGTGGAGCGCTACAAACATACCAATAGCCAGTCAGAAACTTGTAACCTCAACCTCTGGTGTCTATGCTCTTTTAAATCGAGAGAGACGTGACAGTGTTGCTACCACCAGTGTGCAACAACAAAAAAAGCCAAGAAACGCTTGAGCTTATGAATGACACACTATTATCTGCATTATAACCACTATGTAGGCTACGAAATTCAAACCAAACCAACGATGTTAAAAGAATAAGGAAGCTTTGAAATATCCACGTTCTTGATGGTGATGGATTTACCTAGAGGATTATTGATAACGATAACCGAACCATCAACACAAGTATAGGATCTATCCTTATCAGTCTCATTGATCTTGATGATCAACTCACCTTCACCCACAGAACCGTAATCCACGGCTGGTGAATGGACATGAGCACCATTCTGATATGGCATCATGAGCAATGGGGCTAAGTCTGCGGCACCTATATCACCAAAGGACAAGTATTCCAAGGATTGTTGTGCCAATTTTGAGTTTGGAGAGATCAAGTAACCCTTCTCAATGAATGGAGCAGCAATTATGTTGAAATATGCATGCGCTTGACTCTTTGTCAATGCCTCGATTTCACCATTTGGCCTCTTAACACTCAGGTCGAATTTGAACTGAAGCGGTTCTTTCAATGCTTGACCCACTGCGACCTTGAATCTATCAACACCCAACCCGCGAAGCTTTGGGTCTTCGGCATAGTGAACCAACTTGGCATGCATTGCAAAAGAGACAATGATGGCAAAAGTCAGAGACTCGACCTTTGCGCCAGTTGAGACGAAATGGGCACCTTTGGGGAATTGAATTTCGAAAAATGGCAATGGAGACTTTGATTTAGCAGTGTATATGTTCTGAATAGCGAGTTCTTCAGATCCAATACCAGCAGCGAGTGCAATGGCGTTGCCCGACCCCATTGGGATGGGGCAGACGTCAATACTGTGCTTATCACCAGAGTAAGACTTGTCCAAGTTGTTGAACAGCTCATAAATCGAAGTGTCACCACCAAGGACAATGATGGTGTTATCTTTGGCTAGGTCCAAACACTGGGCAAAATGAGAAATGGAGTCAGCATCTGTGGTCTTGATATATTCATGTTGGATGCTCAATTCAGCAAGCAAAGGCTTGAGGACTGCATTATAGAGATCACGGTCTTCTCTACCGATGCCGGAGTTGACAGAGTCAAGGACGGTGATGTTCTGAGAGGCCAAATGTGGTGGAAGACCGACTGGGTTGACAATTGGCGAATTATCATCGCTTCTGATAAGCTTGTAGTTCTTGTGTGCTCCTGTATCTGTCTCTATGTATTCGATTGAGTAGTGGTTTTCACCGATGGTGATCAATGGGTGTGCTGCAGCCATCGTTGTGTAATTGCTTGAGGTGGGCGTTGATAGTCAGACAAAAGAGAAAGCAGAACGGTAATAAGGTTCACTGTTCAGAAGGGTTCAGAAGGGTTCAGAGCAGAAACTCTTATCATATCATACCCGGGTATGTGCTTATAGCCGCTTCCCCCCTAGCTGCTCATATTATTGCCTTAGACCGGTGAACTGCCTTATCTGGGAATTCCGAGCAGGGCTTGGTGAACGACAAACAAAATCCTAATACTTCTGTGCGATGAAGAGCGATGATTTACTTGATCGATGGTAAATGTCCTCAAAGAAGCAGAAGATGTCCTATGACCACACACTGTAAGTCCTTTTATATTCTATGAAGTCCTTCACTAGTGCTAACACCCTTTTCCTAGAGATATAACGGTGCCTTTTGAGACAGACAAGCAATCACTGATTGCCAAAGCCACACTTGAACCGGACCCAATTCTTCGACCAGATGATATCAAAGTGAGATATTTGGTAGAGAATAGTAACTTAATTATAAAATTTGAAGCTGTGAGTGATCGTGTGTTGAGAGTCGCAGCATCCAGTGTTTTAGAGTCTCTAAAGACTGTTGTGGAAACGATCGATGAATTTGAGACAGGGTTTCATGACTATATCCTGTGATTGGTTGCCATTTGAAAGACAATACAAACGGTAACGCTCCCTTGCGCAGAAGGTAGCGGGTTCCTTTCTTGTACGTTCGAAGCTCCTTTCGCACCACGTCCTCCCTTCTGTGCAAGTCCCGGAACCGGGTCAATTAGAGCCCACCGTGAGTGGATGGTTGTTGTTGTACACCCGAATAATGTGGCCTGGTACGCAAGGTATAATTACAGTAACACACCACAAATTCACAGAATGGGCGGTAGCATCGCCAAGTAGATCCCCAGTATGGTTTTTTAGTTGTGTATGTGACCCCTTGGCTCCATTGGTGCCTCACTGAGCACTGAGTCCGCGGGCTCAACGATAATGCGAAACAGGAAAAAATTAACCCGCTGAAGAAGCAATTGACAACAACGATCAACAGCAAAAGACACACAGAACAAGAGCGAAGAAGGCAAGGAAGAACGCCAATTAGCCACCACAGGACGCAGACGCAATATACTACGCAGTTCTGTAGAGCTATCTAGTCACCGAAGGGCTCTATTATTTACCCATCTCCGACTTTCCATATTTGACAGGGACTCTCTCTTAGCGCGCCCCTGTGTCGGTCCATCACACCATCAACCAAATCATATCTGACAAAGCCAGAAATCGGGTGAGATCAGAAGGCCCTATAATGCCATACGATGTCTGAACAGAATCTACAAAACCACTTTGGGATGCCCGTCCATGATCAACAGGGGTTCCCTCTTGAAACGCCCTTGGTTACAAATCAACAGAAGAGACAGCATTCAAACTCGTACAACATTCCCATCGCCACTAAGCGTACCGTAACACAGCCCAACTTACCATTGTTTCTAAATGCCATGCCTTCATCAGCTGTGGAACAGAGACCTTTGACTGCAGGTGTGGTTCACACTCCTGTAACTAATCTGCCCTCATCAGTGCAGTCACCATTGCCGCCCCAGCACCGTCACACAGCAGCACCACAGCAGCAACAGCAACAGCAACAGCAACAGCAACAGCAACAGCAACAGCAACAGCAACAGTTTCATCAGCAGATGCTATCACAGGTTCCTCAGTTCAAACCATCATTCACAGTGACGGCGTCGGCGGTACCTCAGATACAACAGACGAAGAACAACAACAACAACAACAACAACAACAGCAGCAAGTTCAGTCAGACGTTTGTCAACTCAACGTATCAGAAGCCTCAGTCTGAAATTCCAAATTCTCCTAGCCTTTCCACGAACAAGCCAAGATTTGAAACTTCAAGTTACTTGAACGATGATCGCACTGATGTTAATGACTACGACACAAACTCACTTGCATACACACAACCAACTGTGGTTCCACAGCAGCAGATACATCAAAACGTAGCTTCATCACGACAACCACCACATATTTTACAACAATCTATTAAGGCTAGCCCAGCTGTGCTCACGAAGGATGCTGCGAATGCAGACTCACCAGGATCTACGATAAGTGATGCCTCTAACCCTGTTGTGCCACCATCAGAACAACCACAGAGTAAGTTATCAGAGGAAGAACAGTCACTGATTGCCAAATTACAGGACACTTACAAAAATATCATAAGACTGGAGAACACTTTACAGCGTAAATGTGCATCCCTGAATGTTCCACAGAGATTAGACACGATGAATGAGCTGTGGGATGTCTATAATATCAATATCCAGCTGTTGAACTCTTATTATGACTTCTTGCTCTATTCAATGAGTTCTGGTAAATCGGGGAAACAAATTGTTCAAGTTTATAGAATCCCAAGAAGGCTGTGGGTGTATGGCATCGTTACATTCTTGGATGTCATTAAGAATGTCGTGTCAATCTTTATTGAGCATGACATTTGTTCAAGTTTTATAGGGTATGCTTTCAACATCCTCAGTGGGCTTACAGATCTGGATATGGATGGTTGGATGTCAGAGAAACTTGGTGATTTGTCACGGATGGCTATCGCATTATACCCTTCTCGCTACATTGATTGGAAGATCAGTTCTGAATATTGGTATACACAAGCCATGAAGACCCAATATGGTTATGGCAAGATATATTACCATATCGCTACTGTGCAACAGGACAGTTTGGATGCTCTTGTAAACATTGGTAAAAGTGTTTTTTGCCGTGAAACTTTTGTTCCAACACCACAGTACATGAGAATGGTGATTGATAATATCAACCAAAGAAGCTACATCGATCTGCCAGTGCTGGATTTTACAAAGGTGCACAAGCTCTTACTCACTGGTGAGATCAACGACGTGTTTGAGTTGAACAAGCTCATCACATACTATACACAGAATCTTGGTGTCGATAACAACAATATTGACTTCTTCACCAGAGTACCAGGATCCATCTCCGAAGTGATTACATCTCCAGAGTACTCACAAGACAATGACTATGAGAATAAGTTTCAATTCTGGCTGCAAAGGAGCTCTTCATTTGCTCTTGCAAACATCTCCCTGATGGTTGGGTTTGGTGCCCCAACTAATCCATTTGCAAGGCTCTTTGGTCTTTTGGAGGCGCTAAAAGAGCGCAAAGATCGTAAGGAGAAGAAGGACAAGCGCAAGAAGAGTAACGATGAAGGAGCTTCCAATGGCGCCCTGCCTCATCTCGAACCAGAGTCGACCACTACAGATGAAGAGATCAAAGAACTCACAGTTGAAGAATGGTTCAGTACTCATAGCGCCTTGGATAAAGTGGTTGTTAAGCTCTCTATGAAGATGTTTGAGACATACTTGAAAGGTCCCGTTATTGCTGCATTACCACATGTGATAACATTTCTTTATTTCGTTGTTGCAGTTGGTGAAGCGACCAGGAAGAAGCCAAACAGCAGACCTTTCTTCGAGACTATCATGAACATGTTCTTACCATGTGGTGCTTTAATCAACTACTTAAACGATGTTTTGACATTTGTCAGATCGCAGGATGGATTTTTGGGGCTGCTCAAGATCTATAATGCGGAGGATGCAACATACGTGAATGGTGGCTTCTTGAGCTATCACAACAAAAAGGAAATTCTGATTGAAGTGTGGAAATGCTGGGGAACACTATGGTTTGATGCGCTTGACTTGAAGGAAGAGTTCAGTGATGCAAAGTCTGCTGGTGTTGCCAAGCATGATTTATTGGATGTCCCAATTGGTGGCGCCCGTTATGATCAAAAGATGAATGGTGACAGATTCCTCCGTGTTCTTCTCTTGGCGTCTTACATTGCTGACAACTTCAACTTTGGAATAAAAAGAAGCTCAGATTTCAAATTCCACAACTACTTTGAGAAGATCTTGGAGACAACCGCACTTTCAACAGAGGCGGATAAATATGTGGAAAACACTTACACCGAATTGGCTCAGCAAGCAAAGGCTCTGGGTCTGATTGAAAGTTCATTTGCTGATAAATCTGCTGAAAAAAGTGTCACCGGTAATCTCTTGAGCTGGATCAAAGGTAATGGTGTTGATTCCAACCAAGCTGAACTTGGTATTGTCAACTACGCTCAGGATGATGCCGACAACGAGGACAGCGAAGATGATTCTACTCATTCCGACATTGGCGATGGAACAGAACTTGATGAACTTATCAATGAACTGGCAGGTGATGATTCGTTTGAACATTTGACTTTAAGAGTCATCACTGCAGAGTCTGGAATTATGATTGGAAGTACTTTGACATATTTCGTCTTGGACACGAACTTATGGCTGAAGCATTGCGGTAAGCTCTTCAAGTCATTGCGCAATGAGATCTTCAAACTTGCTGTTCCCCTGGTCGTCTTTCAAGAATTGAGATCTTTAAGGTGCTCGCCTGAGGCTAACGTGTCTGATGCTGCTACGCGTGCAGTAATTGCTTTGAGACAACTCGCAGCAGATAATTTGCTGATTCCTTTGAAGATGGATGGTACTGAAGCTCCATCTTTAAACGACGTTACAGACTTTGAGAATAACACATCCTGGGTACACAACATTGATGAAACCATCATCAGATCTACCAAATTCTTAGGTGATAATCTTCTCTCGATGCATCGGAGCCGAATCAATAAAGATATTACTCCAATTAGCTTGACAGTCTTGATCTCTGAAGACAGAGCTATGAGATTGCAATCAAGAGTGAACAAAGTTCCAGCGTTCCAAGGGAAATGGTTTTTCCAAGTCGTCGAGAGATTGTCAGACGGTAGATCCTATAATTGACTGGGGTGTATGTTTTTTATTTGGCATGGATGATGAGATATAATGCATAATATTAGTTATACTTAGTTATGTAGAATTTTTGGACCTTTTTAATGCATCAGGCCGAGGTTCACCAATAATCTCTAAATCGCTGTCCGAATCCATGTCCGATCCAAATTCAAAGGCTCTCCCCCTTTTATGTGGATGATCTGATCTGAATGTTGGTACAGTTTTCGTTGATACTGCGGTCTCTTTCATCTTCTTAAGCATATTATCAGCTTCTTTTTTCATCCTTTGACGTCGAACGATTTCTTCTTTCGACAAGGAAAAGTCAATCTTCTTGTTTTTTGTGATGTTTCTTAACTCATCTGCTGTTGCTGAAGCATGACTCTTTTGCTTTTCATCCTGCTCAGACAGGATTCCTCGTGAAGCCCCCCTTGCTGTTGGATCAAAGCCCAATGTTGATAATCCATTACCACTGTATGCATATTTCAGTAGTGCTTTCTTCTCTTCCAAGGACATCTCCCCCTTGACTTTCACATTATCAACTGAGTTGTACTTCTTCAAGTTCTTTGCGCCCTGGATTGATGCAGCAAGTTTCTTTTGTAGCTCCACGTCCTTGATCTTCTTTCTATATTGATCCTGATGCATTCTTTTCTTTCCAATGTCACTGGGATCCTCGATCTCACTGTTGAAGAATTTCTCATGCTTATTGGTACTGCTAAAATGCTTTCTTGCTTCGCTGATTCTATCTGTCTTTGGTGCGGTATGATCTATGACGATAGAAGCGTTTTGAAATCCGCCTTTGTCTGGTTTTCCAAGGAACATTTGTTGTTTGCGACCATTTCTTGTTGGGGATGTCACACGAACAGACGTTTGGAACTCCATTCTCTTACCAGCAGTCTTCCTTATCCTAAGTTCCTTGTGGAAGAGACAGCACTCTTCGAAAGCTTTGTTTATGGGAGTACCACATAACGTTCCATCTTTCCTCAATGCAGGACACAGGCCAAAGTACTTAGATCTAGCGATCTCCAAGAAACAATCACCTGCATGCTTTATCGTGAGAGCAAAAGTTTTGACAGAATCAGTTGTATAGTCACTTTTGATGTAGATATCAGGGTTCAAAATAGCAACAACATCTCCAACCCTCAACTTGTTATACTTCTCCACTGCAACGCCAAACATGGTGATACCGACACTGAACTTGAAGTCGGTCAATGTGAGAAACATGATTTTGCTTCTTCCATCACTTGTGGCTTTTGGTTTGGTCTTGCGGCTTATAATACCAATGACGAGCCAATTAGGGTACCGTGGTTCATCAAAGTTTGGAGGACAGACTTTTGCAAAGAGTTTAGGCAGACGAATCACTTTCTTATCCTCGAAGAACTTCTCCACTTCTTCGGCTTTGACATAACGTCTACTAATCTGTTGTCCCGAGTAGAACTCCTTCTCATCAACTTCAATGGGCTCTGTCTCTTTGATTTCATCAAAGGTGTAGATTCTAGAGTTGATGATGGACTTGACATACTCTTTCTCTTGTGATTGCTTGTGACGAGTCTCTTCAAGCTTCTGCAGGAAGTACGGAGCTGTTGGTCCGTCTTCTTGAAATACCGGCTTAGAACATGGTTTCTGTAGAGTTTCCTTCTTGAGAGCCATGGTGAGGTTCTTTGGCTCCATCTCATCACTGGGGAAGGTGACAATCGTCTTCTTTGGCGATGGGGTCTTCTCGATCTCAACCTCAACTTCTGCCTTTATTGGTTTCTTCTTCAATAACATCTCTCGTTTCTTCCTTCTGATCTCTTCAACCTTCCTGAGGGCCTCTTGTTCTTCCCTCTCAAGATCATTCACTTAAGTCTTGTTAGTTCACGATCACAATGATAGAACAATACTCACAATCGCCAGCTTCATCCTCTGTGAGCTTTTCCAGTTCACTGTCCTGTTCATCCTGGATCTCACGGGGGTCAATATCCATTCTCTGTTATTCCTTTGTGATATGGTTCGCCTGAGATGAGCTTTGATGCAGAGATTGAGTATCTCAAAACGCAAAACGCGACGAAACCTACACAGAACAGCAAAAGAACAGAACTAACGAGGGCAGACGAACAACGACATGTATTAGTATAAGACACCAATCCAACTGGTTGCCTCAAGGTATTTCATCATTAGGATGCAATGCACTCAAGTTGCCCCCTCTTAATCTCTCTCCACACATCAAAAACCTCATACAAATCTACAATCTCATAAATGTACAATATGGTCATTTTATTGTCACCCAAAAGATTAAACAAAGCATAGCAAATAAGTAAGCAGCAATGGGGGAGCGAAACCGATCATTTAAGTTTCTTCTTTGGACGCAATTGGTTGGTGTGACCACACTTTCTCTTACGACAGTTGGTAGCTCTTGGTGGCAATCTGGCGTAACACTTTCTGCAGATGGACTTCTCACAGTTGTACTTGGAAGCAAGAGCCTTCAAAGATGGCTCAATGATACCACCTCTCAATCTGAGAACCAAGTGGAGAGTGGACTCCTTTTGGATGTTGTAGTCAGACAAGGTTCTACCATCCTCCAATTGCTTACCAGCAAAGATCAATCTTTGTTGGTCTGGTGGGATACCCTCCTTGTCTTGAATCTTAGACTTGACGTTGTCAATGGTGTCAGAGGATTCAACCTCCAAGGTAATGGTCTTACCGGTCAAGGTCTTAACGAAGCTGATGTATTGTTAGTAGCTGTTTCATGAGAATTATGACTGGAAGAGACTCTTGAAGGGAGGTGTATGGAATTTAGAATACTGAGTGTTTCTCTGATATGTGTGGTCCCATGGTTCAACATTTAATTAGTGGAATGAAAATATTATGGCTGTTGAGTTCATAATAGTGATTTCTATGATGTATCTTAATGTTGTTCATTTTCCTTATCCTATGCCTTAATATGGACTCCTTCTTCAGTCTTCACTATTTCTTCATCCTCTGAGGGAACTGCATCATGAACTCAGCACTTGATGTTTCTAATAGGTACTGTTCAATAGTCCTCGTATGACCCTTCTCACTTCACTTGGTCTCCTCCCATTAAGTCGTTAACTTACATTTGCATTGCGACGAACCGATGTTGTGAGGGTAGTCTACAGGAAGAGATTTGTATGTGGGTTTTTCACTTTTGGTTTTTGCGAGAGTCGCCAACAGCGCGAAGATCCTACCCAAACCAGGTTGCTGCTGCGCTTACCGCGGATGACTTTGGCTGTTCCCGTGCAGTATACGCAGTATCGACTTTCCCAGTGCGTGGTGTTTCATTCGCGGTGTCTGGTTGGTGACACATCTTTAGGGGATGTTTGGTGTTCGGATGCAAAAATGTTTACTGCCCTGACAATAATCACGTGCCAAAGTAATTCTACCCTAATATCTTGAAGGGTTACCCTGCCAAAATGCTTTGGCTGGCGGGAGAAGATCAACAGTGTAAACACAGAGCTCTTGACACAACAGCTACGACAATCAACCTACCAACTACAACCCCAACAGGGCGGCTATTAAAGTAATTGCTTCCTTATTCCAAGCTACTTGGCGTGAATTGTCTGCTTTATTTCAATTCTTATTAGCTGGCACTGTTAGGGACGTTGTTTCGAGCCATGGCAGCAGACGAACATACCAACCACGAGGAACAACCTTCAGAGGAACCAGCAGCCATAAGCGGGAACTTTGTGATACCGCAAAACAATATCGTGTTTGAGAAGCCCGTTGTGCAGAGAGATGAGTCGAATCCTCAGGTCGAAACCGTTCTGAAGGATGGTACACCTGCCGAGGATGAGGATATCGAATATGTATCTACATCAAATGCTGTTTTAGTTGACCCAGAGACCGAGAAGAATACCGAAATGCTAAATACTGGGACCCCAGATGTGCAGGAATCTCAAATTGAGCCAACTGGCTCTTCAGAACCAAATCATGATCAGATAAGGTCATCTGAAGGCTTAAATGTTGATATATCATCATCCACATTGGACTTGTCATCTGTATCTGCGTTCCTTGAAATCGATTCTGACACTGTTCAGTCCATTGGTCCTATGATCTTGAAAAGGATTGAGTCAAAGATTAATGAGGTCTCTCATCTCAAGTCTGAAAAGTTCCTCTTGGAAGTGAGCCTTGAGCAGGTCACACATTTGAGCGACAAGAAAGTCAATATCTTTAAGAGTCAACTGACGAAGGCACAGCAAACAAATAGGGAATTGACGGAAAAGAATGCCAGTCTTGAGTCATCCAGGGAAGATTTGCAACAGAAACTGCTGGACCTTGAAACCAAGTATCAATCCAGCGCATCTGTGTCAGGTGAATCCCGGTCTAGAATTGACGAATTGACTGCTGATAATAGGCAGAATCTCGAGGTGATAGAGAAGAGGAACAAAACCATTGATACACTTAAGTTGGAATATGGCGAACTTCAAGATGCCAACAGTGAACTCAGAAAGAAATTAATTGAGGTTGAAACATCAGCACAGACCGCAAACTCGACTCTGACTCATCAAAAGATGAAGGTACAATCTCTTGAGACCCAACTAGACCTTGTCAACAAAAACCATGAGTGGCTCAACAATGAGCTTGAGAAGATCTCCAATGAGTTTTCTCAATACAGAAAGGAGAAATCATCTGAGATGTCCATCCTACAGGCTGAATTTGACAGAAAGAGCTCTGAATTCAAAACTTTAAACCTCAGGTATGAGAATTTATCTGCTAGATTTGATGATGTCTCAAAGAAACTCGATGATGCTCTTATTCAGGTAAAGACCTTGAATGACGAGAAAGTTGTCAATCAGGAAGAATTTATCAAGGAGATGTCTGTCAAGGATCGTCTTGTTACATTGCTGAAGAAGTCTAATGACGACCTCAAGTCTAAGATCACTCATCTGGAAGAACGTTTACGGAGCTCTAGAACTGATGTTGCAGATGAATCAGCTGTTTTGCAGACGTCCCTTGAGAAGTACAAGACCAAACTCTCTGAGAGTGAGGATAAAATCCGCCAACTTGAACAGACGGTGGATGAATTATCCCAAGTTGCCCCATCTGATCTTAATGCTTCTCTTGTATCAGTCCCACCTTTGTCACCATCTGCTAAGGCTTCTGCATCCAAATCTTCTGGTATATCTCTGTCTCAACTCTATGCGGACTTCACTCTGATCAAGAGACAGTTGACACAAGAACGTCGTGCCAAAGAGCGTATGCAACAACAGATGGATGCGTTTGTCACGGAACTTGAACAGAAGGCTCCAATCATCAATGCAACAAAGGAAAGATCCACACTTCTTGAGAATGAGTTGGCAGAGTTGTCAGTCATATTGGAGAATACAAGCAGAGAGAAGGATCAATTGCAAAAGTCTCAATCAGCCCTTGAGAACAAGTTTAATGAGTCTCAAGTCCAGATCACTGTTCTTAACAAGCAAAGAATTGATTTGGCTCGCCAGGTACAACAGCTTCTTGTTCAAGTCACTGTTCGTAATGACACTGGTGGCGAATTGACTCCTGCTGAACATCAAGCCTTGGAACGCATTGCAAAGGGTGACAAAGTGCTCAACGAAAGTGATACCGATAGATTAATCTCTGAGAGATTGGTCACATTCCAGAACATTGTTGATCTCCAGCAGAAGAATGAGGAATTGCTCCGTATCATAAGAGAACTTGGTTCTAAGCTTGA
Organism: Williopsis suaveolens; assembly: GCA_003708225.3. Taxonomy (NCBI): domain Eukaryota; kingdom Fungi; phylum Ascomycota; class Saccharomycetes; order Phaffomycetales; family Wickerhamomycetaceae; genus Williopsis; species Williopsis suaveolens. Next base: position 389,926 of record PPNS03000001.1, on the reverse strand, counting down.
GCAAGAAGAACAGACTTCAAAGTCCAAGATGGAGGACTTGGAGAGTGTTGCTATCGATGAAGCGAAAGAGGCTATCTTGACCTTGCAAGAGGAGATAAACTCTGTTGAGGGTAAGTTGAATGCTGTCACTAGAGAACGTGACATGTTCAGATCATTGTTATCCAACAAGGGTTCTTTGAACAACGTCTTGAGCAATGATCTCTCTTCTGTTCACAGCGATCAAATCTCCGACTTAACGAAGAAGTATGAAGCTGCTGAGGCGCAGCTATCCCAGACTACCGAACAACTTAATCAGATGAAGGTTGAGTCTGAGACTATGATCAACATGCTCAACAAACAAATCTCTGCATTGTCTAATGAGAGATCAGAACTTTCTATCAATTTGGCGCGTGAGAAGTCTTCAAATGCTCTTGGTGATGAAAGATACAAGACTCTCCAGCAGAATTTGAAGTATGCCAAATCCGAGATTGAGGAACTTCGTCAAAGATCTCAGTTCCTTCAAGACAACTTGGCTAAACAAGATCTTAGAACACAGCATGTCGCCGAGGAACTTGTCCAAGCAAGAGCCGCCGTTGAGTCTCTGCGCTCTGAATTATCCAACTTGAAGGCTGAGAAGCAACTTTGGAAGGGTATTGAGAAGCGTCTGAATGAAGAGAACACTTCCCTGATTGAGGAGAAGGCAAAGTTGAACACATTGTTGATGAATTTACAATCCATTGACAAAGAGCGTGAGGCTACCACTGCCGAATCCCAGAAGCGGCTCTTGGTCCAAAGTGAGTCATTGGAGCGTGAACTGTCTATTCTTCGTAACAAGCTTGCAGAGTCCACCAGTGAACTGAAGGATGTCTTGACCCGTAAAGAGGCTGACACACACGCTTACCAAGAACGTATTGATGCTCTTAGATCAGATTTGGGCTCTACGAGAGAGGAGTTGATCACCAGAACTGCCGCAGTGGAACAACTACAGCATAAAGTTGAGTCCTTGACTTCAAAGCTGGCATCAGCGGAAGGTCGTATCAGAGACTACCAATCACTCACTGATGGTTCCTCTTCGCAATCTGCTATTCTTTCTGAGACTCTAAAGCTTAGACAAGAACTTGATGATACAAAAGCTGAGTTGGATACTGCAAACGCCTTTGTTGATGAATTCAAGCAAATTGCTTCTTCTTCTGAGGAAGCTTTGAATAGTATGACTGCAAGTTTTGATGGTTACAAGGAGAGTACATCAACAACTATTGAGAAGCTGGAGTCAGATAATAGATCTTTAGCTGAGAAGGTGTCTATCTTGAACGATCAAGTTGAGTCTTTGCACTCAGAATTGTCATCCAAGCAAGCTGAAGCTCAAATGGAGACGAATTTGGCCAAGAGGGAAGTTGAGAGCTTGCGCGTTCAAATCATGGACAGCGCAAAGTTGAAAGATGAATATGATGCTAAGGTTGCTTTGATTGAGAGTTCATATCAACAACAGGTTGATATTGCTACTGAGGCCCAACAAAACTACAGTAAAGAGCTTCAGAAACATGCTGCGGCATCAAAAGCATTTTCTATACTTCGTGAAGAGACTAACGCCTTCAAGCAGCAGATTGCTGAACTCGCCACAGAAGCTAGACAAGCCAAGGAGCAGTTGTCAAAGTCTGAAGAGAGTTGGGAGTCTCAAAGAGTTCGGTTAGAGGAGGAGCTCAAGGCTGCCACCTCTAGAGTTCAAGATCTTACATCACAAAACCATATACTCTATAACGAGATTGAGAAGTTGACTAAAAGAAAGGAATCCGCTTCTGCTAACGATGTCAACATGGATGGTTCTTCTGATGAATTGAGAGAGCTGATCAATTTGCTACGTCATGAGAAGGAAATTTCTGAGACACAATTGAACGTTACATCAAGAGACCTGAAACGCGTTCGCCAACAGCTTGAGCTCGTCACATCTGAGTTGGATAAGACCAGACTGGAACTGGCTAAATTCCAAGCTCGGGATTCAGATCTTGATAAGCTCTCGAAGGAGCATGATCAGCTTCTTCAAGAACTTCATCAACTGAATCTTTTGCGGGAGAGTAATACTACCTTGAGAAATGAGCTTCATGCCAATGTTGCCAGAGTGAAGGATCTTGAACAGAAGCTCAGTGTGTCTGATGCTAAGCTTGAGCCATTGGAAACTAATGTTGTTCAATTACAGGCTGAGATCACTCATAAAGTCCAAGAGATCAAACTCATCACCGAAGAGAAGGATCGCTGGAGACAAAAATCTATGGACATTATCCACAAATATGATCGTGTTGATCCTGAGGAGAATGGGAAGTTGAAGGAAGAACTTGAAGCATTGAAAAAGAGAAATGGTGAGATCACTAAGGCTCTGGAGGAGCGTGAAACCACTGTCGCTGATCTGAAATCGAAGTTCGATCGTGTGAGAAGGGAAGCTGTTGAAAAGTTGAAGCGTAAGGATAACGATATCAAGTCCGCCAATGAGCATGCTGTTAGTGTTCAGAAGCAATTAGCAGAGGTCAACGAGAAATCACAGAAAGAGATCGAAACGTTGAAGACAGCTATAAAAGACTTTGAATCAAAAGCTAGTAGTTTAGCATCTCCTCCAGGGAATGGAGAGGAGGTTTCTGAGCTCAAGAAAGAACTTGAATCTGCTAAAACAGAACTATCTGAAAAGACGGAAATTGCTGCTAAGGTTTCTGAACTAGAAGCTTCATTGAATGAATCTCAACTCACGAAGGCAGCTTTGGAAGCCAAGATTTCAGAGTTGGAATCAGAACTTGAGAAGTCAGCTCAACAACTCAATAGTAAAGAACTCTCTCAGCCTTCCCCGGCTGACACTTCTGATCTTCAGGATCAAGTAACTAAGCTAAGAGCTGAAATTCAAGAGCTGGAGACTAGAAAGGCTCAACTGGAATCCGTCAATATTGATGCTGCAACAACTGAAACGGAGAAATCTAAGGACAATTCTGAAAATATTGAAGATGCTTTGAAGGACCAAGAGACTACTTTGCGTGCCAAATTTGAGAAGGAAGCAAAGGAAAGAATTGAACAGGCTCTGCAGGATTTGAAATCAAGAATTCGTGCCCCATCAGAGGCAAAACTTCAACAACTTGTGACAACCAAGACTCAGCATCTCGAACAAGAGTATAATAAAAAATTTGAAGAGCTGAAGGCCGACTGTGATAAAAGGCTAGCTTCAGCTGGAGCATCAAATGTCTCATCATCTGATCTGTCTAAGATCAAATCTGAATATGAAGCAAAGATCTCAGGATTGAAGAAAGAGCTTGAGGCAGCGAAGAAGGAAGCCTTGGAAGTAGGACGCAAGCTAGGTCGTGAGGCGACGTTGAAAGAGACCAAGATGCGCTCTAAACTTCTACAAAACAAACTTGATAAGTTGGCGAAAGAGAACAAGGAGCTGAAGTCAAAGATAGAGAAGTCAACTGTTTCTGATAAGCCAGTTGTTGCTGAACCTTCTGAAGTTGGACAAAAACGTCCTGCTGATAATCTTGAAGAACAGCCTCTTGAAAAGAAGAGCAAGAATGACTCTTGAGGTGATTTAAACGAGTCTTAATGCATTTTGTATAATATAAAGGATCTGCTTTGGATTATCAGCTGTTGTAGTATAGGTATAAGGTACAGAAATATCACATGTATTCATATAACCAAGCATGAGGAGAATCCTCTAAAAATTTTAATATTACAATAGTCAAATCATCATTACTTTTTATCATCGTCATTCTCAGTCTTTGTATCGGCTGGAGATTTTGGGATAGTTTTCTTAGGGGCGGCACCGCAGTACTTCTCTAAAACCTGTTTCAACTGTGTACGTCTGATAGGCTTAGACAAGAACCCAATCATTCCGCTTTCTAGGCACTCCTTCACGTTACTTTCATCTGCAAAAGCAGTTAATGCCACAATCGGGCCGGTATAACCCAACTCTTCTCTGATAGTCTTTGTAGCCATGTGTCCATCAACCTTTGGCATCTGGACATCCATGAATACAATACTGTAAGGCTGACTGTCAGACTCTAAGTTAGATTTCATCAATTGAATGGCCTCCTCACCATCTCTCGCAAGAGAGATATCGGTATAACCTTCAAGGCTCAGCATCCGTTTGATCACTTCTTGGTTCACGCTGTTGTCTTCAGCGATAAGAATCTTCAATTTTTTGGCATTATGGATTATTTCAGTGGAGGACGATTGAGAGGATGTGGACTTGGCAGTTCCTGTTGAGTTCACATAGGACTTATCAAAGTAAGCTACCTTCTCAGATGAAGGAGTGAAAACTTCAGCATCTGCCTGTGACTGAACGCCTAGTGATTGAACGTCTTGTGATTGAATGTCTTTGAAGGATCCAGAACGCTTTGCTTCAACAATTCTGACACGTCTGTTTTTCTTGCTGTTAACGTTGAACTCATCCTCATATAAGGCGTCATTTTCTTCAACAATCATTACCTTGCGTTGAAGAAGAGGAACTCTGAAAGTGAACTTCGAACCCACACCAACAGTGGATTCAAGCTCCATGGTACCGTGCATCATTGAAGCCAGTTGGCTACAGATGGAAAGACCAAGACCTGTTCCGCCATACTGTCTTGAAAGAGTTTGGTCACCTTGAACAAATGGCTCAAAAACGGCCTTTTGAAGCTTCTTATCAATACCAGGACCTGTATCTTCGACAACAAACTCAAACACCCATGTCTTTTCTGGACTGATCGGTTTAGTCTTGATCTTCTCTTCCTCACCATCAGGATCTGCAAGTTTGAATTGGGTTTTGAAAATGTTATCATCATACGAAGAAGTTGAGACTGTCATGATGCTCTTGGAATCAATGTCATCGTCATCGTCAGTACTAGTCGCAGGACTGGTCTCATCGGACACGGAGATATCGTGTTGAGAACTCTGTTCGACTTTCTCTGTAATAGGCAGGACTGTTCCCGATTTGACATAGACATTTTTGTAATCCTCTGATCGAGACTTCTCTTCATCGTACTCACCCAAGTTTCTGATCATTACCTTGACTTTACCATCAACGGGAGTGAATTTTAAGGAGTTACTCACCAAGTTCATAACGATCTGGATGATTCTGTTGGAGTCACCATAGAGAACCATCTTTCTCATCTCATTAGGCGAAAGTGTGATAGACAGGTGAACGTTCTGATCCTTAGCAAGCTTTCCAAATATCGATTTAATCTGCAGGGCAACTTCTAAGATACAGAAATCGGCATTCTCGAGCTTGGACCTCTTCAAGGAGTTCTTGGAGAAAGTCAACAATTCAGTCATGATATGAAGTAACAACTCACCTGATCTGAAGATCAATTTCATACTCTGTTGTATTTTAGAGATATCTGTTTCAGCCATTGCGATAGCAGTCATACCTAGAATACCATTTAATGGAGTTCTCAACTCATGAGAGATATTAGCGATAAACACTGTCTTGGCGTCATTTGCAGCCTCTGCTTGAATCTTTGCAGCTTCAAGTTGTTTGGTTCTGGCTTTGACACGTTCTTCCAATGTAGTATATTGAGAATCTAACTCATCGGTCATTGCATTGAACGTGGCAGTCAACTTACTCAGCTCATCTTCAAAGATTCTCTTATATGTCGGAATCCTGGCATTGTGCAAATATGAAACACCAACAGTAGATTCATTCATTCCTGAAGATAATGAGCCAATATCACTGAGAGGCCGTTCACCGCCATTACCAGTATTAGTACCAGAGCCAGAGCCACCAGATCCTCTAGGTCCAGGAGACAGTGATGGTATATATCTTGAAAACCCGGTACGCAAACTTGAAGAGATGCTGGCATTTCCTAAACTCGGATCCTTCTTATGCCTATTTGGAGGTTGTAAGCCTCTTCCAGTGGCTATGAGCTCTGCAGCCTTCTGCAGTTGTAAGATCGGGTGCACAGCCCAATAAGTCAAGGGAAATGTAATGATAGCCATAAATACAGCAATTCCGACAGAGACACCTATCAGGATCTGTTGAAGTTTTGTTGAAGGTCGATCAAATGTGGATTGGTCCTGTATCACCAGCGCAGCCCAGTCAACCGCAGAGGCGTTTACATGGCAATAGCTAACGACAACCATACGGCTATTTTCACCTATTCTTCTCGTTCCTGTTTGTTGATTCTTGAGTGCTTCTATAGCAATTTCAGAGGAACCGATGCGTTCCGGTCCAATAGAAATACCATAGCGATCGAATGCAACGAAGAATGTGCTATTCATCGTGATTGGACCATCATTCACATCAGCAGCAAGGACTGCCGCATAAGTGTCAGTCGTGTTGTCTGTGATTACAGAGTCGAAAACAGAGGCAGACATCACCGTGGTGACATATCCGACGAGATCTGGGGTGTTTGAAAGGATTGAAGATGTGTAGAACACCGGAAGAGTCATTGAGAGGACCTCAGTGGTGGAGGAACCATTTTTCACTGGCCCAGTTACCATACCTTCTGTCTCCAAGGAATTCGGTATTGAAACGTTATCCATATCCAGAGGGAAAAGTGATTCCAGGACGTCATGGGGTATGTAGACATCAGACCAGTTAGCCTGTGACTTCACCACCAGCTTAAATTTGGTGTCGTATACCCTTACTGAGGCGTATGTCAATGTTGATTGTAAGAACTGTTGGATGGTCACCTTAGCATCACCCCAGTTCGATTCAGAATTGTTACCGGCCCTATACGATACCAGTGACGATGGAATAGAGTCGCTGATGGTTAGCCAGTACGCTTGATAGTATAAGACGTTGAGAGATTGTTCCACCTGTGAGGCCTTGAGCTGTGCAATTGTCTGAAGTCTCTCCTCTCTTGCCTCTCTATAGTTTGTTGTGAAGTAGATACCAGTGGTGATTGCCAATATTATCAACGACGCCAGGGCCACAAATATTATCAGTATCATGAGTTGTACCCTGAGGCCAATCTTGAACGTTCTTCTCTTCCAAAGTTTCATTGTTCTCAGACTTGTATTATGTTTTTTTGTTTTTGGACCCTGAACTTCAGGACGTATGTATGTGGTGTCAGCGAGTGTATCTCTAGAACCAGTATCGAGATTCCAAGGGCACTCGATAAACACGGCGCCGCTGTACTTGAAGTGAGTGATGCAGTGTGATTTGAGTGCTCCACTACCTGATATCTTGTGTGTCAGCGGGGGAAAGAAGGTTCTCTTGTTTGTCTAGCTTGTCTTTGTTTAATGGGGGACTTTTGGTTGGTTCTGCTCGTGTTTTTCTCCGTTCCGGTGGGTGCAGTTGCGCACTGCGCTGCGTGCGCTGTGTTTTTTTGGTTTTTTTTAGTCTTAAATTTTTCTTTAGTGCGCCTGTCTTTTTGGGAAAATTGAAACAGCCGTTCGAAGGAAAAACTAACGACGGTGTGTGCGTGTGTTGTTTGGGTTGACTTGGGTTTGATGCACACTGGTAAATAGTAAAATTTAAATGGTAAATTCTCAACTTCAGATGTCACGTCGATAGTCTAAGATGATGAAAGTTATGCGTCGTGTGATCAGGCCAGCCCAGCCCAGCCCATCTTGTAGAAATATCGCTGGATTTTTTCCCTCCGCCCTCCCCAGACCAGGCAGCCATGGCAGTGGACAGTGAGGACACTTAAAAGCCGCCACCGGGCTGAAGTACACGCCGCCAACTATATCAATACAATTAATTTAATATTAATTAATCACTTTCAGTCGGTGCCCATGTAGGGTCGGTCATGACTCGCCACGGTTAACAATCGCTAAATCACGGTCGGGATTATACACTGCGGTAACCTGTGACTTCCTTTTTGGGAAGTCTACGCGTGCATCATCTTAGATTGCGATAACGCGCTTGACACATTGCAAAGATTCGAATTTCCCACCTGATTCTATACTTCAAAGGGGGGTTTAGAGGACAAGGAAAAGGAAAAAGGCTAGCTCCTTTGCCAAAGCCAAATCATCATTGTCGTGAGACGTGAGACTATAGAGGTTTCATACCATCCGCGTACATCCAGCTCGGCTCCCTGCAGAAGGCCTCTTTATCTGTGCTTGCTCCCTGGGTACCCCTCCCACATTCCACACAGATCACCCAGAGACACACGGAGAGGCACACAGAAGAAATAACAACAACAACAACAAACACACACACGCACACGCACACGCATACAGCACAACAACACTAGAAGACCCAAAGAAAGTAAGCAGAACACTATGAGCTCCATCCACCAACCACAGCCACACACAGGCTCGCCACGCTCTTCGACCCGTCTTCTCAGCTCCCACCACAGCGTTTTGGAGATGCTCCAGGAGACCGCCACCGGCTCGCCACAGTTGAGAGAAACTCTGGAACTTAGCGTTACTCCATGGCAGTTCATCGAGGGTGTTGTAACATCGAGACCAAACAGCTCTGTACTCTCCAGCAGCGACACAGAAGAGGAAGAGACTCTTGAGGTAGCGCCACACCATCCTTCGGCTTCGACAGAAGATAGCAGAACAATCGAGATCAATTTGAACTTGCCCGTGCAGCAGGTGAACCACAGCATCTTCAAAGAGGAGGCCTCGAGTTTCATCCTCCCAGAGGTGTCTTCGGACTTTTCTGATAACAAGATCCTCATCATTGGACATCGCAAGTTAAGTTTTTACCGCTCGTTGGACCCCACGCTTCGAAAGAAGTTCACGCTCGATATCAATGAGCCGTACAAAATAATAGTGGTGATCTTTGATGGGTTGATCAAGATTGGAAACATCCTACACTTCATCAAGCATAATGGCCTAGGTGGTAAATTTTTAATACCGCTTGTTCACAACATCAGCTACAAGATTATTGAGAAGATCTTGAAACTTTACCACATCCAACTCTTGTGCATGCCGATCCAACTCGAGGACGAAGTCTCATTACAGAACCTATTGGACTTGTTGAGTGATGATTTCCTATTGGAGAGCTCTGTGGCTCCACTAGGCCCTATCCAGTACCCTCTTGTCCCGTTGAATTTCAGAGGACCATTACCGTTATCACCACCACAAAGGCCGTTGATTGGACCCTCCGAAAGTGTCATCGTTACACATCAAATGGAGGAGATGAAGAAGTCCAAGAAGTGGAAGCGAAGACAGAAGAATGAAACCTATTCACTGATCGGGTTGGGTATAAGTCTCGGATTGGGGCTTGGTGTCACAGTCGCACTCACCATTTCATACTTCAAGGCCATCCAACCAGAGCCTCCAACGCTAATGGAAGCTCAGAAACCAGATGGGATGGCTCATGCCCTCAAGTCTTTGGTTAAAGTCACCAAGAAGACCTTAGAACATGGTGATGAAGTTGTCAAACATGGCTTGATCGAATTCAAGAGACATATTTTCGGGATTTCCAAGTTGATTGTACAAGGAACCCGGGAATATGTTGATGATGTCAAGAGTTCCATGGATGGAGTTTGGAGAAACGCAGATAACTATATCAATCTTATCGTGCTATGAATATTTTTTAAGCTTTAACTAAACAGGGTGCTATGGATAAGGGTATTTCTTATGAGGGGGCTTTTTTAAGAGTTTTTGAGTTTCCATAATTTATTTTTCAGGTTTTTTTAAAAAAATGCAGGTCAAATTAGTTGCCGTATATTTAAACAGATATCACCCTTAATTACCCTTTCCACACAAATAACCAAATCTCCACGGAACATCCATCTTTTCCAACCCTACTTCGATGAATTTAAGCCTGTCCTCGTCTGCGTTGATTGCCTTTTCCAATTCAGCTATAGAATCGACTCTGGTACTAACAGATTTCCCACCAATATCGCCAAAGCACTTGAGAAGATTGGTCCATTGCCAGTTTGGTTGAATATCATTATAAGCTCTGGTTGGACCCATCACGATTCTCTCTACTGAGTAGCCTTCATTGTTCAAGAGTAAAACTGTTGGTTTCACATTGTAGCGAAGCAAAGAAGAGAGCTCCTGGATGGTCATCTGGGAAGAACCATCACCTTCAACAAGGATAACACGGCGCTTAGATCCAGAGTCCTTGACAGCCAAAGACGCACCCAATGTAGCTGGTAGAGCGTAGCCAATTGAACCATAGAAATTCTGAGAGACAAATGTTAATCCACTAGGCATTTTAAGATCCGGGACAGAGAAGAGGAATGAACACATTTCTGAGACAAGGACATCATCCTTCTTTAGTGTGGATTGAATAGTTGTCAGTAAAGAGGATTGCTTCACTGGTGAATTTTTATCAAACGCGGCTGCAGGTAAATTTGGTCTTGCTGTAATTGATGCCTTGAGAAGTTTGGAAGAATCCAAGGCTTTCACCATCTCATCAAAGACAAGTTCGCCATCAACGTGAGTGATTAACTCATCTTCAATACGGACGTAGTCTTTACCAATCTCTGTGACTTCAGATACGACATCAGTCAAGTGCCAGTTCTGAAAGTTATTCATCTCGTTATGGTTGACACCAACGGAGAGAACGGAATCGAATTGTTTCAACACATCCAGTGAACCTTCTGTGGATAGTTTACCAGCAAGAACACCGTGGAACTTATCATAGCTCTCATCAATTATAGACTTCCCCAATATAGTAACAAAGCAGTTTAGTTCATTATTCTGAATGAACTCGTTCAATTGGCAGCGGCGTTGCTTGAACCATTGATCTGCAACAACGGCAAACTTAGAACCATAGAGCCTATCGAGAACCCTTTGAGCAAGCTCTTGAGCTTGCTCTTTCTCAGAGCTATAGAGGTTAAAGTTCAACTTCTTGTTGACATCAATGGTGATTTCCATGTCAGCCATATTTGCTGGGATGAACAAATAACCTGGTCTGGAGTGTTTAAACACTTGTTCAATAGCGTTGTCAACTTGTTCTTGGACTTTGTCCAAGTTTTCATCGGATAGAGTCTCAACGACACAACTGAAAGGTTCTACAATTCTTTCATAGACATTATGGTCTTGCGTGTGGTCCCAAGTGTTCTTGTTTGGGATCAAGTGGTGCACTGCCAACTGGTTCGATCTCTTTGAAGAAGTTGTAGAAGTACCAACAATATGCAAGACTCCAGCACCTTCAGTCCAAGCGCCAGAAATTGCATTCAAGGCACTGAGCTCTCCAACTCCAAAAGTGGTGATCAAGGCACCGATGCCATTCACCTTAGCATAACCGTCAGCGGCATAACCGGCGTTGAGCTCATTGCAGTTACCTATCCAGTTCAACTTTGGAACGTTGTAGATATGCTCCAGGAGGGCAAGGTTGAAATCACCAGGGACACCGAACACCGAGCGGAAGTGCCTGATTTGTGATAGTCTTTCAAAGACGTATGTGCCTAGTTGCACCTTTTGAATTTGCTTATCGAGAGTCATTGTTCTAACAGTTCCATAACAAGAGAGAAAGAGAGAACAACATAAGGGGAAACACTTTCTTTTATACACGGACGGGAACTGGAAACCTCTTCGCCACATGTATATTCACTATCACCATCAGCAAGGCTAAAGCAAAGAGATTTGAACGGTAAACAGCGGGTTGTCTCGCCTTTTAGCGGATGTGTCAAAACGGAACAGCACCTTTCTGTGAGGACGTCCAGCGGCATTTGGCGGTAAAAAGGGGCAATGGGCGGCATAGGAAGGGAGATGGCACCAAGGGGCATTGAAACAAGAGATAAACCAGCTTAGAGGGCTCATTTAGTCACACCATGTCTTATGACGCAGGACCACTGGCCATTGATGAGTGAATATTACTAAGAATATATGTTGAGAACAGTTTACAGCCCGTACATTTGGTTGAACCATTTTCATCTGAGTATGTTCCATTTCAGCATAAAATGAGATAAGGAAATAAGAGAAGACCAGAGCCATGAATCAGCAGGTACTACATATAGTCTACCACTTAAAATCACATTAGCAACGTTCCTAAAATTGCATCACTATTTATCCTCCTCAGCATCCAGATCCATCTCTTCGTTCTCATCAATGTAGGCATACCCATTGGCAACGTTCTTTGTCTCGATGTCTTTGATATTCAGCCTTTTTTCCAGCTTTATTCTTTGCAGTTCCTGCCATCTCGCGAGCTTAGCATAGTCATGGAGATGGAAGCCAAACACCTTTGGAACATAGCGTTCTATTGGGTGGACCGGCGCTAGATGTGGATACTGCTGGAAGAACATAGCAGGGAACGAGGAGCCAAAAAAGGCACCATCTATAAGAGCATGTCTTGAAGACTTCGGATTGTACAGGTCTTCACACTTAGGACAATATAGTTTCACAGAACACACTCCCGCGTGGTCACTAAGACCAACAGGTAAGAGGTGCTGTAGCTGACAAAACACACGCGTGCAGTACCCGAAATCAGCAGTCTTATACTTCTCCATCATCCTCTGAAGCCCTCTTGGTGTGATGATGAATCTAGCATGGACAAGTCCGTATAGCATTCTGGAATTGGCCTCGATTAGGTCTCTCTGTTCATCTGATAAGTGACTCACATCGGCCTGGTCGGTGATAAAGTCAACGACTTGAGGAATCTTCTCTACTTCGGCGTGAAGCCCTGTGAGATTGAACTTGTCTGTGATGTACTCAGAGTCAATTTCACAAAAATATTCATGGCCCTTGATACCCAAGAAGGTCTCGACCCAATACTCTGAGAACTGTCAGTACTATCCGCGAAAAACAACAGTTCAATAACACACTCACCTGAAATATCACTGCCAGAGTCACTTGTGTACTCTTCATCCGCCATCTTTTCGTCCTTTCTACGTCGTTGATTCTCTGGTTGTTCCTTTGTTAGAAGGCCTTCTATCAAATTTTCCACCAACCGCGAAACGTCAACTTCAACACGAAAGCGAAGAGACTAAAAAGCACTGAAGAAGGAAACAAGGACAGGAGTTCAATTCCGTCAATGAGACTTCTAAAGGTTCCGCGCAGTGGGCCTGTGACAGCACTGGCGTTGAGTATAGATGGCTCGCTTGTCACAGCAACAGACGGTGTGCTGAAAGTGTGGGACTCGCATCAGCTGGCAATGGTGGCCAACTTGCCTTCCTTCAAACAAAAGGATCTCGAGAAGATAACCCCGCGTAGCTACTCAGAAGCGCAGAAGGGTAATATAATAACATGTCTCAAAGTGGTGAATGACTGGATTGTCAGCGGAGATGCCGAAGGGCGTGTTTATAAGACATCGTTGAAGACCTTTGAATCCGAGCTGCTCTTTGAACATTCACAAAAACAGATCAATGATATATCTTCTCGCGGTGATTTATTGCTGTTTGCCACACTAAACAAGATCATGACCTATGATTTACAACAGGAGAAACAACTCGCATATATTCCTGCGCGTACTGATATACGCAGTGTATGCGTCGATCCATCGGGCTCATATCTAACTACTGTTGGGCTCAACAAGAACGTCTCGGTATACCAGATCCATGTCGTTGAAGGCGAATTCCTGTACAAGAAAATCACCGTGGCTTCTTTGACCATTGCACAGATCAATGATATTTGTCGCATCTCATGGTCACCTTCAGGCGATAGATTCGCTGTGCCCAATTCCATCTTGGACTTGCATACAAAATCCATCGGAATGATATCAAGGTCCAATTGGAAGTCTGAGCTCTCTCTAGTTGGCCAAGAAGCTACATCCGTGAAATTCTGCCCCAAGCTGTTCAACAATGGAGAGAAGAACTACAACATTATTGCATCATCTGGTGTGGATAAGGCCATCACAGTGTGGAATACAACTTTTCAACGACCATTATTTACAGCCGTGGATGTATCATCAGAAACAATCAACGATATAGAATGGTCACAAGACGGGTTGACCATGTTTGTTGCTGGTGACTCTATTGTTGTTTTTGTCTTTGAGGAATCAGAACTGGGTAAACCAATTTCACAGGAAGCCCTGGATGAAATCATATCAAAGCTTAAGGTTCCAGAACCTTTACAGATAAAACACAAAGACACGCCAGTTACACCAGCAATACCCCATGTACCGAAAGTTCAAGAGCAACAAGCTGTGGAAGGCACTCCTCCAGTTGAAGCAGAACTTATAGAGAAGAAGCTTCAGCCAGCTCTCGAACCGGAAAAACATATCATTACAAAACATGGAAAGAAGCGTCTAGCCCCTACTCTTGTCTCTGCAAATGGTAAGAGCACAAACCAACTCATTTCTCGATTGAATGGCTCAACGGAACCATCACAAACCACAATGGAATTTGATACCCCATCATACAATGTCCCAAAAGATTTGAAGAGACGCGAAGAATCTGAAAGACCCGAGTCAGACCAACCGGTGAAGAAGAAAAGAGAACTTGAACCTGTGGAATTCATCGGTAACATCGCCGTCAACCCATCAACTGCATTTTCTAAGATACGTATCTCTACACCAAAGATCAGATCCTCATTTACACTCGAGTCTCCGGATGATTCCTCATTATCCTTAGAGATTAAGAATGGGTCAGGAACGGAGCAGAGACCAACCAAGGTGACCTTGTTAAAGAATAAAATAAAACAAGTGTTTGCAGATTTCATTCCAAAACTCGTTTGCCTTGCTACGGGTGGGGAAGGTTATTTCTGGGCTGTATCGACAGTTGAAGGTGTTCTGTATCTTTACAGTGATTGTGGAAGACGACTTTTACCACCGATAGTGTTGGGTACACCCTTGAGTTTCTTAGAGAGCAAGGGGAAATACCTTCTCGCTGTGACTTCTATTGGTGAGCTCTATGCATGGGATGTTGAAGCAAAAAAGGCATTATTTGAACCAGCTCAGCTGTATCCCCTCTTAGCACGTTCCAGTGCAGAGTTACTGACGAGAGCAGAAAACCTCACCATGTGCAGTATCTCGTCGAGTGGTGTGCCGATTGTCACCATCTCCAATGGTAATGGATACTTGTTTGATCGTGATATGGAGACATGGTCCTTGATTAGTGATTCGTGGTGGGCGTTTGGTTCTCAATATTGGGATTCTAGAAATGTGAATGCGAATGGCTCATTAATCACAATGCTTGAGAAGAAAACAAATGATGAGATTGTGAGACGTGGTCGTGCAAAGTTCTTACAGAAAATGGCAAAGACTATGTTGATGAAAGAAGGTTATGAGAACTTGGAGAAGACAATCTCCTTAGCACATTTAGAGAACAGAATTCTCATTGCATCGAAGCTGAACGAATCAATCGAGTTCAAGACGCATCTTATTATCTATTGCAAGAGAATCAGTGAAATGGGGTTTAAGGCAAGGCTTCTTGAGATCTTTGAAGAGCTATTAGGACCCCAATCTGACAACACCACACAATGGGAACCAAAAGTCGTGGGTCTCGATAAGCACGAACTGTTGAAAGAACTGATATTTGCTTGCGCTAGTATTAGAAACGCCCAGAGAATCCTTGTACAGTTTGCGACAGCGATGAATATCCTTGACCAGGTGTCATTTTAATGAACATTACTATATGTTGTTTCTATATGTTGCTATCCACAAGTTGTATGTACAAGTAATATATTCATAAGTTTTAGTCCAGTCCAGCGTTCTTTCTAGCTTGTCTGATCGTGCGTTCTGCAATTTCTTGCGCCCTTTGGTTACCCTTTTGAACTATTTGGGAGAGGTAATCAGCGTCCTGGATGAGTCTATTGTACTCTTCTCTTGGTTTCTTGAATTCTTCCAGAACAATTTCTGTGACATAGTCCTTGAAAGCCTTGTGATCCTTCACGTTTATCAAGTCCTGCTCAACTTGCTCAATGGTTTTACGTTGAATACCGCTAATAGTGTTGATCATGTTGGAGACACCAGGTCTGTTTTCAGGGTCAAACTTGAACTCATTACTGATAGAGTCCGTGACTGCCTTCTTGATCTTCCTCCGGATCACCTCAGGCTCATCTGTCATATAAAGAGTTCCACTTTGATCAGGATCAGACTTAGACATCTTCTTAGCGGGATTTTTCAAACTGAGAATCTTCTTCGTTGGTGCAAGAATAGTGGTTGGCAATGGAAACGTCTCTCCAAAAGTCTTATTGAACTGTTGAGCAACATGACGACAAAGCTCTAAGTGCTGAGACTGATCATCACCAACCGGGACCTGTGTAGACTTGTACAACAGGATATCGGCTGCTTGTAGCACAGGGTATGCAAAGAGCCCAAG
Source organism: Williopsis suaveolens (assembly GCA_003708225.3). Classification (NCBI taxonomy): domain Eukaryota; kingdom Fungi; phylum Ascomycota; class Saccharomycetes; order Phaffomycetales; family Wickerhamomycetaceae; genus Williopsis; species Williopsis suaveolens. The sequence goes on along the minus strand of PPNS03000001.1, from coordinate 373,886 downwards.
AGAAGCATTTTCTGAACCATCAGATTTACTCTTCCACTGTGTCATTCTGTTCAAGTAACCGAAGCCACTAACACATGAGAGTATCCAGTTCAATTCTGTGTGTTGAGGAACACCGCTCTGGTGGTAGACTATCGCCTTATTATGATCGATGCCGGTACTCAATATGCTGGCGATGGCCTCATACCTCAATTTCTTCAGCTCCTGTGCCGGCTTGGGTATCGTCATAGCATGCAAGTCAGCAACACCATACACCACTGTAGCAGACTCAGGGGCGACTTCACACAAATCGCGCCAGACACGTACAGCACCCAAGTAGTTACCCAAGTGGAACTTTCCGGTTGGTTGAATGGCAGAGTAGATGGTGGAGTTCTCATGAACCTGGAGAGTTTTTGGGTCAAATGGAGTGGTCTTTACCGTAGAAGCAGCTCTTGTTAGCTGCTTTCGTAAGATCCGGAGCTGTGAAAGGAGCATTTAGGGGGTAGTGCGGATTGTGTCTTTCGTTGTTGGACAAGCCTCAAGTTGAAGTTTGTGAGATTTGATGGTGATCAAGAAAGGCACGAAACGAGCGGAACAGAAATACCGAATAACTCTCAGTGGGTACCCAATCTGAGGAAATGAGATCTAGATTTGTCAATGAGGATATTTATAGACCTGTTGACCAAGTTGTCTTGTTGAACTAGTAGAAAAACCATTTCCGAAGGCTAAATCACCTGATCATCCTCGGAAGTTAGTTCACATCCAAACTTTTTCTCGAACAGGCTCACTTTGACACATTCAGGTGACTCAAAAACTCCAACAGAAGCCCCATATGCTGAGATTGACGAAAAGCCGCTACGTGCATCGATATAATGTATCTCGTGGATTTAGAACTACGCCACTTTCAAGGGAGGGAACAACACAGCAACCTGTGAAACCAGGCGATAATATCAGTGAGAGTGAAGAAGTCACCACTACAAATACTGCTGGCACACCTGCTGCTGAGGCAGTGAGAGCTGGTTTGCAAAGTGCTAGAAAGAAGGCTTTCCAAGAACTTCGGGGTGATGTTCAGATCAAGTCATTGCCTGATATTCTGAAGAAGAATGATGTATTGATGAATGAACGTTACCTGAAGCCTTTGGGCAAGTGGTCCAAAGAGGTCAAGATCCGCTCTAGTAGAAACTTAGAGAAGGACAAGAGAGGATCATCAAGCAAGAAGAAGAATATGTACACAGCTGAAATGATGTCCAGAGCGCTGGGCGAACCAAAGACCTCACTGAAAGTTGACGATCTCTTCGAACCTCTGGATTTAGGTGATGCAGTGGAACTCTCGAGTTCTTTGAACCAATCCGTCCTTGCAGTAATTGTCGCTGTGCCTTCCAGCTTTGAAGATCCTCGGTATAGTGTCATGACCCGTCTTGGTGAGCTACAGTTCTTGGAGAAATCTGCTTTCAAGTCTCGTATTCCGCGTGTTATTCCAAGAGAGTGGCTCAAGAACATTATCAACAGAGTTAATGAACCTGATGCCGACTATGGGAGTATCAAGCCTACGCCACGGGGATTTTCAAGATTTACAGTGAATCCACTTGCGAGACAAATCATATCTCAACCTTTAATTGATCTAACCAATTCCGCATGGAGCAAAATTCAGCAGACTTCGAGAAAACTGGAAATCATACATAGATTACTCGAGACAAATGGGCCTAGAGAGGTTTCATTGCTAACACTAATGAAGGCAGTGAATGAGCTATCATTGAAGACCTTCGAACAATCCATAAAGGATAACGGTGTCATCATGGCGTACAAGCAATTGAGGGAAGAAATGGCAGCCCAGGCCAGTGCCGATTTTAGATCAGGCCTCAACTCACCAATACTTGGAAAGGAGTATGGCATGATTTCAAGAACAGAGGAGTACGACATTGCCCTTTTATATTCGGTGATGCTTGTCTTAAGAAAGCAGACAATGCTGTGGTCTACACAGAACAAATCAAGAAGTGCTTTCATGCCACTCTCAGTCACCATATTACCGATGAATTACACAACAAGACTGACAAGTGTTGTTCAACAGTTGAAGAATCCTGATGAGAATGTGGTAAACCAGTTCGACAGATATGTGAAAGGTGGAAAATTTGACGACCTACCTGACTCTTTGAGAGAAGTATTCTTCTTATTGAAGGAATATGCAGTGGGTAATATTATCGACCCTATAAGTGAAACTGTTATTTGCCAGCTGATGAAAACCCACTCTGATTCCACAGTTACTCGCACCCTTGTGTGGGACTTCTTGGTGAAATGTGGGTATTTAGATCCGAAGATGGTTAATCCTCAACATTTCACAACATCCTTGGCCTTCCCCGGTAAGAATGTCTCAATGAAGGCTGACTTGGAGGAGGAGTTCTTCCAGTTCTGTGATGTGGATGAGCGTGCTGGTGAAGATAGAGCAAAATCAAGAGTGGATCTCACAGGCTTGAACGTTTATTGTATTGACAGTGCTACTGCCCATGAAATTGATGATGGTGTTTCGGTTGAGCATCTGAATGATGTCAAAGCTAAGTTGCATATCCACATTGCTGATCCAACGTCATATCTGCAGTCTGACTCCACGATGATGAAGATTGCTTTTGAGAGAGCCTTCACAACTTATCAGCCTGAGACGATCAGTGCTATGTTTCCAAGATCGATGAGTGAGCTTGCTGGGCTGGGTGTGAATGGCAGAAAAACGAGGGCTATGACTTTTTCTATCGAGGTTGACAAACGAACAGGAGTAGTGGATTTTGCCACGGCTCAGGCAAATGCGACGTTGGTATCGAAGTTCCCAAAGTATACGTACAACGATGTCGACCAGGCCATATCCCAGCTGGATATTTCTAGGGAAGAACACCGTGAGTTGAAGTCCATGAGCGATATTAGTGTATTGTTGAGGGCAAATAGAGTTCAGGAAGGCGCCGTGGTATACCCCGACTCTTTGAGCGTCCAGGTGCGTATTCAGCCTCAAAGTACCACACAACGCTCAGATACTAGTGTGGACGACGAAGCAGTTCAGTTCGATGGTCAACGTTCAACTCCTTCGGTTGTTCTCGTCACTGAGTTTATGATCCTTGCTAACCGCATCGCTGCCACTATTCTTCGTAAAAGAGGATTACCAGGGGTTTTCAAGACTATGCCTTCGCTGGCGTTGGAAGGTTCAGCAGCACATGTCGTTCAAAGACTAAACCAGCTATCCAAATCTCAAAGTATGGAACTTAGTGACATGATAAGGTCCTTCAAGTTTGTCACTCCTGCCGTGTACTCCCATTCGCCAGGATCACACCTCATGCTTGGTGTAGATGGGTATGCCCCATCAACTAGTCCACTTAGAAGGTTTGGAGATGTGGTGAACCACATACAACTACATGCGGACTTGAATGGTGAACCCCATGTTTTCAGTAGGGAACTGGTCATGTCTATGGTGCTACACATCGAGGCACGTAATGACATCTTGAAGAAGGCTGCCAGAGGGGCACTTGCATACTATTCTATGAAGACTCTCCAGGAGCAGATTAACAATGGAACACTTTCCTCAAGATTTATTGTTGTATCACAAGCTGTCAACAACGTCGTAAATGGGTTACTTCTAGAGTTTGGGGTGTTTGGTAAGATGAGATTAAAGGAGAATAGACAACCACCATATATTGGGGATATTATTCCATTGTTTGAGGTTGTTGAATTGGACCCAGTCGGCCAGAACTTGGTTGTTAAAGAGGTTTGAGTGCTAGAGCTTTACTATGAAGATTATATAAAAGAAGCCCTTTTCAAGACAATAGAACGGTACATAGGTCTGCCATTATGATTGGACTCTCGAAACTGGCGTAGATTAACAACAGCCGCATGGTCGTGATCACAGATGCTAAAATTTTTATGGTTTAAGTCTGTTGAGTGACCAGTCGCCACTGACGGTTGGCAAATTATCGCAATTGGTGAATCGTGATGTGAAGACCTGCTGTAGGCAGATGCAGTTAGAGCTTTGAGAGTTGTCCTTACGGTTGCAGGCATGTACATATGTATCACAACTGCAGATTCTTGAAGAAATATGCTGGCTTGTGCATGTGGTCTCGGTTATATTTGGCTCAATGTCCACATACATGGTGGCCTATGTACTTCAAATGGTGCAGCCAGCTAGTCTGAAGGTTAATTCAGCGATGTAATCACATAAGCGTCGAAATCCGTGCTTCATGATATAACCATCAGAGGCCGAAATTAAAATTTAGCTATATATCCGTTTGTTTCCAATTTACAGCTGTGGGTTGAGACTAGTTTGCAATTTTACCGTCCCCCTTAACGAATGGCACTTATGGAGTGAGATTTTAAGATATAATCTTGATCCCCGAACTAATTGCTTAAGGATTACGACGAATCACTTGATTTCGCGTCATAAAGCTGTCCAGGACTAATAGGAGGATAGAAGTGCTCTTCTGGCCGATAGAGGGCACAACGGCAATAACACAGGAGGGTTTTGTGTCAAATGTGATACAAGATATGTTTACATTTGAAAGATCTCGTTTATAAAGTAGTTCTATTAAACAAGATCTCTTCAGACGATGCAGATGGGATCTGGTGCCGGACGCAAGACCGTAAAACTTTCCTTTCGTAATTTGCTACGAATCACTGTCGACCCATTCCAATTCTTATTCAAAAACTATTGCTTCTGATATCCATATACCGGGTGGCATACGTCAGTATGAGTGGTTCGAATTCTCTAGATAGACTGCATTTCCATGTTTTCTCTTCCTGATGGAACCGAACTTCGAATAGCGATCCTTCTGCTATTTGAAAATCTTATATGGCTAATAATCGAATCTGATAACCTCAGTATCCCGATTATACAGAAATTATCAGTAGAACCTCATGAAGCGGTAGGAGCCTTGAAAACTGAGGCCCCATCTTGCATATATCCTTCATCCAATCAGAAGGCCAGAAAAGCCTAGTTCCTGATCTTTAGCGATGCAAATATTCTTTATGGCAGCGGCTTCCAGATTCGTATAATTTGCGCCACAGCCACTTGTGACCCAATTCATAGCTTTTTAAATTTTGGCAAGATTCACTGTTTGATAGGCGTCTCATATGAAGATCACATGCATGAGATTCACGAAATTTGAACTCCATCAACAAGAAGTTTTGAGAAAGATCATATTTTACAGATTCCACCTCACGCGCGTTATATGAGCTGTTTTGTTCTAGACGCACCTAGATTTAAGAGCAAATTAATGTCAGACAGTGGCAGTGGATTTAGCACTAGCTGTCTCTCAATGCGAGGTGAGCGTATTACCCGCATTCTTTCACATTTAACAACAATTAAATTCAACCCCTTTCTTCAACTTCAAAGGGTGTTCAACACGGAATCAGAATCACTCATGGGATGAATCCAATCACTGAAGCACCAGTTACCAATTATCTCACTAAGAAATAGAATATAAAACTTCAACATGACCATATGGTGTATAGATGTAGACATAGCCCAGCAACGTTTGCTAAATAACAGACCCCGGTTGACGTGCGCGGCTGCCAGCGTCAGAAACTCTATTCATCTATTGGTTCCATAATAAGCCCTATTATGTAGACCGTGCTGCTTCCCTTTGGTATAACAATGATGAGATTGTGATTGATGAAGATCATTCAGGAACCAGCCCAGGCAACATCACTTACACTGTAATCCATGTACTCTCACTTTAACTATGGTCTCAAGAAGAATGGTAACTACGTAGAAATATCTCACAAATCTGATGATGAACTGAAGAACGGAATACCGATCATGGTATATTGATTCTGAGGTAGATGATCAAGGCGGATTGACGGATCATTACGAAAGAACAGAGAAGTATCCAACTGATGAGTGGAGTTACAGTTAACAATGACCTAATTTCAGAGACACAGATCCGGCATATTGGGACTTATGCCTGGCTTCAAGGTTCCTCATTCCATTTAAACTTTGCGGACATTACCAAAGGGCCCAGTTCTTGATTTACTCCTTTCTGCAAGTTTGCCCATGCCCGCTATTTTGATTGATCTTCAAGTTGATGAAGAGCGAATCATCTAAAATAATCACAAGCACTAGAGCTCGAATCATCATTAATATGAACCGCCAGTTATTTAAGGTTTTATGAGATTGCCACTCTTTCTTTCACTTTAGCGCTGGGTTTCTCCTCCCACGACGTCATGAACCCTCTACTCCCGTTAAGGAAGAGCACTTGCTAGCCACCTCTCCCATAATTTACGTGTGAGAACTGACCATGTTTAGAGCTTGGGAGAGTTACCGCATGCCCCTCTTTGAGGTGCTGCACTTAACAGATGTCAGGAACAAACGATCAGCGACGTTCTGCAGGACTATGTGACAGACTATGTGCCCCTCCTTGAGCTTTCACCGCGATCTTCATTTAGGTGTTTGGAAGAACAGAAAACCTTTAACCATAGTAGGGATATAGTACATAAATCAGACCATCGGAGTTTAAATTGCTGTTATAATGTTCGTGAGTATGTTTTCCCCGCCGAATCAAATTAGATTCACCCAGGCGCATCGGTGAACCATCTGTTTTAGAAGTTACCCATGCATGTGGTACGAGTCCCGAACGAGCTTGCCGTGATCTCGTGCAATACATGGCAGTAAGCTATGGTCAGTATTTCATCGAGTGAACAAAATCACATTAGATCAAGGGAGGTATCACTATTGAGCGCAAACTGAGAGCTTCGACTTTTAGGCTTATTCTATTTGGACCACTTCTATGAATTCACGACTCGCAGTCCAAGTTCAAGGGACTTCAACATGCACAAATCTGTAGCTCTATCTGCAACATACTGCAAGCATTTACACCAAAGCTCTAGTTGAGGTCGATTGCGCAGTGTGCGGCAATCTGCAAAATGCAGTCATCACCGCATGTGTATAGAGAACTAGAAGGATCTTCATAAACTTCTGGAAGACAACAATAGTAGACTACGAGTATATGACTACTGACAGTATTGTATTGCGTTTAACCCATTTTTTTCGATCGGTTGCTGTGATAAGACACCATGCATGCTACTCTGCTCACATTCTTTATTAAGCTTTATACATAACCACTGAATTGTAAAGTGTGATATATCGGGTTATAATCCAAGAGCTACTGCTCCTCCTCAAATCCGGTAGATCATATGCAGCTGAAAAGCATCTTCGAATGCTTGGACCAGACGATGGGCTTTCCTTGTCCTCTGATACTCTTCCTGCTGATCATAACATTACAGTCCAAGATCTGAAGTAAAAAGCTATCAAGAGTGCCACATTATCAGAGTCCATCGCTCAATCTGCGGCTATAGGCGTTAGAGTTGGCCCCATACGAGCTCCGTAGGCAAACCATGAAATCCGCAGCTAACGTACATGTTCACCCCCCTGAAGCACCTTGAACTGCCTACCCGCGCTGATGCCGCGGGGGAGAGGCGGAATTGTCCCAGTTAGCCATGTCGATAGAACAACGTCCGTTATACATGCGCTCACACAGGTCGCAGTAGATCTGGATGTGCCTGTTTTTATATGTACCATGGTGTATAAAAAGCACACTGCCTTCCCTTCTGCAATCTTCCGCTAGGGTTAGCGATAAAGGTCATCCACCAGCTTGGTTCTATACTTGGATCGATCCCACGGAGGTGCAGAGTACGTTCTAGATCTTTGACCTATATCCACCATTGGGCTGGCTGGAATAGCGCAAAACGGAGTCCAGAGGCGGCCACAACTTTGCAAAATTGGCAGTTACACAATCATCTATTTTCTTATCCACCTTGATATCATTTATTGAGACCTCCATATCATTGTACGAACATCCTCCGATTTATAGCAATCCATACGGTGTACGTCTGACGAGGAAGTATTGATCCTTGTTAAGAAGTGTTGGTATCATTCCTTACTCCGGTCACTTCGAGGTATCGGCAAGACCGATTCAACATTGTTTCAGCATTGTTTGATGTCAATAGTAGAGAAAGAATTTGTCCCAATCTCAACTAAGAAGCTTAAGCTAGCTATATCTCACATTGAAACCAGGAGAACTAAAATATCTCTCTCATTTTATCTATCCAAGAAGAACATTAACATTACCATTCCCATCCAGCATCTCTGCATACATTCATAGACATACACAGCATATATGGTTCCAGGTCCCATCATCGATAACATGAACATTAATCCTCACACTTCGCCCAAGGTCCAGTACGAACTTGAGATTGTTCAACAACCTATCAGAGCACGTATGTGCGGTCTTGGAGACAAAGATCGTCGTCAGATAACACCTCCACCGTTCATCAAGGTTCTCCCATATGACCTATACACTAAGCAGGCCGTTGACGTTGACTCTGTGGATATCTCACGGCTGATCCTTGTTGTGGAACTATGGAGCACAGATGGAAAAGAGGACCTGACGTTGAATCAGAATATTGTCGAGTTTACGCCATCTGACACACAATCTTCAACCACCGGAGTCAGTGATGATTCAAGACCATCGAACCAACAACCAAGTTCAGACTCTGACGATTCCATGGGGGATGTCCCCACACGGAATTTGATTGGTTCTACAGTGCTGAATGCCTACAAGCTGCTAAGTGATACTCATGAATTGGGGATATGGTTCATCCTTAGTGATTTGAGCGTTCGAATTGAAGGTGATTTCAAACTTATGTTCAAATTGGTGAATCTGTCGACAAATGAAACGACACATAAGTTCAGCCATGAGTTCAAGGTGTTCAGTGCAAAGAAGTTCCCTGGTGTTGTTGATAGTATCCCACTGGGTAGAGTGTTTGCAAGTCAAGGCGTGAAGATCCCAATCAGACGTGAGACCAGAGAGTGAACTGTTACTCTTAATTCTTGCGCTTTACAGCCACCACCATATTCATCCTATCTTTCTCCAGTTATTGCGCTTCCCACTCATCATTGGGTTCATGATCTCACTGCATCGTTCTTATATTGTTCACCATCACAGTTTCATGCCACTGGATCCAGTTTGTCATGCTCCGTCAGCATCAACATGTCATCAACAAGGATCCTCATCTCGATTTCCATTTCTACCAGCATTACCAATTTCCCACATCAGTCCATTCTGTTTACTCGTTCTCTGGCAGCATCTCTTTTCACAGCAACACACGATTTCCACGATAATTTGTACTACCATACCTCCTGGTCATGTAATATATGCACGTCTATGTAATATTCTATTTACATCTTGAACACATGTTCTTCGTCCCATTTCTTCTGTTTCAATAAACCACCAAGAGGTCCCTGTCCTTCATACGGTTTAGGACCTGCAATATAAGAAACAAACCCATCAGGACCACATACTAGTGCGAGAGTTGGTGGATTCTTTTTCTGACCTTGGTTTTCTTGAGCTTGTTCCAGTGAGTTCATATACTTCTTGTCCTCATTGTATGGCTCATCGCTCAATTCCCCTTGTTCTAGTACAGTCTTCTTGTAGACAGTTCCATGGTGAAATTTAGCTCTGTCCAATTTCTCCAGTATCGTCAAGATGTTTTTCATGGGAACTTCTGATTGTGTTTTATGCGAGTAATATACATTAATGAATCCTCTGTATGGATTTTGTGTCAATAATAGTTGTAGAACAGGGGCAATGCCTGTACCACCTGCGAAGAATGCCATGTTATGCGGTTTAATACTCCACTGCGGGTCTGAGGGAGTCTCTGAAGGTACATTCTTCACCTGTGGACGTTTCACGTTGTTATTTTTTGTGATTGGGAACTTGAACTCTTCGTACGGACCGCGCAGCTCCAATTCTGATCCTATTGGTTTACGATCGATCCAACGCGCAACTTCACCTTGGGAATACTTCTTGATATAAAGTACCAACTTGCCTTCCGAACTGTTTTCATCCTGGATTCTCACAACAGGGTCGTCAGTGAACTCAGAATCGTAGAGTTCCAAAGGCAATGGTGTATAACGTCTAACAACCATGATCTGAGGTTGTTTAATCTCCACGGACCATAACTTATTACCATTCCAGATTTGATCCATTGTGGTGAATTTCTTCCATTTGGAGTACTTAGGGGTCAACTCAATGAGATAGTGATCATCATTCACCATGAGTTTATTTGTTATCACGAACGGAGTGAACCTGTTTTGACTGAGGTATTCCAACGGTGTATCATCCATCACATATTGATATGCGAACCCACCCCATATGACTCCACCAAGTGCGATGAACCCAGGGAGGTACTTCTTCCACCGTGGTGGCCCCTGACTTCCTGAATCATGTGGGAACTCAAAAGATTGGCGCGGATATGAATCCTTTGGAGTGAACGGTGTTGATATTTGTGGTTTGTACTGGATGTTGGCCATTGGTGGTACGACGCCCTTCGGTTTAGCCTCATTAATCTCTGGCAACTTCGAGTACCATCTGACTTTCTGGAGTGAGCCTCTGAGCATCATGCGATTCATTCTTTGGTGCCTTCAGGTCGCTCTGGTCGTGATATCTTGCAGTCTCTCTGTGTTCTCTGGAGATTTCGCCATGGAATTTCCTGCGGGAAAACTTCGACTTGGAAAGTTGATAAACCAACACCGAATCCGTGAACTTCAGAAGAGAGAGGAACAATCACAAATCATCTAGCAACCAAGCACACAAAACTCCAAAATGGTCCAACTAGTCCGCTCATTACCATCCCATACGGACAAGGTCTGGTCCTTATCGATCCACAACACCCTTCCATACTTAGCATCTGTATCCACCGACCGGACTTGTGTTATCCACGATCTAACAAACGGTGAACTGATAACCACATTGGACGATACACATAAGAGAAGTATCCGTTCTGTGGCATGGAAGCCCGCCGGTGTGGAACCTTCATTAGCATGTGGTTCGTTTGATTCCACCATTTCGATATGGTCGCAGGACGATACCGAATGGTCCCTGCTGGCAGTCATTGAAGGCCATGAGAACGAAGTGAAAGGTGTGAGTTGGTCCCATAATGGCTATTACCTCGCTTCTTGTTCCAGGGATAAGAGCATCTGGGTCTGGGAATGCGATGATGATAACGAGGAGTTTGAATGTATCAGTGTACTCCAGGAACATTCTCAGGATGTTAAGCACGTTGTATGGCACCCTGAACATGAAATATTGGCATCTTCGAGTTATGATGACACTATAAAAATATGGAGAGAGGATGATGACGATTGGGTTTGCTTGGCTACATTGACCGGTCATAATGGAACAGTGTGGTGTTCTGATTTTCAGAAATCAGAGGAGTCAATCAGATTGGTCAGTGGAAGTGATGACAGTTCAGTGAAGATCTGGAAACAGGTTGACGAAGAGAACTGGGAATTGGAGGCAACATTGCCTGCAGTGCATACAAGAGCAGTGTATTCCGTTAGTTGGAGCAGTAGTGGTAAGATTGCCAGTACTGGTTCTGATGGACAATTGGTGGTCTATGACGAGAAACCAGAAGGCTGGACCGTGGTTGATATTAAGAAATTAGCACACGGTGTCCAAGAGGTCAATACTGTTCAATGGTGTAAATCTTATGGCCAGGGTGAAGAATGGTTGATTACAGGCGGTGATGACGGCGATGTAAATATCTGGAGAATTTAGGGTTTATATAACAATGACCAGTATCACCACTAATAGGATAATACCAATGATCATCAGCATGCATAGGTTCCTTCTCCCAGACCTTCTTTGATATCTCAATGCTCTATCCAACTGTCCAGAAGCATCCCTTGTAGAATTTGCAATGTCGTAGATGTTTGATTCGATGTTATCAACCATAACACCTTGTTCCTGTACTATGGAGCCTAGATCCTCAAAAATCTCATTCAATTCCTGGATCCCATGTTCGATATTGGCGATTTCTTCTTCACGTTCCTGGATTAAGTTCTGCTGATAGATAACTTCTTCATTATTGAGCTGATCCTGTTCCAGAATCATCTCTTGCCTTATCGCAGTTGGCTCTTCGGCGGTATGAGATTCCATAGCGATTCTGGCCTCTTCATTAATGGTACTTGTCAATTTGGTAAACTTATCTTGCGCACTTTGGAACTCATCGAGCGAACCTCTCAATTCTCTGGTCACTTTATCCTTTGTGAATTGTTGGGATGGATTCAGTTCATCATATTCGTTCAACCTTTTAATTATATCACCAAGGGACTTAAACAGCCCGGTAAGTAACTCAATGCTGCTCACGCATTTGTCATTAACGCCTTGTGATCCTTTCAAGTCCCTTGATCCCAAAGACTTGAGCAACTTGTTCAAGGTGATCAGGTGGTTATTCACCTCCAGGAGCCAGTTGGAGGCCTGTTCCACCAGCTGGTCAAACTCCGGGGAATCAGTAAACGATTTTTGAGACTCCAGGTCGATGGTTGTATTGAAGGACATGGTATATTGAACCCTTAGTAATAGTATTAGCCTTCTCCGTAAAGAGTTCTATTGCAAGTGGTGCAGCTGTAACCGATAGCCCCCCATAAAACGCATTCGCGAGCACCCTTTCGCGAAACTTGCCTCTTTCAATCACCAGCGCAGAGAAAAATTTCCAGCGATGAGGTGAAAAAGTTGATAAAGCATAAACAAGTTCACCCACTCTCTATACCAACTTACCACCTGGAGAACTACAAAAACATCATGGCCGCACCTACAGCCAAGAAAGTGGAGAAGACGGTTGCTTCAGTGCCAGTGCCAGTCCCAGAGGACGAGGATGAGGTCCTCCTTGACACGACACCACAACTAGAAGACAACCAACCAGAGACAAAGAAGCAGGAACACAAGGGAGTCGTATTAGATTCAGAAGGTAAACCGAGATTCGCCAGTGCATCCAAGGCCAACGACAGAGTTAAGATTGAATCGAGAAAAATTAGTATCCCACCACATAGAATGACGCCTTTGAAGAACTCATGGCCTAAAGTGTATCCACCGTTAGTCGACCAATTGAAATTACAAGTGCGCATGAATCTAAAAACCAAAACTGTGGAATTGAGAACGTGGAAGGAAACCACAGATCCTAGTGCTTTACAAAAAGGCGCTGATTTCATCAAGGCCTTTTCACTTGGGTTTGACATTGACGATTCTATTGCGCTTCTCAGATTGGACGATTTATACATTGAGACTTTTGAAGTTAAAGACGTCAAGACTCTGCAAGGTGACCATTTGAGCAGAGCTATCGGTCGTATTGCAGGTAAGGATGGTAAGACAAAATTCGCCATTGAGAATGCCACTAGAACGAGAATTGTTTTGGCGGATTCTAAGATCCATATCCTCGGTGGGTTTACACATATTAGAATTGCCCGTGAAGCTGTTGTCTCGTTGATCTTGGGTTCACCTCCGGGTAAGGTGTATGGTAATCTGAGAACCGTTGCTTCTAGGATGAAGGAAAGGTATTGAAGGGAAGTTCTTAAGGTCTACTGAAAGGTCTGTCTATTTGCATTGTATAGTATTAAGGGAAAATATGGTTATTGTTTTGCTACAGCTATCACTCTATAATGTATCCATCATCGTTATATCATCTTTAATCATATAGCTTATATCACCTGAATGGTGAACCTATTTCAAAGAGGCAAACTGATCCAACAAGCCCTGGCCCAATCTAGCAGGGGAAGGTTGCACCACAACACCGGCAGCCTCCAAGGCCTTGATCTTATCCTGGGCACCACCTTTACCACCAGCGACAATGGCACCGGCATGACCCATTCTTCTACCTGGTGGAGAAGAGACACCAGCAATGAATGACACAACAGGCTTTGGAACCTCACGGGTCAAGTTGAACTCTTTCAAAAATTCAGCAGCCTCTTCTTCAGCAGAACCACCGATTTCACCGATCAAGATTATACCTTCAGTCTCAGGGTCTTTGAGGAAAAGGGTCAAGGCATCAATGAAATTGGTACCTGGGAATGGATCACCACCGATACCGATGACCAAAGATTGACCCAAACCAGCCTTGGTGGTTTGGTCAACAGCTTCATAAGTCAAAGTACCAGATCTAGAGACGATACCGATCTTACCACGCTTATGGATGGATTGAGGCATGATACCAATTTTACACTGTTCTGGGGCAATGATACCTGGACAGTTTGGCCCAACTAATCGTGTCTTGGACTGGGTCTTCAAGATGTTGGCAATTCTCAACATGTCATGCTGTGGAATACCCTCAGTAATTGCCACGGCAAGAGAGATCTCAGCCTCGATAGCCTCTTCAATAGCCTTAGCAGCGATCGGTGGGGGAACAAAGATACCACTGGCAGTGGCACCGGTTTGCTCAATTGCCTCACGCACAGTGGCAAACACAGGGCGGTCCAAATGGGTGGTACCAGCTTTCTTTGGGTTTGTACCACCAACCACCTGTGTACCGTAATCGATGGCGTTTGCAGCGTGGAAAGTAGCCTGCTTACCAGTGAAACCTTGAAAGATCACCTTGGTGTCCTTGTTGATCTTGAGGTTATTAATGGTGTCCGCGTAGGACTTTCTGACCGCTGTGGTGGCGAATCCCCTTGTGGTTCTGAGCATTATTTAGAAGGCGACCTGAGCTGGTGTGTGTTCTTCTGCCCCACCGCGCCGGCCCTCTCTGGTGTGGTGTTGTGGGTATCCACCCCCTTTTAAATCCTCCCACGGTTTTTTCCCTTCTCCTCCTCTCGCTGGGCCCAACCGCAGAACCAGCGGGGGCGCCAGCCAAAGAGACAGAATTCTGTGGGGCCGCGTTGGAGAAGCGAGTTGCGGGTTGGGAAGCTGATTGGTGGTGAAGAGAACTGGTGCCGACCCGGAGCACAAGGCAGCAGTGTTTGCGTGTTTTATTCTTTATTAACCTTGTTGTTTTATTTCTTGTCTGTCTGTATGGGTTTCGTGGTTCACCATAAAAGCGAGAAGGACTACTACCGCCGTGCCCTGTCAAAGCTTCTTCTATCCGTGGGGGAAAAGAACAGAAGGTCAAGGGGATCCTTGAATATGGCCAAGCAATTCTCAAGGACATCCTGATTCCTGTGCACCATACAGATCAATATCTCTCTCTATAGGTACATTGTACAGATCGTGCAATCGATAGTTGTGACAATTTCGGCTGTGGAGTATAATAACAACGAGCACTATGTAGAACACCCGAGGAGGAGTTTGGCACATAAGACCGAACCACACATTCAATGCCATACATGATACATACATACACAATACGTATAATAGGGCTATAGGGCTATTACGCAATCAAGCAATTGGTATAATACGGGGTTACGAACAGCCGCTGAGCGGCTCATGCATCCTGGTTGTATCATATATGCACAGTGTTCCAGATAGCGACTGGAGCTCTACTGTGAGGAAATGAGGTGTGTGTAGGTTGGCGACTGTAGTGTGTCGATCGCCCACACCTCAAAGCGAGGTTCAGTTTCGCGGTGAAGACAGGGTAACCCGCGATGAGGTGGTGCCACGGTGGGAAGATGAATATCTTTCCAAATTCAACAATGAACACCAGAGTGATCTAGAGCAGAAGAGAGTAGTGCAAGAGACCACAATACATAGCCAGAGTACAACAAGATGTCCCTCGAAGTCGGCGAGATAAATAACGAGATCAACACTTCTGACTCCCTGGTGAAAAGCTGGGAGAGGTTGTTAACAGGGTATGACAAGTCCAAGACTAAAAACAGCAATGAGAAGAAGTGATGTATATGATACTCTCATGCGTTGGTACTAGATATGATATTATGTGTATGACCTTGCATGATAGAAGTATGATATGAGGTATAAGGCATACTAAAGGTTACGAAGTGATGAAACGGGTATAGGCTTAAAGGAAATAGACATACAGTATTTGGGTGTATGTAGTCCCTCTGAGACGTGAACCGCGGTAAAGCGGTTGTGTTACTGTTTCTGGTGTACACTTTTATAGAGCAGTAGAACGTAGGAAGTAGTGCCACCTGAAACACTGTCCCAGGGATACTTTCCATTCACCGTCTTCGTGCTACTTCCACAACCCACAACATCGACTTTCGCGGATCTCACCAACTTCAACAACGAAACCATACCAACAAAGGAACAACGAAAGGGGACCCAACCATGTCCGAGACACCAGTGCCATCATCTCCTACAGAGTCTCCAAGAGAGTATCCGGCGCCAACAACAGCGAAGAAGTCCAAACCGATGAAGAAAGTCTCTGCAGAGGCTCTCGAACGTCGTCGTGTTGGTCGTTTAAAAGCAGCAGAGACAATGGCTCGTAAGATCAAGAAATCAGGTATAGAGAGACGTGATAACCGTGTCAGATACAGCGTCTTTGATAATGTCCACCTGATAAACCAGAAGAACTACTTTACAGATTATTTGAAGAAAGATGAACAGGTCTATATCCTGCGTGAGAGAAAGTTGTTAAGACAAGGCAATTTGAAGAAACACGATGAAAAAGGCACTTCAATGGATGAAGATAAGACTCCAATGGATGAAGATGATGAAGCTGAACAGGATGATGAAGAAGAGGAAGAAAGTGAAGATGAAAAGGTGGTCGTTATCCATCCGGGTTCGAAGAATATCAGAATTGGGTTGGCAAGTGATGTTTATCCAAAGACTTTCCCCTTTGTCGTCGCCGTTCCTGAGACAGCCCCATTTAATTCTTCTGATGACTCTAATGGTGTGACGGAAGATATAGAAGAATATCAAAATGAGAAAAAGGGTCTAGTGAGGGACTTCAAAGAACGTATGAAGTACTATAAACGTCGAATCATTCCAAATTCTAACGACATAGTGGCCAACTTCAACAAGAAAGTACAACCAGAGACCATTCCTGAACATAATGATGTGCATCGTCTAGAATTCCTCAAACCTAAAGGTGAAAAATTCTTCATCGGCGCAGATGCAATGAGAGTCCCAAATGGGTATAGGCTACGCTATCCATTGATCACAAGTGCTAAATTTAATGAAAGGGAATACGCATCATTCCAGGAGAACATTGGGGAGATCCAATTGTTCTTATCAGAGACTCTACAGACTCATTTCGAAATTACAAATTTAAAGCAGTACAAGGCAACATTGATCATCCCTGATCTGTACGACCGTGTCTATGTCGAATCTTTTATCGAATTATTACTGCAAATGGGATTCAATGGTGTTGCTATAATACAGGAATCTCTTAGTGCAACCTACGGTGCCGGAGTCTCATCTGCTTGTGTCATTGATATCGGTGCACAGTCCACAAAAGTGGCATGTGTCGATGATGGTTTGATCTTACCTAGTTCAAGAGTGTCCCTTTCCTATGGCGGTGATGATATAACGAAATTTTTCTATTCTTTGTTACAAGAATCATCGTTCCCGATAGCATACGATTTTAAGAAACCTTATGAATGGCGTGAACTGGAACAGTTGAAGGAAAAATTCATAACGTTCACAGATGCAAACATCACAGTACAGTTATACAATTTCATGAAACGGTACCCTGATAAACTGAGTGAGAAATATGAATTCAAAGTATTTGATGAAGTCATATTGGCACCAATGGCGTTGTTCTTCCCAAAGATGTTCAGGAAAACACTGGGAGAGAAATACACCACTAGGGAATCAGTGGATATCTACAGTGGTGAGTCTAATAATCCTAAGAGTGGTACACAGAAGGATGTAATGCTTAATGAGTTATACAGTGATATGCTTGACTTGGACATAGTGAAGAAATTGAACCAGGACGATGAAGGCGTGGAATTGGACACAACTGTTATCAGTCCACTGGACAAAGCTATCATTCAGAGCATCACCAATGCTGCACGAGAGGACTATACCAAGTTAAAATCGTTTTATGCAAATCTATTGATTGTTGGCGGTGGTTCCAAGATCGAATCCTTGGATTTCATCCTAACGGACCGTATCAACATATGGAGACCAAAACTGTTGGCCATACAGCAGCTCCCGGAGTTCATCAAACAGCTAGAGTCCATAGTCGCCAAGTTTGAAAAGGAGCATGAGATGTCTAAACAAACTGATGATCAAGAGTTGGATAGATTGCAACATGAGTTAGATTCATTGATCGAACAAGAGTTGAACCAGTTTTTGGAACAAGTGAATACAATCATCCCAGTGGAAGTACTTCCATCACCAAGAGATATTGATCCAAGTGTGCTCACTTGGAAAGGTGGATCGGTGTATTCAAGACTGAAACTGATCCAAGAGTTATGGATCACCGAAAGAGATTGGGATTTGCTGGGGAGCAGGGTATTGCAGCATAAGAGTTTGTGGAACTATTAGATCCATTTCATCACTCTGTATAATTAATAGACTGTGATATTTCTTTGAATGATCTTTCTAGATCTTTTTTCATGATAACCAAGCGTCGTTTCCACCCAAAGTCAAAACTTCAAAGGGCCCAGCCAAAAAATTCGGCACACTTCCCGGAGATTTTGGCACAAAACTTTTCCTCTATCGAAATTTGAAGCAAAAAGGCGATAAAGAGACCACAAAAGAGAAATAAAGGGACTATTCTTCTTACAACGCTGGTATTGTACTACTGCTTGCCTCACTGTGATTATTGGTTTCTTTTCTCTTTCTTGTTTTGTGTTATTGAGGACCAGTTTCTATCCAAACCCCGGATTGGCCATATACTTTTGGGACTATTTATCCTAACACTTGACTATACACGGATACACTCCATACAGCTATACACAAAAAGCGAGATAATATCACAGCATGTTAGGTTTACGGCAGATACTCCCACGCTTTCCCCTTAGATCAACTTTCAAGCCCCCAGCTTTGAGATCGACCAGAGTCTTGAGTAACCACAATAAGCCCATGGTGTTCAAAGACTTGAACTATATCAACAGACAAATCATCAAACGATCCGCGATACCCACAGCTTTGATCACGAAGGAGTTCTTATTATCACAAACTGATTCCATATGGCAACGGTTTGCGATCAGATCGAAATGGGCATTGATTAAGAGTTATAGACCGTTTAACGTTGATGAATTAAGTGCCATATTCTCATGGGTCATCATAAGTCATATCCTTTGGATCATCCTCGGTACCACAACATTCTTCTCCTTGTTGTTCTTTGGATTGAATTCATTGTTTGCAAAAGAAATCGTTGCAAAGACTATGGGGAAGATTATCATGTCGTGTTATCCAGAGTTTAATATCGTATTCAAAGATGCCGTCGTTCCAAATTGGAATGATGGTATGATTGATTTCAAGAAGGTGAAAGTGCAAACTGTGAATGAAAATGGCTTACAACTGGACCTATTGTTTGATTCAATAAAGTTGACTTTGAGTTTCAAGAAATGGAAGGATCTGAAGGGGATCATTGAGGACGTTAAAGTACATGGATTGACTGGTACAATTGATAGAACTCATATCAGCCCAGATACTCCAGAGGTGGATTGGTTTGATAATACTGAATACGAGATTGAATCCTTAAAGATCAAGGATTCATCCATAACAGTGATTCAGCAGAATGCTGAACCACTAAAGATTGCCATATTTGACATGGAAATACCAAAGATCAGAGCAAACTGGATACTCCTGGACTTGCTAAACGCTGCTAATATCTCTGGTACGGTGAACGACTCCTTGTTCACCTTCCATAAGCGTCAACATCAGTTGGCATACGTGAATGACATTAAGGACGAACTGAATCCGTGGAAACGTATCATGCGTCATAAACTGGACCCTGTGGATATTGAGAGCATTGGTATGATCTCCGATCAGTTCAACTGGTTAACTGGTGGTAAGATGGATATCATTGCGGATTTTATGCCACCGGCTGATGATGGTGAACCAGGTGATTCGAAGTATCTTGTTGCTGATTTCAAATTCCAATTCTATGAACTCACAACAAAATTACCATCAGAGGAACCTAAACTATCAACGGGGGAACCTATTATCTCCATCGATGAGTTGAAGCCGATCTTGACATACTTCAATTCAAAGAGAAACGACGAAGATGGATTACCACCTTTCTCTTTTAGAATTGTGAAGAGAGTTGATGAATTAGAGAATGTTTCAACGTTGAAAGAATCAAAGCTATTGGACTTGATTGCCACAGAGATCTACATCGAGATGTTGAAGACCGTCAAAGAATTCGAAGTGGAACAAAGAAATAAAAGAATAATGGCATGGTCACAAGCTGTGGCTTCACAAATCTTGGTTGTGGGATTGGGTGCGATGGCTTGAAACCGCCCTATGAAGTATTGTTTATGATACATATGACTTTAACGACCTTGCATATATGAGAATAAATAAGATTTTTTTAAATAGGATAAATAGTATAAATAGCAGGTCACAATCTCATTGTGTCGAAGGCATCACCTGATTCACTGATTTCCTTTTCCTTTTCCTCCCTCTTCTTGACGGATTGTTCATCACCTCTGACGGCTTTGATATCTTTGATGAACAGACTATATGGACCAAACTGGCCATCTGTTAATCCAATACCGACACTCTTCACCTTTGTACGATCCAACAATGCCTGATGCTGAATGATACCTCTATTCGTGAGCACAAAGTCATCGATCGGTATAGTAACTGTCTCCCATTCACCAGGCGTATTCAAGAAAAGACGATGCTGATAAAGATCGGTATACACAGGGGTATGAGCTTGGATATTAACAAAATATTTCCGATGATCACCTTTTACTCTTAGAACCACATTATGATAGTTCTCCCAATCCCAATATGTAGGTGACCCCATAACTCCAGGTTTGAGATCCATGGTTCTAAACATCGAATAGCCACTGTATAGGACATTTGGCTTATTTGGAGGAGGATCCAAATTCAAGACGCCGTGGAAGTGACCCACACCATCAGAAACATCAAGGTTTGCAATGCTAAACCCGCCTAGCTCCTGGTCAGATCTAATGATCAAGGTAGACAGTTGAGATGGCTGTTTGAACGAGATGAGTGTTTGAACTGGAGAGATCGCAGGAGTTTTTATAGCTGTAATTGTTAGTGGCTTTTAATATAAAAAGAAAGAAGAAGATAACATACAGCCGGATACTTTGGACAATAGGTTCTTAAACATCGTATAGCCTTTTAATTGTTCTGATTCAGTGGTAGAAGACTTGTAGAAGTTTCGTATTTATCGTTGAACATACAAACAACCCAGGAAATTCAACATTGCACATAACCAGTCCAAATCAGGAAATTAAAGGAACTCGGACATTTCTATTGCTTTTTTTCCTATGGCCCTTGCAGCATTGCTGCCTTAATTTTACCTGTTGTTTCTTGATTTTCTTCTCTTTGAATGCTGTGCACGCTTCAATACCCATTGTTATTACTGTCAGCGTCATAAGATACAATCGACTGCTAATTGTTCTTTAGTTTGATCTATTGCCCACGTCCAATCTCACTTGTAAGGTTACTTGGCCCTAAATACATATGTCAAACCCTCCACCCCAATTCACACAGGATGTGGAATATGGTCAAGGAAATGAGCAAGACTACAATGAGAAACCAAGCGTTACGAACCCACAGGGACACACATTTGAGGAAGCTTTTGAACTGCAGCATCCAAAATGGAACGATTGGCCATTCACGTTGTTCTTCACTGCGGTTTGTGGTGGATTCATTGCTATCGCAGCCATTACTCTAAGGGCATATGCCCAAACCTATAATTCACAAGGAAGCGGTATCTACACCGGGACGGATACTTTCACGTTGAATACCAACACTGTGATCCTCTTTGTCTTTGTCTCGATTGTGTCTATTGTCCTCGCGTACTTGACATTGGTCTTTGCCAGATTGCAGCCAAAGTTCTTCATCAAGTGCAGTATCATTGTCAATGTTATCCTCGGTCTCGGTACAGCAATTGCCTATTTTGTAATGCATTATTACTCGGCTGCTATCGTGTTTTTAATATTTTCACTAATTTCAGCATGGTGTTATTGGAGTATGAGGCACAGAATCCCATTTTCAGCTGAAGTCATGACTACCGTGATTGACGTGATGAAGAGTTATAAGTCTACGCTATTGGTTAGTTTTATTGGTGGATTGGTATCATGGTCATTCTCTATATTGTTTAGCGTTGTGATTGTTGCTACTTATATGAAGTATGATGACAAGGCTGGGAACCCAGGCTGCAATGTCAATGGTGGTGGTTGTTCGCACGCCAAATTGATTGGCGTGCTGGTGTTTGTCTTCTTTGCAGGCTATTACATTACTGAAGTTATCAGAAATGTGATCCATGTCACTATTTCTGGTGTTTATGGTACCTGGTACTATCTGTCCAGAGCTGACCAAGGTGAACCAAGATGGCCAGCATCAGGTGCCTTTAAGCGTGCGATGACCTATTCTTTCGGTTCTATCTGTTTTGGATCATTGATTGTTACACTTGTTGATCTTATGAGGCAAGGTTTGAATATTCTGCGCTCAAACGTTGCAGCAACAGGTGATGCGTGTGCCCAGATTGGGTTTTTATTCTTGGATATCCTCATGGGCATAATTGAATGGTTGGCAAGATTCTTCAACCAGTACTCTTATTCCTTTGTTGCGCTTTATGGTGATAGCTATATTACTGCCGCCAAAGCAACATGGAGATTGATCAGACAAAAGGGAATGGATGCGATGGTTAACGAATGTCTCATTGGTACGGCGTTGGGGTTCTATGCCTTGTTCAATGCTTATGTGTGTTCCTTGTTGGCATATCTTTATGTGAAATTGACCAAGCCAGCTTACAATGCTGATGGTACTTTCTATGCACCAATTGTTGCGTTCACATTCTTGATTGCATTACAGATCTCTTCCATCGTTACACAACCATTGAAATCCGGGACTTCTACTTTCTTCATCGCATTGGCTAAGGATCCAGAAGTTTATCAACAGAGTTATCCGAACAGATTCGATACCATTGCGAGTACATATCCAAATGTGTTTGATAAGTTGAGGAGGCGTTGAGGGTTCCAGGTGCTGTATATCTGAAGCTAAGGTGGGAAGAGTGTTATTTATCTATAAAGTGTAGTTACCATACCGCAGGGCGAGCATAATTGTACAGCTGATTTGCGTCACCTGGTAACCTGTCAAATTGCAACGTACACACTTCCGTGACTGCGTTTTTCGCAGTTGAGGTCCTTCGGTGTATGGGTGTGAGAATTTGTATACACCTGTACACCATATGGACACTCTGGAAAAAATGAGATGTGTCGCATACCGTATTTCGCGAATCCTCAGAAGAGAAAAACTGAAAATTTTCTGCTGTGGTGCGCACCAGGCGGTGGTGATCGGTCCGGGCCGCACCCCACGCTGGTTTCTCTCTCCCTGTGGGCGCTGGGCGATCCCGTTAGGCAGTGAAAAGTTCACTTTCAACAAAGCCATCTAACAACATGGGGGGATATTTCAACACAACTTCGCAAAAATGGGTAGAGGACCGTAAGTTGTACCCATAATCAGGAAGAGAGTAGTGAAGAGTATTGTATCAGGAAAACAAAGAATTACTGAACCTATTGGCGACATTATTGATTCACCAAAGAATGCTCCTACGGAGAGAGAGAAAAGGTTATCATTAGAATGGAGGAGAATAAGAGAAAATGGACAATTTGCATATATCTTTGGGAATTTCAATAGGACCACAATAACAGGAAATGCTGATACATGAAAGGTCATATACAAAAGATGAATTACAAGACACACACACTACATACTTCTGAACTTCCAAACACAATAACAACGTACTAACAAACACTTCACAGAAAGAAGCATCTCAAGAGATTGGCAGCACCATCCCACTGGTTGCTTGACAAGTTGAGCGGTACCTACGCTCCACGTCCAACTGCTGGTCCACACAAGCTTAGAGAATCCTTGCCATTGATTGTCTTCTTGCGTAACCGTCTCAAATACGCCTTGAACGGTCGTGAGGTTAAGGCCATCTTGATGCAGAGACACGTTAAGGTTGACAACAAGGTCAGAACCGATACCACTTTCCCAACTGGTTTCATGGATGTCATCACTTTGGAGGCTACCAACGAGAACTTTAGATTGGTCTACGATGTTAAGGGTAGATTTGCTGTCCACAGAATCACCGACGAGGAGGCCTCTTATAAGTTGGCTAAGGTGAAGAAAGTGCAATTGGGTAAGAGAGGTATTCCATACGTTGTTACCCACGATGGTAGAACCATCCGTTACCCAGACCCAGCCATCAAGGTGAACGACACTGTCAAGGTTGACTTGGCGTCTGGTAAGATTACCGACTTCATCAAGTTCGACACTGGTAAGCTCGTTTACGTTACCGGTGGTCGTAACTTGGGTAGAATTGGTACCATCGTTCACCGTGAGCGTCACGATGGTGGTTTCGACTTGGTTCACATCAAGGACTCCTTGGAGAACACTTTCGTCACCAGATTGTCCAACGTCTTCGTTATTGGTGAGACTGGTAAGCCATGGATCTCCTTGCCAAAGGGTAAGGGTGTCAAGCTCAGCATCTCTGAGGAGCGTGACAGAAGAAGAGCTCAACACGGTTTGTAAAAGGGTTTTACATAATTTAACAGTCTAAAAACAAAAAAGCACAGAACTCAGTATTTGATTTGGGATGTACTTAATGTAGAATTTCGATTTGTTTATTCTATATGCGTCACCTTTCATTCCTGTCAATTGTTGAGTTCTATGAACAACGTGGGGCGGAGGTCTGATATTTATTATTCTCCGGTTGTGAATTTGAAACCGATCCATGAACAAACATAATAAAAATCAGCATACGTGTTGAGATATTACAATACTATGGCCTCAAGGTGAGAATTATTGCTCCTATTAGCTACCAATTGCTGAATTACTGACATCTTTCGAAGATACAGAGTGGAATGTGCGTATCAGAAGATGAATGTGTTAATATCTGTATTAACCATTATGAAGATGCCCTCAAAGAACATCGTAGAGATGGATTCATCGAGTGGATAAAAGGCCTCTTAGCTGTGAGTAAAACTATCCTGCAGTTCAATTCCTCGAGCACTTGTTGATACTAATTGTGTTACAGGTTCCATTCGTGTTGCACGCTGTTCAAAGTGGATCAACAGCCATCAATGACGTTAAGACCACAAGTGATGCTAGAAGACGATACGCAGAGATCTTTTTCGACGTTGAGAAGCTGATTGAGGATCAGAGTGAGTTTTCTATATTGCTTATGTGGAGACGTACTAACCTACAAATAGTATTGATGCAGATCCAAGGAACACCTCAAGCCGGACGTTTGAAACAACTAGTGCCTTCAATTTCCAGCTTCTTCACCAAATTACCTCTAGAAAAGGCATTCTACATTGAAGACGATCGCCGTTCAATATCTGTTCGCCGTTTGGTATGTCCAAGTTTTAACGACATAAGATTAATTTTGAATACTGCTCAGGTCATGGCCCTAGCACAGGCGAGGGATCCATTACAGCTTGTCACATTCGACGGTGATGTTACATTATATGAGGATGGTAAGAGTCTTGCAGAGGATGCCCAAGTGGTTCCGCGATTGCTGAAGTTATTGAGTAAGGATCTGTATGTTGGTGTTGTCACAGCTGCTGGTTACAACGAGAAGAGTGGAGACAAGTACTATCAGAGATTGAAAGGATTGATTGATTCCATCAAGGTTTCTACGGAATTGACTGATGAACAAAAGGAAAGATTTAGTGTGATGGGCGGTGAATCTAACTATTTGTTCAGATACAGCGGTGCGACAGGTGGGCTAAAATGGGTCGAACCAGAAGAATGGTTATTAGAGGAGATGGCTCAGTGGACTGAATTAGATATCTTGAACGTCCTTGATTTGGCCGAGGAGATTTTGAAGGAACTTATCAAGAAGCTGTGTCTCCCTGCTACGGTGATTAGGAAGCATAGAGGTGTTGGTCTTGTTCCTGAGGAAGGAGCCAAGCTAACTCGTGAGCAGCTGGAAGAGTCGGTTCTTGCCACAAGAAGAAGGCTACAATCGAGTTCATCAGGGCAGAGAATCAAATTCTGTGCATTTGATGGTGGTTCTGACGTCTGGGTTGACATTGCATCGAAGGACTTGGGTGTTGCCTCGTTACAGGGATACTTTGGAGGTATCTCACCAAAACACACTCTTCACATTGGTGATCAATTCGCATCTGTTGGGTCCAATGACTTCAAGGCTAGGTTATCAGGCTGTACTGTGTGGATTGCCAACCCAGATGAGACTGTCACAATACTGGACGACCTCATGCGGTACATCGACATGGAAGAGGCCTTCCGTTGAGCCTTTTTCCTTCGTATATAATCGCCGTATAGTTTAACACCATTTCTCTTCTGCCCATCTTTGCCATTTCCCCTTGTGGCAGTCAAGGTCACAATGTTTTTTCCGGGGCACGCTTATCACAGAGAGTTTGTGTCAAAGATAAAACAGGCAGTCTCGACCCTTTTGATGATCACAAAATCAGTAACGGATCCCAATTCATCTCTTATAACACATTATTGAACCATGTTGTCGTTGCTATTCACAGCTGCCAGGTACGTCCTTTCTTTCTACATTTCTAGCAGACCTTTTCTGAGTTTTTGATACTAATTTTATCCCCCCACAGTCTTGCCATCGCATTTGCTTTCCCTACGTTGGCCACGTTCAAAGCGTTGAAGGCCAGCGATACCAAACCATTGAGACCGTGGGTTGTTTACTGGCTCATCGTCTCTCTGTCCACTGCGATTGAGCATTACTTGTACTTTTTGCTCAAATTCATTCCCTTCTTTGGTTTACTCAAGGTGTATTTCTCCCTTTGGCTCATTTTGCCACAGACCAGAGGGGCAGAGTTTCTCTACAGCAATTATTTGGCACCGTTAATTTCTGAGAATGAAGAAAGGATTGATGACCTCGTGAGTGGTGGGAAGCCGTGGGAATTGGTACAGTCGGCAGCACAGTATGCTGGTTATAACATCAATCCCTCAACCTCCTCCGCAAGGCCGACAGAGACTAGATCATACTTGGATATGTTTATTAATAGCTTCACTAGTGAGCAAAAGCATCAGCAGATTAACTTGGCTGAGAGTTTACTCGGTGTTTTTTCCGCTTTACCATCTGGTGAACAAGGTGGTTACAAGACCCCTGTTGATCAGTCCACCAATACCTCCATCGATTTTGATCTCGTTGGAAAAGAGGAGATTGAAAAGATTGTCGAAACTGCAAAAGATCAGATCGACACTGCTAACAGTTGGACGAGTGCTTGGTGGAGTGGCGAGAAAGCGAAGACTACTTGATCCGTTGGACTACATACCTTTCCAAGGTTCCCGATGTTCTTAGTTAGGAAACAGGTTTATAAACAAAGGCGGTTGGTGTTGAACTAAATTTTATGGTTTACATGTATTTGTTTTGTACACACTTCACTTGTAAATTCAACACCTAAATCATTCCATTCATCTATGTACAGTTTTTCCTTGTATCTTGATACAAATCTCTCATTTTAGACCCAGGTGTCTCGTCACGAGCTCAACATCATCTGCCCTATCACTTCTCATTCTCTCTTTATTCTTCTCGTTGAGGAATTGGCTTTTCAGACTCTTTGGAATGAATGGTTCTGGCTTATGCTTATATGGACCCAAGACACCGCCGAATGCGGTACCAGCTTTCAGTCTATCAGACCCAAATGCCTGTTTCTCCTCTGAGTACTTTTCCAACTCTTTGAAGAACGACACGTTCCACGCATCCTTGTTCACTGGTTCTTCTGGCCAAACAAAAGGCTCGGTAATATCAATAGTCATCTTCTTAATCTGACCAGTTCTGTAACGGGCAACGGCATTACCCATTCTCGTGTATGGAGCATGAAGCAATTGGGTTGTGATGTTGAAAGCTCTAAGACCGTATACGTGGTACAAGTAGTCTCTGAGATCTAATCTGTTGAATGCCTTTGGCACAATGAACTTCGCCTGATATGGAGTATGCTTAGCATTTGGACGCAATAGGATCACTCTAGCCGTTGGGAAGTATTGCTTATTGCCACCGACCCGGAAATGGGGTTCACCTTTGTCTACTGAGGCCTGGTTCAGCTTCAAGAGCTTTTCTGAGTGTCTCGTTGTAACCTGGAACTTCTTTGCCTTTTGCAATAGTTCAAGATGTTTTGATGGGCTCACCGCAGTTGCAAGTGATCTTGAACCGGACTTGAGAGTGTCCAGGACGTTTGACACGACTCTTGGCATAATATATTGGTTTCTGTGTACTGTGTGAAGGAAACCAGCGAATGAACGGTATAAAGAGAGTTCAATAAAGATAACTCTTTCTTTAGCTCTGTCCGCGTTTGGACAATTTTTCACTGCCGAACTTGAAGGTTTTTGTTGCCCCAGGAGGGAATCTCAAGTTGTGTAAAACGAGTTCGCGCAATTTAGAAAAACTATGTTACCCGGCCTTCTTCACTGAAAGTTTCAACGTTCAAAACAAAGTGGACTGTGTGGGTAAACAAATAGCAGAAAGAACATCAGGGCGGCTTCACCTTGTTAACAGGCAGAAACGTTCAGTGTTGAAGAGAGAAGGTCTCTGTTTTCTTTTGCTCCAATCAGTCCTTTTTCTCTCTCATTCTGCGTTTGCTATCCTTTTTGGGCTGAAATATTGGAAGGAAGAGTGGCAAGATGTCTGACAGTAAGTGGGCGCTTAGCTTGATGAAAGACGATGCAGGTACTAACTAGCAAGCAGTATACGAAGAGGACCCATATTCTTTGGATGAGGCTGTCGATGATCCAAACGAGGTGACCACGGAAGACTGTTGGGTGGTGATATCTGCTTTCTTCAAAGAGAAAGGTTTGGTCTCCCAACAACTCGATTCCTTCGATGAGTTCATCCACACTTCGATTCAGGAACTTGTGTGGGAAGATTCCACATTAATCCTAGAACAGCCAGCACAACATACGAGTGAGTTCGACAACGTGAATAGAAAGTACATGATCTCATTTGGTAAGATTTTCCTCTCAAGACCAACAATGACAGAATCGGATGGTACAACGTCACAGTTGTTCCCACAAGAGGCTAGATTGCGTAACTTGACCTATGCTGCTCCATTGTTTGTTGAGATGTTCAAGAAGACATATGAAAAACGTGACGATGAAAATGAGTGGACATTAATCCCCGAAGAAAGTACAGAAGATATCAAAAATGAGGATGATGCTCAAAACACATCGAAGGACAACATGGTTTATATTGGTAAAGTGCCAATTATGTTGCGATCCAAGTACTGTCTGTTGAAGGACTTGACAGAAGATGAATTCTACTCCTTAAAAGAGTGTCCTTATGATATGGGTGGTTACTTTGTCATCAACGGTTCTGAAAAGGTCTTGATTGCACAGGAGCGCTCAGCTGCAAACATTGTCCAAGTATTCAAGAAGTCTGCCCCATCTCCAGTCTCGCATGTCGCAGAGATCCGTTCTGCTTTGGAGAAGGGCTCGAGATTGATCAGTTCCATGCAGATCAAATTGTATGGTCGTGATGATAAGGGCGCTGGTAGAACCATTAAGGCTACGTTACCATACATCAAGCAAGATATCCCAATTGTGGTCGTATTTAGAGCATTGGGCATTGTCCCAGATGGTGATATCTTGGAGCACATTTGTTATGATGATAAGGATTGGCAAATGTTTGAAATGTTGAAGCCATGTGTTGAAGAAGCTTTTGTCATCCAAGATCGTGAAGTGGCTTTGGATTATATCGGTCGTCGTGGTAACGCCCTAGGTATCAGAAGAGAAAGACGTATCCAATATGCTAAGGATATTCTGCAGAAGGAATTCTTACCACATATCACACAAAAGGAGGGTTTTGAATCAAGAAAGGCATTCTTCTTGGGTTACATGGTGAACCGTTTGTTACTCTGTGCGCTTGAGAGAAAACCACAAGACGATCGTGATCATTTCGGTAAGAAGAGATTAGACTTGGCGGGTCCTTTGTTGGCTAATCTTTTCAGAATCTTGTTCAGAAAATTGACCAGAGATATTTACAGATACATGCAGAGATCCGTTGAAACTGGCGATGATTTCAACTTGAAGTTAGCTGTGAAGTCCACCACCATCACTTCTGGTTTGAAGTACTCTTTGGCTACAGGTAACTGGGGTGAACAAAAGAAGGCAATGAGTTCAAGAGCCGGTGTCTCCCAAGTTCTTAACAGATACACATATTCCTCGACATTGTCGCACTTGAGAAGAACGAACACACCGATAGGTCGTGATGGAAAGTTGGCTAAGCCACGTCAATTGCATAATACCCATTGGGGTCTCGTCTGTCCTGCTGAAACTCCTGAAGGTCAAGCGTGTGGTTTGGTGAAGAACTTGTCCTTGATGACATGTATCTCTGTCGGTTCCGGTTCGGAACCAATCTTGTACTTCTTGGAAGAATGGGGTATGGAGCCTTTGGAAGAATATGAACCTCGTAAGGAGAAAGATACCACTGCTACGAAGATCTTTGTAAACGGTGTTTGGCAGGGTATTCACAGAGACCCGGCTAAATTA
The DNA here is from genome assembly GCA_003708225.3 of Williopsis suaveolens. Lineage (NCBI taxonomy): Eukaryota > Fungi > Ascomycota > Saccharomycetes > Phaffomycetales > Wickerhamomycetaceae > Williopsis > Williopsis suaveolens. Next base: position 343,584 of record PPNS03000001.1, on the reverse strand, counting down.
GTTGACACTATGAGAGCATTGAGAAGAAGAGGTGAGATCTCCCCAGAGGTTTCTATCATCAGAGATATCCGTGAGAAGGAGTTCAGAGTGTTTACAGATGCAGGTAGAGTCTACAGACCGTTGTTCGTTGTCGAGCACAACTATGAGACTGATACCAAGGTCCTTGCACTGAAGAAGGAGCATGTGAATGAGATTCTGGATTCTGAATATCTGACAGAGGCCGAAATCAATGAAAAGAAAGCTGACGATCAAAATTTCGAATTGTTCTCATGGACCTCATTGTTGCATAATGGTATTGTCGAGTATGTTGATGCCGAGGAAGAAGAGACGATTATGATTGCTATGTCTCCAGAAGATCTCGATCCGCAAAGTTTTGTCGACGAGGTTGCCGCTTCAGATCCAAACAGACGTATAAAGCCAACATCAAGCAAATCAGCACACACCTATACTCACTGTGAGATCCATCCATCTATGATCCTTGGTGTTGCCGCTTCGATTATTCCATTCCCTGATCATAACCAATCTCCACGTAACACATATCAATCTGCGATGGGTAAGCAAGCTATGGGTGTGTTCTTGACAAACTACAGTGTGCGTATGGATACTATGGCTAACATTTTGTACTATCCACAAAAACCATTGGCCACAACGAGATCGATGGAATATTTGAAGTTCAGAGAGTTACCAGCTGGTCAGAATGCTATTGTCGCTATTGCATGTTACTCTGGTTATAATCAAGAAGATTCCATGATTATGAACCAATCAAGTATTGACAGAGGTTTATTCAGATCCCTTTTCTTCAGATCTTACATGGATCAAGAGAAGAGAGTTGGTATGTCGGTTGTTGAAGAATTTGAGAAGCCAAACCGTTCCAACACATTAAGATTGAAGCATGGTACATATGAGAAGCTGGATGATGATGGATTGATTGCACCTGGAGTCAGAGTCTCAGGTGAAGATATCATCATTGGTAAAACTACTCCAATTCCGCCAGACACTGAAGAGTTGGGTCAGCGTACTGTTTACCACACTAAACGTGATGCTTCTACGCCATTGAGATCGACTGAGAATGGTATCGTGGATCAGGTATTGATCACCACTAACCAAGAAGGTCTGAAGTTCGTTAAGGTGCGTATGAGAACCACAAAGGTTCCACAAATCGGTGATAAGTTTGCGTCCCGTCACGGTCAGAAGGGTACTATTGGTGTGACGTATCGTCGTGAAGACATGCCTTTCAGCGCTGAAGGTATTGTTCCAGATTTGATTATCAACCCTCATGCCATTCCATCTCGTATGACTGTCGCGCATTTGATTGAATGTTTGCTTTCCAAGGTTTCTTCTTTGTCTGGTTTGGAGGGTGATGCTTCTCCATTTACAGATGTTACTGTGGATGCCATCTCTAAGTTGTTGCGTGAGAATGGTTATCAATCCAGAGGTTTCGAAGTGATGTACAATGGTCACACTGGTAAGAAGTTGATGGCTCAGATTTTCTTCGGTCCAACGTATTACCAACGTTTGAGACACATGGTTGACGATAAGATCCATGCCAGAGCTAGAGGTCCTGTACAGATTTTGACAAGACAACCTGTCGAAGGTCGTTCGAGAGATGGTGGTTTACGTTTCGGTGAAATGGAACGTGATTGTATGATTGCTCATGGTGCTGCCTCGTTCATGAAGGAGAGATTAATGGAGGCGTCTGATGCCTTTAGAGTGCATATATGTGGTGTTTGTGGTTTGATGTCTGTCATTGCCAAATTGAAACACAACCAATTCGAATGTCGAGGATGTAAGAACAAGATTGACATATACCAGATCCATATCCCATATGCTGCTAAGCTGTTGTTCCAAGAGTTGATGGCCATGAACATTGCTCCACGTTTGTACACTGACCGTTCAGTACCATTCTGATTGTAAAATTAAAAAAACGAAAGAGATGTGAAATAGGGTGCGTAAGAGCCTAGTGTTGTATCATAGAAAACAAAAAGAATAAGAGAATTTGTTATCATATCTAGACTATATCTATGTAGGGTCTGAGTCTACAACAATGATCATCTCGAATTCGTTGATCCCTATTTACATATATTCCATTTTGTTCTACTGTACATTGTAACATCATCGCCTCTTTCACTTTTCACTCTCCAACTCTTTCAATTTTTGTAACACGATTGGTTGCTCATCAGCAAAGGCGACGATGTTCTCCTTGTATGGGTTCTCAGAACCATCAAACACTTTAAGTCTTTCCAATCTGTTCTTTCTGTGGCTGTTCTTTGGAAGCATACCACTCACAGCTTTCTTCAGGATTTCACCAAATCCTTTATCCTGTGCGAGTTTCTTCATAGGGGTAAGAACGAGGGAGCCTGGCTTGGTGGAATGTCTCCAGTATTGCTTATCTTCGAACTTCTTACCTGTGATCTTCAATTGGGAGCAGTTTGTCACTACAACGTAGTCACCTTGATCTAATGTTTTGTCATATGTTGGTTTGTGCTTACCCATCAGCGTGACGGCGATGCTCGTGGCCAAACGACCCAGCGTTCTGTCATCCTTGGCCACATCCACGTGGTGCCACATTCTGGCAACGCTGAGAGCACTTCTTCCGATCCTTTGGGACATCCTGGTCTGGTCTTCTTTTATAATCCCTTCATCTTGAATATTGACGTTTTTGGGGACTTTTTCACTTTCTCGAGAGGCTCTAAACTGTGGAACACAACTGCGCCGACGGCGATGTTGGACTTATGCCAGGTAATTCGCGAACTCTCAACGAAATTATTACGGCCGTTAAACATCAACAACGAAATGGAAGGGAAAGCGCGTTAGAGAAGACTGGCAAGAGAGACACAGGTTGTTACTGGGCATTCCTCTTCTTCCAATTGCACATACACGCATACACAGAGACGGACTGTTCCTCTTTTCGCTCCTTTTCGTCCCTTCTTTTTGACCTTTGGAAACGCCAACGGCAAAGCACAACACCAACATCAACATATAAACACACATGTTCTTCCTGAAAGATCTTTCACTAACAGTAACGCTCCATCCTTCGTACTTCGGTCCACAGATGACACAGTTCTTACGAACAAAGCTTCTCAATGAAGTGGAGGGTTCATGTACCGGTAAGTTTGGTTATATAATGTGTGTGCTCGATTGTATGGCGATTGATATCGGTAAAGGTGCCATCATTCCAGGTGATGGTTCCGCCGAATTTGAGGTGAAATACAGGGCTGTGGTATGGAAGCCTTTTAAGGGCGAAGTTGTCGACGGTATTGTCTCGCAGGTGAGTAAATTGGGGTTCTTTGTCGATGTTGGTCCTCTCAGTGTCTTTGTCTCTACGCATTTGATTCCTACAGATATGACTTTTAATCCAGCCGCAAATCCTCCAGCTTATCAATCAGAGGACCAGATTATCGAGAAAGGAAGCAGAGTGAGACTTAAAATCGTGGGTACAAGAGCAGATGTTAACGCCATCTATGCCATCGGAAGTATAAAAGAAGACTACTTGGGTGCGTTGTGATGTATTTAAAAAACTGTAACGAATTTCTAGATGTCTGCTGTAATATATGACTGTTAGATTAAGTTACGCGGCCGAAATTACACACAGCAGTTACACAGATCAGTTACCCTTCTTGGCCAAATGGAAGTAACCAGCTTGACCTGGTTCACGGTTACCCTTTCTCCACTCACCTTCATAGTGACCTTCGTCAATCGCATCAAGGACAATCTGGGACTTGGTCATGTAATGCACATCGCTACCTTCAACCTCAACCATGCAATTGTGCCATGGCGTTGGGATGTGCAACAAATCTTCAAAATCTGGGGTCTCACCACTGTTGAAGGACTTGATAACTCTACAAGTCTCTGGTTTGATGATCTTGATACCAAACTTTGGACCACCGTTATCATGAGCATGGATAGACAAACGCATATGGTGTGGAAACATCAACTCGACCAAGTTAGAATAGGCATCGTTTCTCTTGATCATCTCAAAAGCGACTTTTGAAACTGTCTTCTTGAATGCCTTGCTAGATAAGGTTTGGCATAAGGTATTCAGTGCCAGATCCTCACACATAAACTTTGTAAACCCTCTGTACAGGTGTAACCTTGGATGATCTCGTTGTTGGATGTCCCTTTTTAACTTACCAGCATCGGTGTCACAAGAGGCCATCAACATCCTACGACTCAACTCAGAGTCATCACAGATTTTGGAACCTGTATAATGAGGCAGTTCAACTTCATCAACCAAAGCTGGCCTGAAATCCAAACCTTTGTGGAAGAAAATATCCTTCAAAGAAACAAAACCGATCAAGTCTTCGTCAGCACAGCCTTCATTTTGGGCCACTTTTTGGTACAAATCCTTCAATTGCGCAGTGTACTGATCAACAACGTCATCATCAACACCAATACAGTCACTAAAAACATGGCCGTCACTGACGATCCACAATTTCATACCTGGTTCATATAAGGATTGGATACTTCTGCTGAACTCAATCAATCTTCTCAGGGCCATCTCTTCCCCTCTGTCTGGGACGACGCCAGCAACTTTTTGCAAGTTGGAGCTCTTACATGGGAAAGCTGGAAGCACCGCTTCGATGCGGATGTTTCTCTTTGTGAAATATCCCAATTTTCCAATGAAATGTTCACGGCCCTTAGCAGCCCATTCATCGTGGATTGTGCTGTTAAGCAAGTGCTCAGAGAAGAAGTCAGCAACAGCAGAGGCCAACTTCAAGCCGACATCAACATGCCCGAGGGACGTACTGTAACTTAAATGGACCCTTGAGTCACGGACAACAACTTTGGCAAACCATTCGTGGAATTCTTTAAACTTATCCTCTTCATCATCATAATTGGCAAGGACCAACCCACGGATTTGGTTCTCTTCTGGGTTCTTATGCTCCAAGATAACCAGCCCATCACAGTCTTGCCAGCGTTCAGGGATAGAGCCTTCTGGGAAATCAGTAATTGGAATCAAATATTTGATATATTCATGATTCTTGTGGGTCTTTTTAGAGGCACCAAACAAACGATTGATGATGAAGAACCAGACTGATTCCACTTTGAACCCACCTTTGGACTCTTCAGAGATGAGCTCATAGTCCAATGTTCTTGTATATATGGACAAGAACTTGCTATACGTAGAGTTATCGACCTTCTCGAACTCACTGAGTGTCATCTGTTTTGTCTGATCAGGCTATTGACACATTCCGAAATGAGGTCCTTCAAGAAAGGGTGCTGCCCACCATTTATAGCTGAGAGGAGGACATGCTGCATTGATATCGTAATTCCAAGCTTGTGGTTCCATCTGTAGGTTTCGGCTAGAAGAAAGGCTGTATTTGCTGTGAAGACTGAGAAAGTGGCAGCCAGTGCAGAAACACTGGTAGGCCATGCGGCAGGGGATCGTAGCAATGAACTGTATGGAGCTAGAGAGAACTAAACACAGCATATCATCTAGTTCAGTAGACCCTAGTGAAGCTCATTTCGCATCATTTGAAGGAGCTGATGAGTCAATTTTACTCTTGTTGGATCTCAAGAGCAATATATCCTTTTTTGACACCTAATGAGTACAAAACTTTTAACAGGGCTCTATGAGCGAAGGATCCAATGAGAGTGCTTAAGGACTGCTATTATCATTGATGTGCGAAATTCCATGCCAGTTGATCATCAACTGCTTCTATGGCTGTTCAGTTTTGTCGTCTTCGAGAAGCAGCCAAATTGGCTGTTGATGAGGTACTGAAAAGCTAGTGATCGGCACCATAAAGAGCACATTAAATAAAGGTGAGCGAGTTTTTAAGGAGATCATTGGCTAAGAATTCATTATAATGAAAAGCTTTGATTGATTTAATCATTAATGATCTACGTAATTCGACCTTCTACCATTCGTTATTCTCAGCAATGGTCTTTGCCAGTGTTTCAAGCAATTCCTTGTCCACCTGTCCAAAACCTTCATAGTCGAGGCAATCAATATCAATAACACCTAAAACCTTATCACGAACCAGTATTGGTACCACGATTTCAGATTTTGTCTCGCCATCACAGGCGATATGACCGGGGAATTTTTCAACGTCTGGAACCACATGTGTTTCTTTCGAACTGGCTGTTACACCGCACACACCTTTACCCAATTTGATGGTTTGACAGGCGACTTTGCCCTGGAAGGGGCCTAATATAAGCTGTGTTGGATCTCTTGGGTCCAAAACGTAGAATCCTGCCCAGTTTACGTTAACATTGAGAGAATGGTAAGCGTGCCAGAGTAAGGAGGAGGCATTAGAGAGGTTGCAAACCCAGTTTGGCTGATCTTGAGAGAGAGCCTTGTAGGAGTCGATGAGGAACTCAAGGGTCTCCTTGCGGGACTGTGAACTGAAATTCGAGTACTCTGCGTGGTGGACCATTATGTCTGGTCTTCTTGGTTGTCTCCTTGGTTGTTGTTTTGTGGGATATTTTTAAGCTCAAAGAACTCAGTATTGATGGAAACTCTTCACCACTGTGGCGTTTTGCCGTGCATCGATCCGCGTCGTTCTCTCAGTAGCAAAGAAAGCAACAAAATTTTTCAAAAGCATCTATTTTTTGAGCAGACTACAAGGTATATTAATAGATCTATCAACTTTTATTCTATTGGAATTTGGTATAAACTCAGACTGGCCAGACAAAGAAGGAAAAATGAAGTCTCAGCTATAACGTTCTGAAGAAGTGAAAAGGGGGCGCAATTTACAAGCCAACCAAGATGTCTTTTATCAGACCCTTCACTTGAGCCTGTGGGACAGTTGGAGCAGTGTAGTCAACTGAGAAGGCAGCGATTGAGGACAAGCAGTTCTTCGCGAGAACTAAGTCCTCAGATGGCAAAGAACTATCACCATTGTAAGTGACTGCAACACCTGGAGCGGCCAATTGGGCCCAGCTGAACAAGTTCGAAGTAGAGTTGTACTTAAGGCCAGCAGTAACAGCATCTGTGCCGGTCAATCTAGCAAAGGTGTAACCTGGGTTCATGCAGCCAGTCTTGGAATCGGTAGAGACGTATGGAAAGTTAACATTCATACCGACGCCTAATGGCAAAGTTCTCTTGTTCTCACCTTGTGAAGCAAACAAAGTGTCAACCAACTCAACCACCTTAGAAGCGTAGATGTTTTGTACATCGGTTGGTTTGTCGTTCAGAGAGTCCTTGTAGAAGGAGTTGTTAGTGTTGGCGCCGGAGAAGGCAACAGCAGGGTAACCTCTGTAGACGGCATTGTAGGAAGCACCTACGGTACCAGAAAGGGTATAGAAGTCATCAGCGTTCCAGCCTTGGTTTGGACCAGATACGACCAAGTCGATGGAGGCATTAGCAAAGTAATTTGGCAACAAGTAATCAAAGGCAAAAGCAACACAGGCTGCTGGGGTAGCGTTGAAGTACCAGATGTGGTCGTCAAAACTCTCATGGCCCCAGGCCGGGTCGCCAGCTTTCTTGTAGTGAAATTGATCATCATGGAACAAAGTGTTTGCGTAAGTGTACATGAAAGTACCACCATAACCAGATCTCTGCTCGGATGGGGCAACCAAGTAGACGTTATGGCCAGCCTTGGTGAGCTCTCTGTAAGTAGCTCTGATACCGGTGGATAACCAACCATCATCGTTGGTTAAGAGAATATTCTTAGCCGAAGCTGAAGTTGCGCAGGCGAGAGTCAAGAGGGAAGAAAGCTGCATTTTTGGGGTTGTAACTGTATGATAACTCTTCCTTGGATATATTGTAATGGGGATTTCTCTAACTCTATATACAGATCGACCAGCAGCTTAAACAACGGGGCTATATGGGCAGCGGCTCTCAATTCCCCTTTGTGATATAGTGGTTGCATATTTTATTAGTTGTGTTCAGTGCAGCCATCCACGTGTGGGAGACTTAACCCAATCATCTGTTGTTGATCCTGCACTGTGGAAAGATGTGAGACTTGGCCGTGGAAGGAATCGTTTCCCTCCTGCCGAGCCCTAAGTTTGACACAAAAGCTCTCGTCAATCTGTATGGAGAAATTTTAACTTTCCTTGGCTTCTGATCGTAGCTTTTTGATCAATGGGCAGAATCCACAATGACTTATTAGCTGCCGGGAGCTCAGCTATTAGCGCCTTTATCTTCGCGAGTGGCCATCCCTAGTTGTTCCTCGGCCCCCTCGTGGTTATCACAGATCTGTAACGGCCACTAGGGCCCCCATCAGCTTATGGATAGACCCAAAAAGGCAGGTTAAACGCATCCCACGTTCACTCAGAGAATAACCGGTATCTGCTGCCTAACGGGATCTTTTGGCTGCACACTTCGTTGGCTCATACAACTACAACTCAAATCTACTCTAGCATCTCATTTAATCCAATCATCAGCGATCGACAATACTTCTAATGCATCATCCCAGAAGGCCTTCACATCCAAGTTGAGAACCGCACGGATGTCTCCATCTGATTGGCAGATGAGTTTTCCCTCATGTTCCCCTGCTTCCTCGACATGAATCTTCAATCTCTTGATATCTAAGCCGATTGAACTAACTGAATATTCCGATAATAGGACAAACACTGCAACTTGATCATGAATGGGCGGTCCATTTTTAAAATCTTGATGTTTTTTATATGCATTGGCAAAAAAAGTCAATAGATCATAAACCATTTGTCTCAGCGGGGTAGTGTGTGGTTTGTTCAGGATGAGATCTTGGATCTCTGCCGTGCAGATAACCTTATGTGTGACATCTAATGGACATAGAATGGTTTTTTTTTGAAGCTGAGGATCTTCAAAAATGACATTTGCAGCCTTTGGGTCATTATAGATGTTAAACTCTGACTCTGTCTTGAGGTTATATACCTCAACACCGCCTCCCATGATACTCAACACTTTTATCTTCTGCTTCGCCTGCGGATACTTCAAGAACAACTTGGCAACATTTGTTAAAGGACCGACCGCTACGAGCGCCAACTGACTATCATATATCTCAATAGCAGAATATAGGGCATCCAACATGGCATCTTCGTCACCAATGGCATTCTTGGTCTCAAAACTTGGTTCTGGGATAGAGATCCCGCCGAGACCATTAGAGCCATGAATTCCAGGAGCATAGAAAGGTTGTTTGGTGAATGGTTTTGCGCTTCCTGCGTACACCGGTGTATCTGTCTTATGGAAACTTGTGAGCATCGCCAATGTGTTATGTGTAGTGCACTCCAACGATGCGTTACCGTAAGTTGTTGACACGCCGACGAGTCTCATACATGGATGGAACAACGAGATGAGGAGCGCGATGGTGTCATCGTGACCTGGATCACAGTCGAGCCAAACCGGGATGGTGATTGTCATCTTTGCTCCTTGTTACTCGATCTGTCGACGTTTTTTGTGTTTGGGACTCTTTGGATGAGTTTTTATGTGTCAGAAGATTCTGTTAACACCGTCGGAGACGTTCGGCTTTACCTTACCACACTGGCTAACTTAGGAAAAACTATGGGTAATTCAGACGTCATCATCATGAATTAGAATATCATAATTATGAATTAGATTAGGCAAAACAGCCACTTTTATACCTTTCTCTTCTCAGAAAGAACAAACATGTTTCTCATACATTCACCGAAGCCAACAGGCAAATTCATTTCATCGTTGTCCTCTTGCGATCCTAACTTGTGTGCCTCTTGATCTCTGGAGATCAAGTACCCACGCATGACCCATAGTGCTAGCGCTGATGCTAAATAACAGATACCACAATATATAGCCGGATTTCTGTACTGTGATGGATCATAAGATTGACCTTCCGGTGCAACACCTCTCAGTTTAATTCCGATGATCGGCGAAACCATACCAAATGATCCAATAAAGATCCAAACCATGGTCATTGCAACATCGAGTCTTCTCAAGCCCACAACACGGGTTGCAATGGATGCAATAACAACCCAAATTGAGCCCATAGTGGCACCCTGAAGCAGAGCAAATGCTATTGCGGTTGCATAATTTCTAGCAGGGATCCACATAGCAAGACATAGAATACCCACAAACGCTTGTGCAAATAAGCTTGTAGTAACTGGTCCAAATCTATCGGACAATCTGCCCACAAGTGGACGACCGAACACGATTCCCACGGAGACCATACACGCGACGACGGAACCTTGGTGTGCAGAATAACCTAAAGAGATGGTGAAATCCGCTAAGTTGTAAAGCAACACCACATAGCCCAATTGGGTTGTTGAGATATAAAAGAGAAACATCCAGTAAATGGGGTATTTGAACAAACGATTGTCCCATACCCTGGACTCTGTTTGGATGTGCTTATTTCTTTGTCTTACTAACAGGAACCCCATAGTGTTGCAAAATGCGCACATAATCGCCTGAATGATTAAAGCCCATCTCAAACTAAGGTTCTTAATCATCTGTTGTACGCCCAAGTTGAAAACAACACCACCGACACCAGAACCTGCTGCTGCAATAGCCTGTGCCATGGATCTCTTTGCTCTGAACCACTGCGCAATGAGCGTGGTTGCAGGAATACAAATCATACCCATCCCTATACCGATCAATAGACCCTGTGTCAAGAAGATCTGCCATAGTCTCGTACTGAATGCAGCAAGAATCGTACCAGTAAACTGGATGGTTGCACCAACAGCGATACACGTCTTGACGCTGGTATAATTGGTGAAAAGACGCACCAGGGGTCCCATGACTAAACCGGCACCAAATGCTATTCCTCCAACACCAGCGTAATCCAACTTTGTGGCACCTTCGAACTTGTTATGTTGCAAATAGTAGGCCAGATAGATCGAATAGCCTGAGTTGGCAGCCCATGTGGCAAAACTCAACAAGAAGACTCCAAGCACAACAAACCAACCGTACCCACCGTCTGGCACCTCAATCACCGTTGTTATTTGCGGCTGCTCTGACCGTTTCTCCTTGTCTATGTCCAGAATCATGTCATGTACGCCTTCCGAATCCTTTGAAATCATCTTCCACTGCTATTGTTGCCCCAAACTCCTCTTCTTGTTTCTCTCCTACCCATCTCTTTGCTCTTGTTTAAAATTTCTATCGGGGTTGTTGTCATCGATGCCGCTTTCTAACCGGTATGACAAAAAATCTCCAACGGCTGAAGACCGGTTATCCCCGTTAAGTCTGTGGGGAGGCTCAGTTGAGATCCGACCATGGATACCACAAGATCTCTTGATATCTCGAAACGAAAGGCAATAAGAAGGTGGAAGTTATCCTCATTCCTTATCCTTTCCCACCAAGAGATGGAATGTAATTATCGAGAAAACCCTGGAACGTTCAAATCATATTGGCCAAATGCAAAGGTCATTCCTATTGTTCTGTGAGATCTATGGTGTGAAATAAGAAGCGCGGAGAAGTACCACAATAGTGAAATGCAATCGCAAGCTTTTCCTTTTCCATTGAAGTTGTAGTAGAGCTGTTTGATTATCCACGGTCACCACTCTTAATGAGGAGAAATGGGAGCGATGAGCGCACAATTAAAACTTGCAACGGGAAAAAGCTTACAGGTGGGACCCGTTACAGTAGTGGACAGGCTGATGATTGGTTGCAGTCACTTACAGACTTTTCATGCTCTAAGTTCTCATTTGGATGAACTTCAAGAAAAGCGTATAGTTCAGTGTTCACAGTTCTGACTTCACGCTCGAGTAAGACGGCTTACAAAACTACAATACAGAACTAAGCCAACTCTTTGCAATCGTTCACAACTATCGACTGAAAGTTAACCTAGTCAAGTGTGCAATTTTCAATTCACAAGTCGACTGGTTAAACCACAATATCAGGCAATGGGCATCAATCTCAATCTCTAATGAAGACCAATCTAGACGTTCTCAAAGAAGTTTTTCTTGAGCCGTCACGATACCAGAGAAGCATGCGACGCATCGACAACTACTGGGCGACATTAGTTTCTTGTTCAAACTACACACACCGCACCTTCCATTTCACAAATCTTCCAATGAAACCTCTTCCAATTCTACGGAATAAGAACTGCCCAACAGAATTTGACTATTCTGTTCTATTTATTGTTCCCACTCTAGCACCTTTCGAATCATTATCGAATGACTGTGTTATTTACTGCGAGTCAAACCCCTTTGACTGTGCATCGGCACCTCTACATCACATTGCAGTTATGCCATATCAACTACGTGCAATAGCGTACCGTACCCACAAGTCGCACAATTTTTCCACCAGGATGCCAACCTTCAACACCAAACTTCGATAGAACGGCCTCCAATGTAAGCTCTTTGGTCTATGCCTTGTGTCATCATCGAAACAACCGTATCACATATCAAAAATCTTTGAAAACCTTCGATGCAATGAAATCTGTACTTCTGCAGTATCGACACACATAAAAATAGATATGTTCTTGCAATAATGTTGGCTTGCCTACAGAGATCAAGTTTTCGATGAAATCAGCAACAGCTGAAGCACCTTGACTACGGCTGGTTACTTTCATTATTCTTTCATTATCATTGAAACATTAAATCATATCGAGCAATATCAGCAATATCAGCAATATCAGTAACAAAATCAGTAGCAAAATCAACAGGAATATCATCAGCAAATAAGGCAACAAAAGAACCGACCTTTAAAGGATTACCGACGGTGAGGGGGATTTCCCCCTTCAGCAAAGTTACGCAACGAATCTCTGACAGATTCTTCGGCAAGTTGTCCAGCCCTTTCATGGGGAGCCAGTACAGCCCTTTTTACAATACCAGGTAACGCTTCAAGTTTATCAGAGTTCTTCTTCAATTCATCAGAGACCTTCTTCAATTCATCAGAGACCTTCTTCAATTCATCAGAGACCTTCTTCATTTCATCAGAGTTCTTCTTTAATCCATCGGAGACCTTCTTGTCCAAATTCTTCATGTTGGCAGTGACCTCCTTAAGACTACCCTTCACTGTGTTTCCAACCATTACCTGTATAGATTCTGATTGAATAGTCAACGACGCTTCCGCAGCAAACCTCCCTGTATCATTCAAATTGTCTGGGGTTGCTGAATCGATTATGTTATGAAATTTACGCTTCAGGCTGTTAACATTATCAGGAGGAGTAGACGGCTCTTCGATGTCAGCACTTCCTTCCTCCTCCCCAGTACGTGATCTCCTGGAAGCCCTTCTCCTTATCTGGGTTGAGCTTTCACCTTGGGGTTCTGCCATCTTTGTGATTGAATGCTTATGAATTTAAGGGGTAGGAACTTGATAAAGAAGGAAGAAAGTTCTGGTCCCTGAAATTGTGTTTGTTTTTGACGCGCTCACAAGATCCGAGGGATATTAGGTAAGCTTGTTTGGAAGTCTGGTCTCTGGAGACCCAGCCAAGGCCCCAAACCCCATTATACCGTGTATACGGTATGGCAGCATTCTCTGAATTTGAGCTCTTATTTAAATTTTTTAGTCACCTGACAGTTCCAATGCCAATACAGTGATACAACAATCTGTTATTAGAGCCCACATAGTGTGCGACCTTTACATTGGCGGATTTATTTTATAACGGGGGTGAGAGGGCGGTTACAGTATAAACCCGAGAATTGTTATAACTGTGAAAACGAGGTGAAAAGATGTTATAAAAGCCTAGTTCAATTCGTGATTGAGATTCTTAATTCAGCATCGAGCCGTCTATAAATTCGTGAAACAGTGGAGATCATCCCCAACGTACAGTTCCAAAACATACATAAATCACGTTCTATTTATTATTCGCGAAAAGGACGACATCAATCTTCAACAGTAGAAAATTCTATAAGAGATCGCGAATGTGCTGTCCATACCGAATCATTACGGGGCTTCCTGACCCTTCCCAAAGCGGGCGGTACATCATAACAAATGTTTACATATAAAAGGATGAGACAAATCATAATAGGTTTGTGCAATGGAGCATGAGTCGTGGCCACGGACGTAACGATATACAGCTGCCCTATGAGCACTTTATATGGAAGCGAGCTGAGGATCTTCTCAAGCCACTTTGTCGTGAGATGCACGAGGCTGGTCAAATGGAGTTGGAGGATATCGAAACATTCGACTTCCAGATATTCAACGGCAGTGTGGATGTCGGACAGTACAATATTCAAGATTCGAACCGATACTGGATTGGATGACATGATGGGTGATCCTCTAGACCTTGAAAATTATGATGTTGGAGACCAAATTGGAACAAAAGTTCTCACAATGCTCTGATTCAACATCCACAAGAACCACCAGGACCAGCCGCTGGACGTCGTTGTAAGAAGATATTTGAGGATAAATTTCTTGACGTAGAGGATGAGGAGGATGATGAGATGGGGAAGGATGGAGTTGATTGTTCACCTGTTGAGGAGATCTCTGGTAAATCACCAGCCGATATCTCGCCTGAAGATGCGCCTGACTTGTCACCCATTGCTGTTTTACGTGCCAAAGCATTGAATGTTGATATGGGAAAGCAGCTCAGAGACTTTGTTGTTGAGGAATTTGACAAATCTCGTGTTGAAAACGTTCTGACACACAAGAAGTTTTTGAGAGCGAGGAGATTCTGAACGAGTACCTCTTCCTCATCGCGGTTCTGCATTGGCAATTATCACCTGTGAGAACAAGAAATGATGCTGTTACTGATCGATCAAAATTCAGAAACACTATTCTTGTGATGTGTGCTTCCAACCACTCTGCGAAAACCGCGCGAACTCGTTTTTGCAAACCTGCACACCAGCAGAATATCGCGAACTCATTCTGGGAGGCAAATCGATCAACAACAAGGACAACAGGCTGGTATAACTGCTAAAAAAGGACAATTCAAGAACTGAGAAGATTAGTCCAGCGCTCAATTGAACAATGGTATGTTCACATGGTCTTGATTTATGACAGTGGATTGGAAGACTAACATCTTACAGACTTCCGTCGGAACAGGTTATGATCTCTCTAATAGTGTCTTCTCCCCAGATGGCAGAAACTTCCAAGTCGAATACGCTGCTAAGGCTGTTGAGAACGGTGGCACCTCAATAGGCCTTAAATGTGCAGATGGTGTTGTGTTCGCTGTGGAAAAAATCATCACTTCCAAGTTGTTGGTGCCAAACAAGAATAACCGTATCCAAACCATTGGGAAGCATATCGGCGTTGCCTATTCAGGTATGCTACCAGATGGACGTGCACTCGTCACAAAAGGAAGAGATGAATACAGATCCTATATGAGTCAGTATAAAGAACCAATCACTGTGCCATACCTGATAGATCGTTTGGGGGGCTTGGTTCAGGCTTATACTTGTTATAACTCTGTGAGACCATTCGGTGTCACTACAATTATTGGTGGCGTTGATGACAACGGCCCACATTTATACATGTTGGAACCAAGCGGTACCTACTGGGGCTATCACGGAGCCGCTACAGGTAAGGGAAGACAAAGTGCGAAGAATGAATTGGAGAAGTTGGATATGTCAACATTATCTGCTAAGGAAGCAGTGAAAGAGGCTGCCAGAATCATCTACTTGGCTCACGAGGATAACAAAGATAAAGATTTTGAGATTGAGATCAGTTGGGTATCTAAATCTGAGACGAAAGGTCTTCACGAGTTCGTTCCAGAGGAATTGTTGAAGGGGGCTAAGGAATACGCTGAGGCTAAGTTGAACGAGGACAGCGATGATGATGAAACAATGTCCGACTAAATTCCATTCATAGCTAGATATAAAAGTATGCCGTAAAGGTGTGTCTGTGTACATTAAATGATCTCATTATATTAATGCAAACATTAGATATTACATCATATCATTGGGTCTGGATAGTCTCTCCATCTTCTCTTTCAACATCTTATTCTCAGCCTGTAGCTTGACAACCTGTTTCGTTGATTCCTCAAATTCGAGTTTACGTCTTTCACGTTCAGCTTTACGCTTAGCTTCAAGATCGCTAACTCTGAGTTTAGATCTTGGACTGAGGTCTTCTTGGCGGATGTGGTCATAAGAATCTAGCTCGTCTCGCAGCTCTGCTATCTGCCTCTTTAGCTCTTCATTCTCCCCCTTCAACTCATTATCTTGACGTTTCATCAGAAGTTCACTATGGTCACTGATCAATGATTCCATAGCGTTCTCAAAAAACGCAAATAGGGATCTGACAATGCTATGTGTCATCTCAAAATCCATCTCTGAATCAGCCAATTTCTCTAATTTTTGATACGCTTGCATTACTGAAGACTTCTCCAATATAGGCTCAAAATCAGTAAGCATATTCTTCAGATGCTGAGCCTGAAGACTAAGCAAGCTCTTAAAACCAACCTCATAGCTCGTCAATGTGGAGATCTGATAACTCAAACGGGTGACCTTCTCAGTCAACGTGTTGTTGTTCAGTGTCAAAGTAGAACGTTCACGTTTGGAATCCTCAAGTGCAAATGTTAATTTGCTTTTCTCAGCCGCCAAGGTACGTTGCTTTGTAACAGCAATGTTTAAGTCTCTTCCAGCGTGGTCTAATTTACGTTTGTACTCTTTCTCCTTCACTAATTCTCTTTCCTGCAGCCCTTTGATAGTTTCCCGCAGGTTTCTATATTCTCTCGAGAGGGAATCATACTCGTCTCTTGAAGTCTGTAACTGCATTTTTAATTGATCAAGGGAATTAGCCTCATGAGACTTATCCAAGAGTTGGCCATTCAAGGAAGAAATCTCATTATTGAGCTTCGTGATGTCATTCTGTTTCATGGCCAATTCATTCTGAAGATTCTTAATATTCTCAGTTGATTTGTTATCGAGTTCAACATGCAATTGCTCAATCTGATTGCGTAACTTTTCAATTTCTCTGGAATAATTGGTTTTCACAATAGTCAGTCTATTCTTCAACAATGTTGCCTCATTAGTTTTGTCACCGGCTTTTGTTTGGCTCAGCTCACCAACCTCTGTCTCAAGAGACAGTATGTACTCATTGAGCTGTTTGATAGATTGTCTCTTTTCTTGAAGAAGTTTCTTCAAACTCGCAGAGAATTGAATGCTTTCATTAAGCTGATGTTGGAGATTGGATAATTCAGATCTTAGCGAGGATACAACGCCTGATTGCTGATCCAAAAGGCCCGTTAACTCCTTCTGCACAGATTTTGAAGTGTTCAATTTATCCTGAAGATCGTGTTTCAACTGGCCTGGAAACTGTCGGTTTTCGTCATTCACACCTTTCACCTTGGTAGATAGAACATCATATTTCTGGCCGAGTTCATTCACTGCAAGCTTAATTACATTCAACTTTGTATTCAATGAGGCTGAGTTATCTCTGGCTTTCTGGACAGCTTTGAATGATTCACCTTCGACGTATCTTAATAAAATAGAAAGTATTTCGTCAACAAGTTCGATCCACCTTTCAGATTCGTCTGCTTGAGAGTTTATTGTACGTTCTTGAGCAATAATTTGAGCTTTGAGGTCATCAATGTAAGATTGCAGCTGTTTATTCAAATCTGTAGTGGCAATCAAATCATTCTTTAAGTCCAGGACTTCCTTCACCCTCTCATTATACTTCTCAGATTCTTGAGACTCATCTCTTTTCAGTTCTCTCTGTAAAGATTCATGTTGATTCAGCAGTAAGCCATTCTCTTCTTCAAGCCTGTGCATAATCTCCGACTTTAGTAGATCACCATTCCCAGATCTCTTTAGGATCTCACGGATCACTTCTGTTAGGATCTTCTGCTGAAGTTTATAGTTAGTGATTTGCTTTCTCAAGTGCTCAATATCAGAAGCAGATCCAGCCGAACTCAATGCTGTATCCCCCATTTCAAACAAGGATACAGATCTTTGTGGTGACTTTATCTCAGCTGACATCGGATTCGAGTCAAACAAGGACTGGACATAGTTCATAGATAGAACATCTTGTTCAGGAACCTCCTTAACTCTCATGCTACTGAGGGGCCGTAGTCTTCTCCATGGCGTAGTGTCTGGGTGCATCTTAGGTAACTTGGGTGTAGATCTTGGATCGTCAATATCGATAAATTTAGTTGACTTCCGATCACTAGATGAAATAGAGGTCTTGTAATCATCATAGACTCCCAAACCTCCATCATCGCAATCATCGAAATCGCTGTGATCCGACTTAGACGTTATTTGTGACGACGTATCTCTGTTGAATAGTTGGAAGTGTTCCTTATCTTGGACTTCAGTTGCATCTCTGCGCGTCGGACTTGACATTGAATTGGGCTTAGATGGTTTGAAATTGGCGACATTCGTGGATCGTATTATCTGTGAGTGTGATAAAAATGAACTTGAGTTCAAAAATTCATTGTCCTTGTCATCATTTGTAATGTCTTCAGGTTCATCACTGATCTCTCCGCTCTTCTCAGCGAGTTCCAGTTCGTTAAAGCGTTCAGAAACCGCACCACCAGAGGTATCTGAGATGTCAGATGAGCTTTCACCCAACATCATGTATTTATAGCTCAGCCGCCCTGTCTTACCTGTGGATCTTGGGTATCCGATGTTATGATCGGTGAAATAAGATGAACAAATTCTTCCTGAGGGAGTTCAATTTTGTAAAAAAAAAATGGATTTGTGGTAAACTTTAGCAACAGATCGCCTGGAATACCACAGTTACAACTCAAACAAATCGATCACCAATTTATTCTCTTTTTATTCTCTTCATATTCGTTCTTTGTTTTGGATTCGTTTCAAAAAGCGCCAAATCTCAAAACAATAGGAGCGTGCTCAAAACCAATTAACAATGCGCGAAAATTACCTGAAACATTTTTCTCTGTGTCCAACTGAAAAAAAATCTGCACGAACTGAAAAAGTACCAACAACAGAAAACCTCAGTTGATCTTGAAGCTATGTCTCTGGAAGCACCGAAGATAGAGGATATTGTCATCGACGATATCGACTTCTCCGATTTGGAGGAGAAATTTGCCGTCCCAGAAGATGCCACTTTCGAAAGATACGTCGTCGTTGATGGCACACCAATTGCACCAGAGGGTAAGGTGCCTGTGTTGATTAAAGTGCTGACCAAGCTGTTGAGCCAAGCTGGTACTGTCACTAACTTCCACATGCCATTGGAGGACGGTAAGACTAAAGGCTTTTGTTTTGTTGAATACGAACAACCGCAATCTGTGGATAGGGCCATTAGGGCATTGAACGGTAAGAAGTTGGATGTTAAGCACCGTTTGTTCCTGAACAAGTTGAACGACATTGAGAAGTATGGTTCCGAAGGTGCTGTATCTGATGAATTCACCGAGCCTTCCTTGCCACCATTCCAAGAGACCGATTACTTGAAATCCTGGTTACAAGATGAAGCTGGTCGTGATCAGTTCTTGTTGCACAAAGGCGATGTCGTTGGTGCCTTCTGGAATAAGAAGAAGATTGCTCCAGAACCAGTTGTTGAACCGAGACACAACTGGACTCAAGGATTTATCAAATTTTCTCCAAAGGGACAATATGTCTTTTCATTGCATCCACAAGGTGTCCAAGCTTGGGGTGGTAAGGATTTCAAGAACTTGAAGAGATTCTCTCATCCAAACGTCCGTCTTATCGATTTTTCCCCATCTGAAAGATACTTGGTCACTTTATCCCCAGAACCAATCGTCTTACCACCTGAGGATCATCCAAAGAGAGCCACTTTTCCATTCGGTCCAGAATCCGAAGGCCATAAGTTGGTCATTTGGGATATCGCTACTGGTCTCCCAGTTCGTACATTTGCTCTCCCACCACACTTGGAGCAAAGAAAGGAGATGATCTGGCCATTAGTGAAATGGTCCTACGATGACAAATACGTTGCCAGAGTTGGTCCAAACGCACTTGCTATCTATGATACCGCTGACAACTTTAGTCTCTTGGATAAGAAGCCTGTTAAGATTGATGACATTGTGGATTTCGAATGGGCACCAGCTGGTGTGAAGTTTGCCAGCTCTAGACAAAATGATCCATTGGCCCATGTCTTGGCTTATTGGACCCCAGAGACTGCTAACCAAACTGCCAGAGTCACTTTGTTTGAAGTTCCATCCAAGAAAATATTGAGAACTGTCAACTTGTTCCAAGTTTCTGATTGTAAGCTACACTGGCAAGACAAGGCTGAGTACTTAGCCGTAAAGGTTGATCGTCACACAAAGTCCAAAAAGACCCTGTTCACAAACTTGGAGTTCTTCAAGCTTAATGAGAAGGAGATTCCAGTTGAGAAGATTGAGTTGAAGGATCGCGTCATTAACTTCCAATGGGAACCACAAGGTGATAGATTTGTCACTATTTCCAAACCAGAGGTTGTTGGTGCGAACCAGACTTTTGTCAAGAACACCATTAACTTCTACGCCCCAGATATTGCAAAGAACAAAGCTGCTGCTTTAAAGAAGTGGATTTCTTTTAAGGAATTGAACGACCAAGTCACAAACACTATCAACTTTGCTCCAAAGGGTCGTTTTGTTACCATCTCTCACATTGGTGGATCTAAGGGCTTTATCGAATTCTACGATTTGGACTATTCTGGTGAGAAAAAAGATAGTGATAACGTTGATGCCAATGTGAAACTGTTGGCTACTGAGGAGTTTGGTGGTATGACCGATCTGGAATGGGATCCTTCTGGAAGATTTGTTGCTGCTTGGTCCTCTGTCTGGAGTCATAAGATTGAGAACGGTTACAGAATCTACAACTTTGCTGGTGAACTGTTGAGAGAAGAGTTGCTGGATGAGTTTAAGTCCTTCATCTGGAGACCACGTCCAGAGTCCTTGTTGACCGGTGGTGATAAAAAGAAGGTCAGAAAGAACCTACGTGAGTACAGTGCTCAATTCGATGAGATTGACCTAATGGAGGAATCGACAAGTGCTAGAGAATTGATCTTGAAGAGACGTCGTTTGCTTGAGGAGTGGACCACTTGGAGATCTGAAATCGCTGCTCACAAGGAACAATACGGTGTTTTTGATCATGATGATAACAGTGATGACTTGGAGGTGATTGAAGAGATTAAGGAGGAGGTCTTGGAGGAGACCGAGGAGCTTGTTGAAAACTAAAAAAAGAATATCTGCTGCTCTAATAAATAGTAGTTCTTCTCTTAATCTTTGTGGGTGTGCTTGAATCACTTTGGTTCTTCCAGGATCGAGATAACATTGTGGCTCGTTCTAAACTTACAGTACTTGAATGTGTGTTGTAGTTATAGTGGAGTTCAAGGTTGAGGCTGGACTTTTTACTCTCTACTACCAGAATAATTTCATGAGGCTCGTTCCGGTTTTCAAGGAAGGCAAGTCACGACTAACCGTAGATAGAGTGAACTTCGAACTTTTAAAGACGCCAAACACACAAACAAACAAGTAATTCAGTTTTGAATTTCTGAAAATTCTAGAAATCTGAGGTGGCTCTCTCACTCCTAAGTTTAATACCCAAGTCGGCTGTATTCCTATCGGTGAGGTCTTCAGATTATATCCACCATGCGGTTCTCATCTGGAAAAAATTCCGTGAAGTCGACAGATTAAATCCACTTAAGATTTCCTCTAACTAGCTACTAGCAGCTAGCTGACGGTGGATGATCTCGTTACGCTCTTGGTTTCAAACTTTTGAGGAGTGGAATCTTTGACTGATAATCAATACTTAATTTTGAATCCAAGATCTATGAATGAAGTTGAAACGTGAAAATAGGCAATAGACTGTAATTCCAACTTAGACCTGGTATTGAATCTCGATCCATCTTCCATGATCCCCACATCAATCATCAATGATCATCGTTTTTAACTTGACAGGTGACACTTGTGACACGTTTATAATTGTGTAAATGCATAAATTTAGAATGGTTGGTGCTTGTAGGCCATTATCTAATACCTCACTGTGAACATTCTGTGACACGATGATCTAAATTTTGAAGTGTCGTTGAAAACTCTAAACTTGGGCCTAAGTTTGAATGGTATCTGGTATCTATTAATTAAATTCCAGTGAGTCGTGACCATACTCTATACCTGAGTCCTCGCAATCGGAGGGATTTCTAGTTAAATCTGATTCGATTTGGCCGTGGGATTGTGGTCAACTTGTCATGATCCAGGTCAACAAATGAATGAACAGGTCTCTCTTCGTAATTGCTTACTCAAAAAATTCCAACATCAACGCTGAGAGCTGTTCTGGACTTTCTCAACTGTGACTATCTGTTAGAACGTAATCCCTGGGTCGTGACACCCAACCACTATGCAATAGTTACAGCGATTCCAACATTTTCTCCCATCAGCAACGGTAATTCCCGTTTCTTTTCATGCTCATCGCTTGAAAGAAAAAAAAAAAACCTCTGTCTAAAGAAAACAGCACTCACAACCACCATTACCACAACTGACAAACTGTTATTCAAACGCCTGTTCAAATTCTCCACAAGACTCGTATCAACCGGTATGACCAAGTTGCAGGGCCGTGAACTGTTTGAATCCATCGGGAGCCCCTCCAAGATCGTTGCCCCGATGGTTGATCAATCGGAGTTGGCATGGCGTATCCTATCTCGTCGTTATGGTGCCACTCTTTGCTATACGCCTATGTTTCATGCTCGTCTCTTTGCCACCAGTGAGAAATATAGACAGGATATGTGGAGCGAATGGGATGGGAGCTCTTCAAAAGATAGACCTTTGGTAGTACAATTCTGTGCGAACGATCCTGAATACTTACTACAAGCTGCTAAGCACGTTGTGGGCAAGTGTGATGCCGTTGATTTGAATTTGGGCTGCCCACAAGGTATTGCAAGAAAGGGTAATTATGGATCCTTTCTAATGGATGATTGGGATCTCATCTATAAGTTAATCAATAAGCTTCACACAGAATTGGAACTTCCAGTCACTGCGAAGATAAGAGTCTATGAAGATCGTGAAAAGACTTTGCAATACGCTAAAATGGTCCTCAGTGCAGGTGCACAGTTCTTAACAGTGCATGGTCGTACTAGGGAGATGAAAGGCCAGAAGACAGGGTTGGCTGATTGGTCGATCTTGAAATACCTAAGGGAAAATTTGCCAAGAGAGACCGTCTTCTTCGCCAATGGTAACATCTTATATCCTGAAAATGTGACGATTTGTCTCAATCAGATCAAATGTGATGCTGTGATGAGTGCCGAAGGTAACCTCTATAACCCAGGGGTGTTCTCCTCAGATGAAGATCCAAAGAGGCAGTTCCCAAGAGTGGATCATATCCTCAGAGAATACTATGAGATTGTAAAAGAATGTCCGGGGAATGCATCAAAGATTGCCATGAAATCTCACATGTTTAAGATTCTGAGGCCATTCTTGGAAGTGCATACTGATGTCAGACAATTAGTGGCAAAGATATCCCCAAAGCATAACTTTGGCCCAGTAGAGGACGTCGTGAAGGTCGTTGAAGAGCGAGTTGCAGAGATCTATAAAAAGGAGAATATCGAAAAACTTGATCATATCACAACAGGTGAGATGGAGCTATGGGGTGGTGCTTACAAGAAGATCCCGTACTGGCGATGTCAACCATATTTCAGACCTGTAAATGGTGTGACTGGTGATAAGAGAATAACGGAAGAATTGGCGAAGAAGAAGAGACCTGCTGATGAGGAATTGCAGAATGAGGATGAGAGCAAGAAATCAAAGTGATTCTTGATATAGATTATCCAATAGATCTTGTTCTATAGCTCTCTTAGCGGTCTAGAATAGATTTAGAGTATGTGATCTGATCTGAATCTGATCTAGATCTGTACGAATTACAAAATCATGTTTTGATAGCGACAGACACAAAAGTCTTGGAAGGCGGTTCTCTTTATTCGCTTCTATCGCCATAATCTATCAGCATTTGGAAAACACACAAAAGAGGAAAATTACAAATCTCTCATATCAAAATTTTAATTTTAAAATGAAGAAAGATCATATATGTTATATCACATCCGAATTATGTGGATAGTGGCAAGGTTTGACTCTAACCTTTGTAGCATACGGCCCTGACGTAATTAGACTGTAGTCATATCCATCGAAGCTTAGAGAGCGACAGACAACTATCTGACATATACTGGAAGTGTATCACAGGCGAAGTAGACCTTTTAGAATAGAGTAATTTCACAGTAGACAAGCCGCTAAGATCAGGGAAGGAGATTAGTGGAATCAAGCCAATATGGATGATAAATCGACGAAGATAAGAGTAAAGAGAGAATTTGGTGCGAACCGTCCAAATGGATGGGATTCGCCTATGGCTGAATCGCACATCGCACACCACAAAAAGAAGTGTTATAACTTAGAGAAGGTAATAATTTATAAATCTTTGAAGCACTGTAATTTGATGCACTTCAGAAGAACCAAGGCACACGCAGAATCCAGCAAGACTCTTATCAACTATCATTACGATTTCAACTTTCCACCGTCCAGAGACTAGAGTTGATCAGAATGTGCAATCTGTCCAAAATTGAAAATTCAAATAAATTCTATAGCTTTGGGGCACATTAGAGGCAACACCGTGAGAACGCCAGTATCTGGACACACAGAAGCCGGCTCCTCCCTTGCATGACTGTTTACATTTCGTTATTGACACGAAATTCTGTCATTTTTTCAAAAGCACTGGACGGTGCTTGATGTTATCTCCAGAAGCTTGAATCTTTGCACAGTATACTCTAGGTACCTGCCAGGACTTCATAGACGCCTTATTTAAATAATTGTATTGCTGTCATTTCTGCATAGCTGGTTCTCGTTGAAGCACAGAAATGTTCAAACATGATGCATTCAAGACAGCTTACTATGAGCTATGGTGCCGCACATTGTACCATTGGAAAGAGGATATTCATTTGTACCCTATACATTACCTACAGATTCCCATTTTCACTCGCTGCACTATAAAAGGGCCAAAAAAAATAATTATTCGATTGAACATTCGATTCGAATATCGAATAAGCGTAGGGGTTATTCTATCCCATCCCTAATATATATTATATAGTATTATTATATATGGTAATATCATGTATCATATTTCGTATAGATGATGGAAAGGTCTGTTCAAGCACGCCCATTCAAACTCTTGGGGTCCACTCATCCTTCTCCTTATCACTCATGTTTTTCCATTGTTCAGACAGATGCTTTGTGATTTCCTGAGGTTCATAGTCTGGTAACTCAGCAACAGTTTTTGAATAGTTCTCTTTGTACCACAAGGTATATTTTGTTGGTGGCTTCTTACCTGGTCTGGTCGGGGCGATCAAAGGAGTTGGGTTCATTCCCAGAGTCGTTTGCAACATTTGAATCTTTGTAGTGAGGTTTGCCAGGTCTTGAGCTGCAGAGTCAACGAGGGATTTAACGTACAGGGTCTTGTCAGAACCACTAGTGTAGTATCTCTTGAATGCCGTGGTCGCAGTGGAGACGAATGGCATAACGGTATTTGGTTTGTTGACAAGGGACTTAAAGGTGGTAGCCTTGGTGTTGATCTTCTTAAGGTTTCTGGCAATCATAGAAAACATTTTAGATTGGCCCTTTCAATCTAAATATTAATATTATTTGGAAAGTAAGAATTGATATGAAAAAAATAGATCTCTTGAATTTTTATACTGGTGAATCAAATCGGTACAACGGTTTCGCTTGTTTCATATGTTACATCAATGCAGAAAAATATCAAGGAACACCTGTCAACTGCCAAATGGCCTGAAACACAGATGCTGTCTACGAAACTTGCGATGAAACCAATTGAAAAGTCATGATCTATCTACCATTATTCTGATAATCCTGATTCCTGCTTATTACTTGGTGATGAATTCGCCCAAGCATTTAGGCTCCACTCTGGGCACTAGAGGTGGTCTCTGTTGTTACATTATTGATTAGAGTTATAGACCATGGCAATCATATGATAAATATTTTAAAAAGTGGCAGTATGTCTCTGAGCTCTGCTGGTTAGTGATCCTCGTAGATTGATGCGTGATGCATACAGATTTCGTGTCATTGTGATCATTGGTGCATAAAACCTCATACGCTATGAGAGGTTGTAATACGAAGCACTAGAGCAATTAAGCGGAACATGTTTAAAAGAACTGATATTCGTGAGATCAAAAAGAATCAAACCAGAACAGAGTGTCATGTTTGTTGTGATAGAGCGTCAGGAGGGTAGAAAGGCTACAAATGTCAAAACGCTTTTTTCTCTGCGATTCCAGCTGATGTATCTGCGTAGACAGTGAATGGCAAAGCTCTGCAACTCTGCTTTTGTTAGACACTGGATTGTTCTTGTTCTGATGTGAATTCTTTGTCTTAAGTCTTGACAGGAGCTGTGGCCAGTATTTCTGACATCGAAATAGTTGAAATGTCTATATTGGAAGAGTAATGCCCACATGGCTCATTGTACAATGATTTAAGTGACAGGACAGACTCACGGTACTACTGTAAGACAGAATTCAAGACTACTTCTTAGATTCTTATCACATGGGCAGACAGCGGCTATGTGACCTGTCGAGGTTGACTGCGCAGAGGATAGGTCTAGAATCGAAGTAATATTTCAACTTCAGCTAATGTATTTTAGCTTGCACTGTAAAGTTCGATCTCATCTTCTAGGGCTGAGTCTTGATTGGTGGATGATAGACTACTCAGTACAGCATTGTTGCAGATTAGATTATTATCCGAAATTAACTGGTCAATGGTCAAGGCACAAACTCTCTGTGTCCAATTGACAGGTATTCAAATTTAGGGTAGAGATATGTTTGCAGAGTAGCGCTGCGAATAGTCATACTGTGTTAAGAGGCTAGAGCTTAAACTTGAAAAGGAGCTGCGAGCATTTTTAGTCATTTGCAGAGCAGCAGTGCAAGAACACCATTGGGATGGATGATGGAGATAAACTCCAGATGTTCTTCTTTTACGAATAACTGAGGCTATGCTCTGTCTCACGAACCATTTTTGCGGATTTAAACAGCGGAGCTGTCGGCTTTTTAATTCCGATATAAACCAAAAACAACTCGAAGTTTTTCCAGTTTAACCGTGTGGGATTTTTATATAAGTAAGAGTTCTGCTTCAGCTATATACGAGATATGCTTACAAGACACCAATCTATCACCGACACTACACCTCTGCTGAAGCAAGACTCTCAGCGGAGAATGCGGAGCTATACGACAGGTGACCTGGTTGCGGAACATAATAGACGTGTGCGTATGAACTCTGCTGCCAGTTCCTATGTATATGATAACGATCAGAGCAGCATCTTGACTGCGTACCACAGTATAAGAGATTACGTCAAGGAGAGATACCCATCACTGACAACAAGGAAGTTCATAGCCGCCGTCATTTGGTCATTAGTTGCCGTTGGGATATTCAACTTGATCTTCCTGCCGAGAACTTCTCTGGGGAGAGACTATAGAAGGATACATTTCTCTTCCCTGTCCAAAGATGACACTGAGAGATTGTTTATCAAGAGCTTGAATGATGAGAACCGTGCTGGTGACTACCTCCAGGAATACATGAATAGGAGACATGTAAGTGGTGATGGTGACAAAATGGTTCAATACACAATGGAGACATTAAGGGAGTTTGGTCTAAAGCCATATAAGGAAGTTTACTATGCATGGATGACGAGACATATAGACTCAAGCCTTGAATTAATACACTCTAATGATTCGTTGATTTACAGACCGACCTTGCTGGAGCAGAACCTCGTTACTGGGGAATATCACCAAGGATACCATGCGTATTCAGCATCTGGGAAAATTACGAGTGAATACATTTATGCTAACTACGGTACAGTTGATGATTATAACCTTCTCGAGCAGAATGGTGTCGATGTTAAGGGTAAGATACACATCATCAGAAAGGGTCATATAACCACAGCATTACAAATTCATCATGCCGAATTGCATGGGGCTGTTGGTATAATTACATATGTGGATCCATATGATGACGGCAGAATTACAGAAGAACAAGGATATAAACCATATCCAAGAGGTCTTGCACGTAATCCGAGAAGTATAAGAAGAGATACTGTTCTGAAGTATACCAATGCACCAGGTGACCCAACGACAGTTGGATATCCATCATTGAGACCAGTGAAGAGAATGTCCCCGAAGAATATCCCTCAGGTCCCATCCATTCCTATGAGCTTGGATGAGATTACACCAATACTGCAGCTCCTTACATCAGGATCAAGTCTTAACTGGACTGGTGATGTCCCTGGGTTTGACTACAACACGGGTCCATCATCACACAAGATTCGTCTGGAGAACAGCAATAAGGGAGAGATAGTACCAATAAAGAACATCATGTATGAAATTCCAGGCTTGTTGAACGAAAAGGTCATTCTGGGAAGCCATAGAGATTCACTGACAACGCAGGGAGCTGGTAATCCTGGTTCTGGAACTGCCATTCTCTTGGAGATTTCAAGGGCTTTTGCGTCTTTGTTAGAACGTGGCTGGAGGCCACTGAGAACTATTGTTGTCGCATCATGGGATGGCAGTGAATATGGGATGCTAGGATCGACTGAGTTTGGTGAACGGTATAGCAGGCACCTCCAGGAGAGTGCTATCGCGTATATCAACCTCGATATGGGAGTCACTGGTCATGAGATCGATGTGGTTTCAAACCCACTGTTGGACCATTTCTTGGTCACGACGAGTAAAGATATCCCATTTTTGAATTATAGCGATTCTAAGTCGTTGTTTGACTATTGGCAAGAGACTCAACCTGTGAATAAAATCAAGAGATTGGGGTCCGGCTCGGATTTCAGTGTGTTTCAGCATCACTTGGGAATCCCAAGTTGTGATGTTGGATTCCATGCTGACCCAAAGTTGGATCCACCTGTACCTGAGAACTCGCTATATGATACTTTGGATTGGATTCACAAAATTGATCCGGATTACTTATATCATAACACACTGGCTAAATATTTGGGGTTTCTGGCTTTGACTTTCAGTGAACATGAAGTCATTGAATATAAGGTATCACACTATGCTGATGAGATAGTGACATATTTCCACGAGTTGGAGTCTAAAATCCCAGAGCATTGGTGTGAGCGGACTGTGAAGTTCATGAAGAGAGATTCATCATTGTCATTGATGATTGATCAGATCAAGTCATCGTTACACAGATTCTCTCGAGTAGCGTCAGAGTTTGATAAGACAGCTAGTGAATTACAGAAGCAAATCAGTGTTGACTATCCATGGTTCAACTTCTACACTAAGCTTAGATTGGCATGGGATTCGAAACTATTGGGTAATAAGGCTAAGGAGATTGATCAGATGTTCCTATATGGCGATGGATTGAAGAAAAGACCTTGGATGCAGCATCTCATATTTGCTCCTAATAGAGATAATGGAGTTATCCCTTCGTTCTTACCGCTCATGAATGAATCACTGACCGATGATAAGTTTGATGACTTCCTTGAAGGCTTGAGAGCCTTGTTAGCTGCTGTTAAAAGAGCTACGATCAAACTAAAGTTATGAACATTAATGAAAATAAATAATAATGATAAATAGAAATGATATACAATGATGAGTTTTAGTTTAGAGTCCTAATGACCTCTTCATCGTTTCGTGTTGTTGCTTGCCCTTAGAGAGGAGGTACTTGTTACCGTCTAATGAAGTAGCATTCACTCGAAATTCATGTCTCACATAGTCTAGAAGGTCGGCTTGTTGCTCTATGGATAATTCTGTCAAGCTATTAGTATGTCATAATCATGAATGTGACATTATAAAGTCAATAATTACTTTTGACATCTCGAAGAACAGACTTATAGAACTTTAAGACTGCTTGTCTGTGGATAAACTGAGACAGGTTAGCGTAATCCCTGGGAAAAGTACATCGTGGGTAATCAATACTCTCTAGATCCAAAACTTACCTCTTTCAAGTTCAACTTCGTACTCATTACGCTGAAATCACGCCCGCCACGATGCCTACCCCATGCAATTGTGGTCGGAGATATTTGAATTCCCCGATTGGAAAATGCCAAACTTCGAGACGGAACACAGAGGCATAAGGAGCGAACAAGAAGTTAGAAACTTCACTATGGAAGAACCACGGCAACACGGACATTGTAAACTCGTACTACTTGGTAAGTGTCTTTTACATGATATTGCTCCCATTTCTATGAATCAGGTTTTTGTAGAGCATTTTCGCTCTTATCAAGGTGATGCTAACAACACTATCATAGGAGACTCAGCAGTCGGGAAGTCCTCCTTGGTACACAGATTTGTAAAACAGCAGTTTCTAGATCAGAGAGAGTCGACGATAGGTGCCGCTTTTATCACCAAGACCATGGAATTGGACTCTTCCACCTCGGTAAAGTTCGAGATATGGGATACTGCGGGTCAGGAACGCTATAAATCTTTGGCACCAATGTATTATAGAAATGCTGATGCTGCCCTTGTGGTGTTTGACGTCACTGATCAAGTAAGCCTGGTGAGAGCGGGGAAATGGATCCAGGAGCTGAGATTACAAGCACCAGAAGGACTCATTATTAAACTCATCGGGAACAAGATTGATTTGAAGGACAAACCACACTCAAACCCAGTGGATGAAGTATCTGTGAGGGAATATTCTCAGCAAGAGGGCCTAGAATATCTTGAATGTTCGGCGAAGACCGGTGAAGGAGTCTCTGAGATCTTTGAAGGTATCGCCAGCGAGTTACCTCCAGATAAGTTCATTGTGAAGGGACTACAAGATGAAGAACCAGAAGAGTCTACAGGGGCCATCGACTTGAATAAGGTGAAAGAAGGTGTGAAAGGTTGTAATTGTTGAATTTGTATTAGTATAACGGGATGTAATGACGGACAAGGGAGTCTGGGAATAGACTTATTGATAATAAAATGGACATTGTAATGACAAGGATCAGCTTATGGATTTTTGGATTGTTCATGAGAGCCCCATTGATGAATATTAAGGGGTATAATATTTTCTGTGACAAATGACTCTTCAGCAAATACCCAAGCTCTAAAACTTGAACGACTGTCACTAACAACCATAACCAATCCCATTGACCAGTTGTAAGTGAGGACTCCAGTTCAGCATAAACTTCTTCATCTCGACTGATCATATCTTCCAACATATCCAGCTCTACTAAGAGCTTCTCACTGGAGAATCTGAGAGCTGGATCGCCTGATGTCATATGGCGGATCAATTCTCCGAATCTTGGGTGAAGACCCTCTCTCGACATGATCTCAAACTCTGTAGTCCTCTTATGAAGTGAATCCAACTCATCATCATCAATTCTGTTCCGTTTTATCATCTCATCCCACTCAGCGGCACTTATAGCACTTGATGGTAATTCACTAAAGCACAGGAAGTGCAGTATCATGCCCATAGAGAACATATCTGTCTTCTGACTGAATGCGACATTCATCCCTGATCGCTGATAAAGGAATACCTCAGGTGCACTATATTCGATTGTTCCTGTGAATCCTGTACCTGATCTCTTCTCATCCAAGAATTGAGATTCACCAAAATCTCCGATAACCACTGTGGGTAGGTTTTCCAAATCAGGTTGATTCTGATACTTATCTGGTAAGTACGCAGCATTCAAAAGGATATTCGAAGGCTTCAAATCTCTATGGATGATGAAGTTTCTGTGCAATTCGGCTAATCCTCTGGCGATATCGCGGAACATGTAAAAGATCTCCTTATTTGTCAGATAGCGACCGATTGGCTTCTTATGTTTATGCTTCTTCAGATCTTTTACTGTCCAGCTTGGTGACTTTAGATCATTGATGAGATCTTCAAGATTTCCACCTGGGTAATACTGTTCCAAAATAAAAGCACATGGCACTCTTGGACCAAACTCATTGATTCGATCGACTTCAAACCAAACATGATTGTAGTTCACCAAGTTACGTGACTTGGCAGTTATCCTGGATAGCATCTTGACTTCTTTCAAAGTTCTTTCCAGTAGTCTTTCGTCAGTACCAATGGTGATTTTCTTCAGAGCGAATACACCCAGGGAGATGTCGTTCAACATATGTTCCACTTTGAAGACACTACCATTTGAGCCATTCCCAAGGAATCCAATTGTCCTGAAAAACTTTTCAAAGTAGCCTTGAGTAAACAAATCATCCACCCTATGGACGCTAGATTCCAACAGTCTGAAATAATTGACATCTGATGCCTCATTGCTGGGTATATGGAACCCACTATCTCCAGCCGTCGAACCACAATGAGGACATCGATCACTCTGGAATGATGATCTCCGTCCTTGAAACCCTCTAATAATTTCATACTCATGATCAGCATCGTTTTCAGCTCTAACAATAGAGATCTCATTTGTCTGTCTATTGTGCACCACCCGACTCACAGTGTTGTTGATAACTAAGGAGTACATCTGCTCCTCATTAGAGGGTTCCTGTGAGCTTCCATAGAGAATCAAGCTCATAATCGCTAGGTACCTGCACGGCTAACCGATGAATCCACAGAAAAAGAGTAAGGGTTTGAGAGAGCTGAACATAACAATGCGATGAGGAAAAGCCGGGGTAAGGATTTATTGTAAATATCCTAATCAGGAAATCTTCCAAAATCTAGTCGTATTCACAGCCTATTATATAAGACAAGTTCGCGGAAGAAATGGTGTGCGGATGTTAAACTTAGCAGAATTATCCTATGGGAGGTTGGCTTCACGCAATTTTGGGCGTGCCACCTTCCTTCTTTACCATATACGGCGCCTAAGTACGTGGCATTGGAATAGTTGCTAATGAGCCTTGATTTGCTATCGTTGACCAATGTGTTGGAGCAGGCCAATAGCTCGGAGCGTAACGTTAACCAGAAGCTTGCTGAGAACCAATTAAAAGAGTGGGAGAAACAGCCAGGGTTCCACTACCTGTTACAATCTGTCTACAATGACTTGTCTTTACCCTTGCAGACGCGCTGGCTGGCCATCATCAGTTTTAAGAATGGTGTTGAGAAGTACTGGAGATCTTCAAGGGTGAGCGCTATCCCTCCAGAGGAGAAACAGCAGATCAAGCAAAGACTGTTCGAGATGATTGATGAACCTAATAAGCAATTGGCTGTACAAAATGCTCAAGCGATTTCAAGAGTTTGCCGCTTTGATTTCCCACAAGAATGGCCAACCTTGTTCGATGACATTGAAAGAATTTTGCAACAGGCTGTCCAGGAAAAGAACAATGTGAAGATTCATAACATGCTCATCATCTTGAACCAAGTAATTAAGAACCTCGCAATGGCTAAGATCGGAAGAACAAGACCTGCCTTACAGAGCAAAGCTCCAATAATAACGCCAATTCTGATCAAGCTGTACGAATCATTCTTCAACGAGTGGATTCACTCCATCGATTTTGGAATGATGGAAATTGGGTATCAGTGTCTTAAGGTGATGAGAAGACTGATAACAGAGGTCTATGAAAGCCCATACCAATCTCAGCATATTATCGAATTTATGAAGACTTCTACACATCATTTCCAATTGTTAACACAGAACTATGACAAGTACGCGCCATCTGACATCCTGGAGAAGTATATCAAATGTTACAGTAAGATCTACTATTTGTTATGCAGATCCAATACTACAAACTTTATTTTGTTCCCATGTTCCAAGGAGATGCTATTCACCCTGTTGAAATTGTTGCAAGATAAAGCTGAAGTTGTATATAACAATGAAGGTGATGGCAGTGGTGACGTTTGGGAATTCTTGTCCATTAAGACATTACTCATATTCAAGGCACTAATCAACTTTTTATTCAAACGTGGTGCTGTTCTGACACTCAAGTCAAAATCTAACAAGATTGAAGTTGAGAATGCCATCAATATACTGTCTACTCAGTTCTTTTCTCATGACCTGATCAAATCATTAACTGATCTCTTAATTGCGTACTACATCAAGCTGAAACCAAGTGACTTGGAATCATGGACGACTGAACCTGAAGAATGGGTGAACGATGAAGTCAACCAGAATTATGAATACCAGATCAGACAATGTGCAGAAAACTTCTTCCAAGATTTGATGATCAACTTTCAGGACCTCCTTGTTCCATACGTGTTGAGTAAGGTTCAGAACGAAATGGTCAACTATGAAGAAGTCTCCGTGCAAAACATCCTTCTCAAAGACTCCGTATTTTCCATCTTTGAGTTGAGTGCAGGCTCCATTGCTGAACAAGTTGAATTTAATGATCTCTGTGAACGTATTTTCTTCCCTGAGGCTTTGAAAAACGATCTGTCTGAGAACAGAATCTTAAAGAGACGTGTTTCACTATTGATCAATGAATGGTGCGGCCTAAGTATCTTTACACCAGAGTTATTTCAAAAGATCTACGCACTTCTTTTGGAATTTCTAAACCCACAGAACCCAATTAATGACAAAGTTGTGATGCTGACCGCCACCCAAGCTTTGAAGACACTCATTACGGACTGGGATTTTAATAAGGAACTATTTGCACCTTTCATCAAGCCATTCACCACCCATCTTCTCAGATTGACAAGTCAGATGGAATTAACTGAATCGAAGCTTTTCTTATTGAACACTATCTCTGATCTGATCTATAGAACAAATCCATTGATCTCTGAGGCTGAATTAGATCAATTATTGGCTATCGTTCCAGCGTTTTGGGATAACTCTAATGACTCTAATGAGTTGATCTTGAAAAACAGTTTGTTAAGAATTTTGAAGAACCTCATTATGTCACTGAATCAAAACTCACATATCACATGGGAAATCGCTTTACCATTGATCTCTGTATGTTGTTCACCAACTTCAGAATACCACACCCTATTGTCGGAAGATGGCTATGAACTGTGGCTATCAATTTTGCAGTTTTATCCTGCTAATCAATCATTGGAGATGAACAGCTCAATTATCAAGGATTTTACCAACTTCTACTTCGATGCTTTGATGAATCAAACTGAGATTCTGCCATTGATTTTGGAGATCTTGAGAAGTTACGCAATTTTGATTCCAAAGTTGTTTGTTATGGACGAGAGTCGTGGCTTCATCATCAAAATCTTTGGTATCTTGGCCAAGTACTTACCCCAGATGAGGGACGACGCCTTAGACATCTTAATCTCGTATTTGGAGATTTTACTTCTTGAGAACTATCTGGATCTCTCGAACTTTCAGAAACTGCTATCAATAATGATGGAATCCCGGTTGTTACCAGCGATAATTGAAATTATCATGGATGATGAACAATCACAAATCACCGTTGGCAAACTGTTATTGGTCATTGCCAGAATCTCATACTTAGAGCCACAGGATTTGATTCAAGTGTTCCATTATTTATATCAATCCGAGAATGAACTACGTGGTGCTGTTTGTAAATTCATGATTATTTGGTATGCTAGAATGGATGCAAATATCAGTAATCCAAGAAACAGAAAGATCCATGTCTTGGGTTTGACTTCACTGTTACGAACTGGTGAGCAAGTCTTCTTGGAAGATTTAAAGCCATTGGTTGGTCTTTGGATCAATGCATTGGAGGAGATCCATGAAAGTTCAAATAATGGCGATTGTGAGAAATATCACTCAAACTACTTGTATGAATTCAGATACAATGAAGATTTCACTATCCAAGAGAACGGTGAATACTTGAGATTCCAAGAATTGTTCAAAGTTGCAGACCCTGTCCATAATTTGGTGTTGAAGGACTATGTTAAGGATACATTAACGATAGTTAAGATGAAGATTGGGGATGATAATCTGAATCAACTGATCGCTGCGTTGGATAAGAACCTGGTTGATAACTTTCAATACTTCATGAACCTACCAACTAACTGAGAGTATTACATAGCATATAACATGGCATATGGCATTTTTACCACAGGATATCGATGACTTTTGAAGTAGTAAAAACGTGAAACTTCGAGCTATGTACAGTCAATTATCATTTTAATTCTGCATAGCAGGAAGGAACAGAAGATCACTTTTCATACAGCGGGTTGGCTGGCCTTGGCTCAAACGACCTTCCAGTGATCCTCCAATTTTCCAGATGTACAAAGACGGATACAAACGTCTTATCCAACATTCTCGTTAGAATTTTATTGTTTTCCTGATTTTGATGGCCTTCATCTCATTGGAATGTTTTAGAATTGGATTTATAGTCGATTATTCTCTTGAAAATCTATAAAAATTCAAGAACACCACTCTTACAGCAATAGGCTTCCTATCTGGGTGCTTGAATTGTCTGGTAACAGCAAATTTCAAAAGGAAATAGGGGTAGAATATATATCAAATTCAAATTTGTATGATATGCTTTACAACTTACTTGCATGATGAACTGCTATAGAAAGCACATAAGGTAGGACAGAGATGACAGCAATTCAGGGCTTTTCTGCACACATAGCATATTAATCATTGTCTGACAAGGATATTGATCATTGGAATGATGACAGGTTGATGAGATCTGAGGTTAATGTCTATTGTCAGCTTCTCAGATAAACAGGGCACAGAAGAAATACTCGGTATCCATCATTATGCAACCAGTAGCCAGCTGATGCAACTAATTGCTGCTCATTCGAGAATCCATTTAGTTCTAAGTTTATCCTTTAGGGTTTAAAAAGACACCAAGTGATATATATATTGTTAGTCTATGATCGCCACTCGGAAAGGTGATAGGTATGTATTATAACTGCTGAAACTGACTCCTTACGCATTGATTCTAGTGCAGTTAAACAGGCCTAATCTGTTTTTCATAACTGTCCAAGGCCTAATGATATCAGAAAAATGCTATTAAAAGGCAAATATGTCCGCGACCACAGACCATTCAGCTCGCAAAGGTCTAACATATGCGTATCCCTAGAATTTGGTGTGTGAGAATTGATTAGATTGATCAACATCAAGGCACATCCAGAATGAGTGAAAAGACGCGGGAGGATCAAACAACAACCAAATGCCGCCAGAAAACAGTGCTTATGAGAAATCAAACTGAAACACCGAACGAGTGACAATTCTAGAGCGGAGAGAAAAGGGGATTTCAAAATTCGATGCCGACATTGTATTCCCAGAGACACGTGCGAATTGCAACTCCATCAAATGACAGCATACTGACAATATTGATGATTATCTTGTCACAGTAGTTGATGGATCCGCCATGCAACTCACCTCATAGGAATGTGCGCACTCGAATAAGCCAATATCCATTTGGTGTTCGTTAATAAGAATTTGCAAGCACTTGTCCACTCGTCATCCGCAATCTTTGACGACAGTTTGATATTCGCATCCCCAATGGTGTCCTTTGTCATCTTGTAAGGTAAGTCAATATTGGAATCATATTTCTTCAACTCGTCGCCGATTTGAGAAACAATTTCCAAGAGGGCACACATAGCGCTATCCAGTTTAGAATGGTTGAATAGCCTCTCAATTTGATAATCTCCCGAGGAATACACCTCGAGAATGGTGATCTTTGGCTTCCCTTGGGCGTCCAATTCATGTTTCTCAATCTTGGAAGTCGAACCCATTGGTTTTAATCGGTACCCTTGTACCTTGATATTCAACCTTGCTGTTATAGTAGCCAAGAGCAACACAATCTGACCCAACGCACTGTTAATCTCTTGCCACGGTACCCTTATGTGATCCAGACTACCCAGCCTTAGGCCATTTATCGTTCCAAAGGCACCATCGTGCGATACGTTGAATGTGTCGTTATACACATTAGTCTTTCTTAGCTTCTCAAGCTGTGATAAGTTGAATTCATACTCAGCATTGATCATATCACGTTCTTTGATGAATTCAGAAATTTCAAGGGATTGCTTATTATCTTGGATTTGTAGTGCTTCCTCTTGTTTCGATATCTCCTTTAGCTCATCCTCCAGGGCAAAGATCTCTTGATCCAAGGAATCATTTTCACTTTCTAGTTCTTGTAATTCCTTCAATAGCTGTTGTTCTTGCCGTTTCAACTTGTCAACATCATCCATAACACACTGTGCCTGTTCAATTTCTGGTGCTTGCCTACTTTCTAACTTGTGTAGGAACTGGATATAGACGTCTCTCTCTTTCATTGTTTTATCGTACTGCGACTTCATACTATCTAACAACAACGTAGAACAATCAGCGCATACGGGGTAATCCAATTCACCCTTTGAGGATAGCAAGTTAAAGATGGAGGACAAGGTCTTCAATCTATTAGACACCACCTTCTCATCTTCATCTTCCTCCTGTCCCTCAAACTGTGGTAATATCACAAAAGAGTCACCAGTATCCCTCCATTGGATCATAGCTTCATCATCAGTTTTCATAGCGTCGTTCAACCTAGCCATTCGCTCTTTCGGTATGAAAGGTTCATTGCCCAGATCTCTATCGACTCTATCACTACCATAGCCCAATCTTCCAGAAGTCAATAAATGTGTTTGTGCCTTACTGAGATTGCTCAGTGATGTATCAATGACCAGTGGAAGTTTACAGCGTTGGCAGTTGTACTGTGTCATGTTATGATGGTGCGGTTCTCTTTGATGACAGATATCGGTTTTCAAAGTCGTGTAACCTTCCGTAAGAGTTCAATGTTCTTTCCCAAGGAGTGCTTTTCGATGACCAAATTTCCTTTTTTCTAGTTTTAAATGTTTTCCTGTCTTTTGAGGTTATTTGTCCGTTATTGGAGGTTGTCCTCTTTCTCTTTATTTTGTCCTTTTGTTTTGATGCTTGGGTAATGGGGTTGATAAGGACACAAAGGGGACTCGGACATTCGAAATTGGTCCTTTTGGCATCAGCTCATTCTGCTGTTCAATGATGATCTAGAAAGCCAGAACCTAGAGGTTAGTATACCGGAGAGCATCATGAATTATTTCAACTTTCTTTAGTCTGTATACTAAGTGTGGCCATGACTCGCCGTGATCAGTAATTATATGAAATTAACCATTAAAACAGATTAACTATGTACAAAATTTAAAGCTTCTCGATCCAATATTCATTTCTAGATTCATCTCTCTCATCATGATGCCTCCATTTGTTATAAGACTCCCCATACTCTCTTATATGTCTCTGATATTGAACCTTAACTTCATCCATTGGATCAGCACAACTCTTTGGAATCTCATAAAGTCGACTGAAGATCTTATAATCGGGTATTGTTTTCGGCTTCATCTTCAACACTTCTTTCTCTTCACCATTTCTCAACTTCTTCTTTCTCTGTTTTTTGATATATCGAGTCATGAAGTGTTCAATGGTCTCTCTGACACCTAAGATTATACCTCTTGGTGCCCATACTTCAAACAACGCGTCATTGGACTTCTTACCCGTTGGCTTAATCTGAACGTATCCTATATCCTTGATCAATAAGTCAATCGTGCCGAAGAATGGTGGGATGACATAGCGTACCAAATCATCGATGGCTTCAGCCTTAACAAGGAAGCTTTTCTTCAATGCCTCAGGAGGAGTTTTCACTGTGGCCACAGCCTTCTCCAGGTTGGAAAATACCCTTGGTTCACCTCTGCATACGGGTATGACCTGTAAGATCGTATCATTAGGCGGAACTAAGAAGAACAATCCACCAACAGTGAAGCATTGGCCACCTTTAACGCTTTCATATCTCGCCATTCTCAAATCATTTATGAGGATCTTCTTCCCCTGTAGTGTTGATTTCAACTGATCTTCCTTGATTAGACTGAAGACGTTATCATTATCCAAGAATCCGGGCGTATCAATGACCTTCTTATCAGCACATCTGTGCGCGATGTTATCTCTTGTCAAGGCAGGCAAATGTGATGAACCAGTTGGTCGAATGTTCTTCATACCTGGTGAATGGATCTGAGCAGAGATGTTCAATAGTCTATTGGCCAATCTTGTCTTACCAGTGTTCACAAATCCAACTAGATAGTTGACGTTCCCCATCTTTCGTAAAAGATCACCAACGCTCCATGACGTGTGAGCACTAACAATAT
The DNA here is from genome assembly GCA_003708225.3 of Williopsis suaveolens. Lineage (NCBI taxonomy): Eukaryota > Fungi > Ascomycota > Saccharomycetes > Phaffomycetales > Wickerhamomycetaceae > Williopsis > Williopsis suaveolens. Next base: position 304,018 of record PPNS03000001.1, on the reverse strand, counting down.
GAAGCTTGTTTTCGCCAGTGAGCCTTTGAAGCATCCTGGTGAAGTAGTTCGAATATCTGTTTGCCACACTCTCAAAACCGGTGAGTAAGTCGACCTTGTTCATCACATACGTGACATTCTTTCTATTCTTGAATGACACAAGAGATAGGGGGAAGTCATACGCAGAAAAGACATGTATGAGCTGATGGGTCAAAGGGATTGGTGAAACCACTTCTTCTAAGTTCATAGATTGATGTTCATCGACCTTGAAAATGTTATGATATAATGCGTTATGACATCTTAGACATATCAGCTCCTCTTCCTTCTGGACTATAGCTTCATCAGGATCATCCATGGTCTCACTAATATTCAACAGCTTCTTGCCTTCCTCATCGAGCTTGGAGAATGCAGAAAGGTATTGTAGTTTCTTTGAGTGGTATGACTTTGTTTCATTCTTTGGTTCTTGGTAGTACCCTATCTCGTCATGGTCAGATTTCTGAAGTTGAATACCACACGAGGAACACTGTGGAACCATATGATGCTTCTTAAAGTCAATTTCGGAGTTCTTAATGTTAGCGTTAGGGCCTTGTTCAAGGACATTGAGCTCTGTCTCGTGGTGCACGCCTCTGCGTATTGAAATCTTTGGAAACCCTAATACGCTCAAGCGAAACAGTGGTCGCACTGCTAGTCTCTTTATCATCACAGGCCTAGTCGCCAGCACTTCTGAAACAAAAACGGCAAATGATGTGAAAGTTCAACCTATAAAGTGAACACCTCTTACATAAGCACAAAAGTGCTGCGCAAACCGGGGCATCGCATCGAAATTTTTCAAAGGGAAAATTTTGAGGCCTCGAGAGCGAGCTGTAAACTAAATCATCAGAGGCGGTTACGACCAGTTCAGCTGTACATTGGAATTATCGAGATGGGTAAAGTCAGTAAGGCCACGAAGAAGTTCCAGTCCAAGCACTTGAAGCGCACATTGGACCACCGTAAGGAGGCTAAGAAGCACAGTCAACTGTTGGCTAAGCACAAGAAGAAGAAGACTGCTGCTGTGGGTGATGATGCCCTTGCTGGTCCAAAAAAAGACGAAATCTTTGATGATATGAATGTCGAGGAGTTTTTCGAAAGTGGGTTTGAGGTGCCAAAAGAGAAAAAGGGCAAGAAGGCTCCAGTTGAGGAAGAAGAAGAAAGTTCATCAGATGAAGAAGTGGTGGGCCATAAGGAGGATTTGTCCAAATTGGCTGAGAAGGATCCAGAGTTCTACAAATACTTACAAGAGAATGATAAAGATCTTCTTGATTTCAACCCTACAAACCCAATGGATGCCATTAGTGATGATGAAGATGATCAAGAGCAGAGACCAGTTGAGGACGGACACGAACAAGAATCCAACGATAAGATTGAGGTGACTTTGAAAATTGTCAAGGAATGGTCGAAGAAATTAGATGAACCAAACTTGAAGTTGATTAGAAACGTCTTGTCTGCTTTCAAAGCAGCTATTAATGTCAATAAGGAGAGCGAGGAGTACAAGTATGCTGTGACAGATCCAAACGCGTTTCAGGAGCTTTTACTACTGGGTTTGAAGAAGGTTCCAACTTCAGTTCAGAAACTGGTTCCATACAAAGTTGTCAAAGGTGCTAGAACAGTTCCAAATAACACCAAGGTGAAACAACTCAACTCAATTCTCAAATCCCATGCTGGTTCCCTTCTCACATTGTTGCACGATATTAACAACACCGAGACTGCCGCTCTTGTGCTTTCATCTGTCCAAGAACTCTTGCCATATTACATCTCTCTTAGAAGAATCTTGAAGGAGATCCTAAGTGCCGCTGTTACTGTTTGGGCCACCACATCCGACGTTGAAACCCAAATTGCATCGTTTGCATTCTTGAACAATGCTGCTCGTGAATTCACCAAATCTTCGCTTGATATGATCTTGAAGCAGACATATTCGACTTTTATCAAGAACTGCCGTCAGACCAATGTTCACACTATGCCAATGATCAACTTCCAAAAGAACTCCGCCGCAGAGCTCTTTTCTATTGATCAAACTCTTTCATACCAAATTGGTTTTGACTATGTGCGTCAATTGGCAATCCATTTGAGAAACAGTATCAACAACACCAAAGATGGTTATAAGACTATCTATAATTGGCAATACACCCATTCCTTGGACTTCTGGTCCCGTGTGCTGTCTCTCCATTGCAACTCCGAGAAAGAGGGTAAGAAGGAATCACCATTAAGACAATTGATCTATCCACTGGTTCAAGTCACACTGGGTGCTGCTAGATTGATCCCAACTGCACAGTATTTCCCATTGAGATTCTACTTGATGCGTTCTTTGATTCGTTTATCACAAAACACTGGGGTTTTTATCCCGTTGTTTCCATTGCTACAAGAGATCTTGAACTCTACTACATTGACCAAAAATCCAAAGAATGCCAATTTGCAAGGCTTTGATTTCGATCATAACATTAAGGCCAACTCTGCGTATTTGGGAACTAGAGTTTATCAACAAGGTGTTTGTGAACAATTTGTGGATTTGGCCAGTGAATACTTGGTGCTCTATTGTAAATCCATCTCCTTCCCAGAATTGGCCACACCAGTTACCATTTCTTTAAGACGTTTCATCAGGACCTCCAAGAATGTCAGATTCAACAAACAGTTGTCACAGCTGGTTGAAAAATTGAACCAAAACAGTGACTTCATCCAACAAAAGAGATCCAATGTCGAGTTTGGTCCAACGAATAGAGCTGAGGTGAATAGATTCCTGCAAGATTTCGCCTGGGAGAAGACCCCATTGGGTGCCTACGTCGAAGTACAAAGAGAAGTTAAAGAGGAGAAGGCTAGAATCTTGAGAGAAAGTTTGTTAGAGGAAGAAGAGGAGAGAAAAAAGAAGAAGGAGGAGGGTCAAGATGTTGATATGGATGATGGTAGTGGTGAGGAGATTAGCGAGGACGAAGCTGAAGAGGAGGAGGATGACGAAGAATAAATCGATTAATAGATTACGAAGAAGCTATTTTTTCACTTCCAAACATGTAGTTCATTCAGTGGTTTAAATTGAAGTTCAAGAGCTGTTCAGTAGATTCATCTTCTGGTTCCTTCTTTGGTTCCAATCTTGTCTTCAGAGGTGAGAACTTCAAGGGACTCAGTCTTCTGGGAGTTGGTTGTTTCTGTTTTACCTCTTGTAATTTCATCTCCTGAAACCTCTTGATCAGTCTCTCTTTCTCCTCTTTGTCAGCTTTCCACATGTTGTAGATCTCTTGGAAATTTGAATCCATGAACGTGATGAATTGGTTGAGATTGGCAATCTCTTTGGATAGTTGCATATTACGTCTCAGTAGGTCTTCATCATGGCTAGATGACAATCTCTGTTGTTCTCTATAGTCATCCAAGATGGCTTCCATCTGCTTAACTTTGCCCTGTAGCCTTTGAACTTGGAGTGTATCAAGATGCTCAGTTGGTTGATCGGGTTTGAAGGATTTTTTTCCATCAGATGCACTTTTGAGATCATATTTCTTCACCAACTTATCAAAATCATCTTCGTAAATATCTTTTAGGCGGCTATCAAGGTCCTCAAGGTAACGACTTGAACTGGGTTCCTGTGATGTTTCAGTTGGTTTTAATGACAGTATCGGACTTAATTCATATGAAGCCTTAGGCTTCAAGTCGGGAATACTTCTTGGATGGAATCCTTTCTTCTTGGACCTTTCAAAGATCTCATCAAATCGAGTCTTTGTATCATCTTTGAACTTTGTCTCCTTCTGGGTATACCCTAGTGACGATGGCCTCAATGGAGATGCCTGTCTTGATTTTGACCTTGATATAGTTGCTTCTGGACTGGAATATAGGCCATTAAGAAGCCTCTCCCTTTTTAGGTTATTCAACTTAATATCACGGTCATATTGAGTCTTATCCAAGAATCTCAGATTCTCCTTCTCCAAGATGCTAGAATCAATATCGACAGCCCTAAATCCGGGAGCACCGCTGAAGTCTCTGTATGTATAAGTATGTCTCAATGGTGATGGTCTTTTCACAGGGGATTGTGTACTCTCGTCAAGAAAGTCCGAGAGGTCAGCACTCTTGAAGGATGCTGTGCGATCTTCCGCAAGAGCATCTGCCAATCTCTGTTTTGCACGGCGGTTCTGTAGTCTGATATTTGTAAGAGTGGAGAGGTCAGGGTCAAAGTTGGACATTGCGGTACTCTGACGTTATCAGCTATGATGTTGTGGGGTTTGTTCTAAAAAGATTGTTCTGGTGTTCTTTGTACCCTGGATTTGTTTTGATGTCTACCCTGTTGCCCAGGCGATAGGTCTACACAAAAAGTAAACAAAGAAGAATATTACAAAACAGGTTCGCGGATTCTTGAGATGCACTTACGTAATATGACATCTTCACTGGCCGGGTCTATTTTTCTCCCCAACCTTGGTTTCCATGGCATCATCCAAAAACGTTGGGGGCGTTTTCCGTTGCCACCATCTCTCGTTGCTTTTTCGGCTGTGTTCTAGAATTGCAGTGTTTTGTTTTCCCCGGAGACGTCACTTTTCTGTCTGCAGTTTTATACAAAAATAGTGTCTCTGCTTGAGCATCGCCACATAAACTGTTTCAAATAATTTGAGACATCATCGGAAATATAAAGACAGCAGTTGCTGCATACAACTCAAGTTCAATAATGGAGCCCTCGAGCCGCGTCCCTGAGTACTTTACACTCCACTCCGGGTCAAGTACTAGCTCACTTGGAAGTCCTAACAGTGTCAGTCTCTTTAACGAAAGACCACGACAGCTTTCACAGCAGCAACAACAACAACATTCACCATTAACAAAGAAAACTCCGCATCCATTGCCGCAGCAGATACCCTCATCAATACCTGCTATCACTCCAGAGATGACCATTTTGCCACAGATAAAGATCACGGTTAGCCCGCCATCTAAGCCATGCTCTTATGCTGAGCTTCAGAACCGTATAATGAACAGATTACCACAACAGTTGAACATTGCGCATCATAGCAAGTTCCTCGACTGTGCTGGGATGGGTATCGTCCCTATCAATTCAGTGGGAGAGTTCGAAGACATTGTGTCACATGATGATGATTATGATGCCGTTGTCATTGACTTGAGACCTTTTAATCAGTACAGTATCTCCAGAGTGGAAGGTTCGCTGAGTATATGCGTTCCTACAACTCTTCTGAAGAGAAACTCATTCCATTTGGCCAATATCTTCAAGACTATGGTGTCTCCACAAGATGAGGTGCTACAAGAAAAGATTAACAGCGACAAGGGCCTCAAGGTGATATTTTATGATGCCAGTTCTACAGTTAGGCATTGCTCGCCACATTTATATCAGATCGTCAAGAAGTTCCAAGAGTCCACAAATGACCATCCAAAGACTATAGAATTATACGTAGTGGATGGTGGCTTTACAATGTTTGAGGGGAGTTCCTTGACGGATTCAACTAAATTCATGAATGCAAATGATAAAGAAGGCACATCTTCAGGATTCTCGATGTTCAGGTTGCCTTCCGCAGATCCTGTGTCTTCCTTTGTGATGTCCTTGAAAAAGAATACCATGTTCCCTGACACTCATGGCACGAAATTGGACGTGCCAGAATTTGAAACATTGGATCAATTCCCTAAATGGTTACAACCATATGCCAGCAAGGATTCTGTGGCATCTATTGTGAACAACTTTAAGAGCATCGAATCAATGGAGAATGCTCGTATTGGTGGCATTTTACAGCGTCGTTCTTCCCAAGTGTCTACAAATAGCCAATCACCAGATGTTCAACTCCAAGGTTCAGAATTTGGGTTCAAGAACCGTTATCCGAACATCTTGCCATATGAACACTCCAGAGTGAGACTTGTGCCATCACCTATGAGCTCTGCGGGGACGCCTCCAAATGTGAACAACCTCTTCTTCAGAACGCACAGTACAGCCTCATTATCACCAAACTCTGCTATTAGTGCTAAACGCGGTGACGATTACTTCAATGCGAATTTTCTCAGTGTACCGCTGATTAATGACGATGTTCATTATATTGCCACGCAAGCTCCATTACCTTCTACTATCCAGGACTTTTGGAAAGTTGTATGGCATAATAACACTGAGGTAATCATATCATTGACTAACTTGGACGAGAATGGCATGAAGAAGAGTGATGTGTACTGGAATAATTCATCCTGTGTGGAACTGCTGTATGAGGAGGATAACTATAGTGGCTTTGAGAATTTGACCTTAAGAAGGATACAATTGACTCGAAGAGGTAAAAGCAGAGTGATTCATCAATTGCACTTCAAAGCATGGCCCGATTTTGGTGTCGTTGAGTATAAGGATCTTTTGAGATTGATTAGCGTTAAAGATAAAATCGTCAATGATCGTTCAGCGCCAATAGTTGTTCACTGTTCCGCAGGGTGTGGTCGTACTGGTGTTTTCATCACCATTGATCTATTGATCGAGGCCTTTAAGAGGCGTTCAAGGGAAGGTGTTGATCATAATAGAATTGATATTTGGGAAACAGAAGAGGATTTGATCAATTTTACTGTACAAACCTTGAGAAAGCAACGAATCTCCATGGTTCAGAGCCTGGATCAGTTTGTCCTCTGTTATCAGGCGATGTTACAGTATTTTGTATCCAAATGAATTAATCCAAATGACTTAATGAAACTAACTAAGCATATTATACGAACGATTATGAATTGCATACTATACAAATGGGATTTGTATATGGAGGAATGAATATATGAGTATGAATAGGCGCTTGTAGGTTTACGACTTCCATCTATGTTCCTCATCACCACCAGCCCATGCCTTCTCGGTGTACCCCAGCGCTTGTTTAACTTTTGACAATGTAGAAGCATCACCGGTATTCTTACCCAAATTGTCACTGATCTTCACAGCTGGGTTGCCATTGGCCTCACTTAATTTGATAACGATGTTCAATGGTTCAGACTTTTTACCTGTGCTCAGCGAAATGAAATCATTGGTCAAATTGGTACCGATACCAAAGATAGATTTCAACCCGATCTGGTCAGCCTTGTGCTTGTATTGGATACATTTCTCAACATCTAGTGAATCAGAAAAGCAAATCACCTTAGAGAAAGGCTCATAGCCCAATGCCTTGTAATGGTTTGCAATCTTCTCAGCGTATAATTCTGGATCACCGGAATCTTGTCTGACGCCAGTGTAGTAATCAGTGAAAGGTTTAACAAAAGTCTTCAGGAAATCATCTGTTCCAAAGGTATCAGTGAGTGCTAATCCGGCATACTCTGAACCAAAAGTGCTTATCCAATAGTCCAATGCCTTGTGATTAGCGTTGATATAATCCTGTGTTATGGCAGCGATACCCATGAACCATTCATGTGCAATTGTACCGATTGGCTTCACACCGAACTCTTTGGCAAAAAGGACGTTGGAAGTACCCAGGAACAGGTGTTTATTATCCGAAGGCGTTTCCATTATACTTTTCATAATTAATTCTTGTGCCTCGAAGGATCTTCTTCTTCTCGTACCGAATTCTGAGAACATGACGTTTGCCTCATACAACTGTTTGGTCTTTAACTGAACTTTCTCAATTTGACCATCCAGGCTCCAATCCGTATCCACAAACTTGAAATAGGCCTCTGAGACCAGGGCCAATAATGGAATCTCATAGAGGATAGTGTCTTGCCATAAGCCATGAGTCTTTAAGTCTAGGGAACCATCATCAAGGACTTTCAGGTGGACTTGTGTCTGTGGGTGCAACTTGAAAGATTTCAAGTATTCAAAATATTCAACTGGAAGATAAGGCACTTCAAGTTTCAAGAACTCAATTTCATTCTCTTTGAACGTCAATTGAGCCAAGGTCGCAATTTCTTGCTTCAGCCATTCAATGGCCTCAGGTGTCAGCTTCTTATCCGGGGTTCTGTTGGTGAAGGTGTACACAACGTCTGCTGCCGGGAAATTCTTGTGAACAGCAGCATGCATTGTGATCTTGTAGAGATCCGTGTCAAGGAGAGATCTGATCACTGGCATTATTCAATTGTTCTGTTTTTCTGTTCCGTTCTATTCTATTCTATGCTCTCCGCTGACGATCCTTGGGTGCTTGCTTTTTTTCCTGATAAAGCTGATTTTTATGCGGCGACCACGCCAGAATTGAGAATGACGGGCTTAGAAGTGATTGGTGATACAACCAGTATTGAAATCATCTTCCTGGTTCCGAGATTGATATTCTTCCTTAAAATCTTGGATATCTTTTGTGTTTACATCTACACGTCTACTCCATCAGTACCCAGTTAAATGCATTACTGTTAGATGGCCATTGGCTATGTTTTTATTCTTCGCTTAGGATAACGGTTAACCTACAATATCTCGAAGGAAGTGTATTATACACTTCAAGTGGAGGATTCCGGAATCTCAGCCGTGGTCCGTTCAGTATACCAGAATACAGTCAACTGTCAAATATACCACAATGATATATCACTGAGTTGAGTTAAGCAGAAAGCATTAGTGCTGATCTCTAAAAGTTCTTGTCACAAGTTACAACCATGTTTCCTCATTATCATTTGATACTGGCCATTGGCCAACAGATTTAGCAATTTTCGTTCAGCTCTTTCTGTGTAAAAGGTGATTATAGTCTTAGCAGGCGATATTTACGCAGACGGTGTCGTCTAATGATCAATCGTGATAATCCATTAAAACCAATAAAACCTCTCTAAATAACCATCAAATCTTGTCTTAATGAAACCAGGAACATGAGAATCCATCTTGTGAATCATGTACAAGCTCCAAATACCACATAGGCTTGTCAGGCTGATGAGGTTCATGGCCAATTTCCTCAACTTCAGATTCTTGACTTCGTTCCAGAAAAGAAGACCATAGATGGTATGATACGTAGTTAATAAAATCATCGTTGGATAGATAATCCAATTCAATAACGGTCTCCACATAGGCTGATCGAATGAAAAGACGTGTTGTACGTACTCCAAGTTGATGTAGCTTGAATCACCTTCGACCACTAAGGGTATCAGTCTTAATTGGAACACGTGGTAGCAGACCAAAGGAATGCTAAGATATCCTGCAAATTGTAATGGCGTCAGACCTAACGTTCGAGAGATGAAACTCTTCTTTGGAGGCAATCCAGCAAATCCGGTAACTCCACCTATCAACCCAGCTTCTTCATCCTTAACGTCATTCATCCGATTGGACTGGTGTAAATTGCGCCTTTTCCGTCCGTCAGATCTCTTCTCACCGTACTTCCATCTATATAGTAAGTTTCTTATGGCTCTGATGCCAACACCACTCAGGATATGAGCACCTAATGATCCCCATACAAGGAACCATTCCAATCCTGAATCCTGATACAATTGTCGACCCATGGAGATCATATCTTCAGCTAAAGAGACAGATATAGAGGGAGCTCCTATGACGCTGATCCCATGGATGAATGAGAAGGCCGTGAAGGTATAACTTGAATACTTCTGTACGGATTGCAGCACAGGGATTAAAGAGTTGAACCTTATATACAGTGGCGATTGTCGCGGTGCTGGGGATTCATCTGGTGGAAGGGGCACTGGGTCAATGTTCGTCACCTGCGGGAGAGGAGCGGACATTGTGGTAGTCTTATTTGCTTTGATATGTCTCTTGTGGATGTGGCAGTTGTTTTAAATTTGTTGGTAATGGCCACTGTTTGGTGTTTCATTGGCTGAGTTTGACACAATTCTGTTACTGTTTCATCACCGCTACCAACGTTCTCCTGATAATTTAAAAGTCGATTCCAGCTACCTAGAAATGCAACAACTTTCAATATTCTCAATGGCACCTTCTAAGCCACTGTACCTCTATGCTCCACAGCATATCTCCCACATAATGCCTATCCAGAGTGAAGACGCTTCACAAAACCCGCGAATATTCCTTGATTGAGCGATCCGTAAATTTCAACTTCTTGCTTACATAAATGCCCCAAAACCTGGTGGGGGCAGAAGAGTTTCCACCCGCTTTTGACCAGAATTTACGCGGGGGTTCCACAGAGAGATGGGGGCTCGTTTTGAATGGGAGAAGCTGACCGTTCAACCGGTGGAGAAAGGTATGGTAGCCACTGATACAGGAGAATTATATAATTAAATACACTCTCGGTCTCAGTTTGATCAGTACACTTAAATGACCAAATACATAATAAAAACACCCATGGAAAAAGGACAGCTACCCAGCTGGTCCCCCTAGCGGCCCCACTGGGAAGCGCTTCCCCACGGAAATTTGAACAATTTCCCTCTCCAACTCTCCAAGGGGAAAACACAAGCAGGACAACTTTCCCTCAGCAGCTTTCGACAACAACATCACAACAAGGACAACAAACCAAGATGAGCTCTAAATTCGCACAAGTCGCAAAGACCGCGCAATTGGCCGCACAGAAGCACAGACTCTCATCCGTGCAACAGGCTGGGCTCAAGGCCTCCTTTGCTGCCCACCATGTTCGTTCTCAATCAACTACACCTGGTCCAACTAAGATCACCGTGCGTGAGGCTATCAACTCTGCTCTTGCCGAAGAATTGGACAAGGACCAAGATGTCTTTGTCATCGGAGAAGAAGTGGCTCAATACCAAGGTGCTTACAAGATCACAAAAGGTCTCCTTGACAGATTTGGTGAAAAGAGAATCATCGATACTCCAATCACTGAGATGGGTTTCACAGGTTTGGCTGTTGGTGCTGCCCTTGCTGGTTTGAAACCAGTTGTTGAATTCATGACTTTTAACTTTGCCATGCAATCCATTGATCAGATCGTTAACTCTGCTGCAAAGACCTATTACATGTCTGGTGGTATCCAACCATGTAACATCACTTTCAGGGGTCCAAATGGTGCTTCCGCTGGTGTCGCTGCTCAACACTCCCAGGATTACAGTGCTTGGTATGCTTCCATCCCAGGTCTTAAGGTTGTTTCTCCATACTCTGCTGAAGATCACAGAGGTCTGGTTAAGGCTGCCATCAGAGATCCAAACCCAGTTGTCATCTTGGAGAACGAATTGCTGTATGGTGAATCCTTCGAAGTCTCTGAAGAGGTACTCTCCCCAGACTTTGTCTTACCGATTGGTAAGGCCAAGATTGAGAGAGAAGGTTCCGATGTTACCATCGTCACCCATACAAGAAATGTTCAGTTCTCCTTGGAAGCTGCTGAGCACATGTCTAAGGAATTCGGTGTCTCCGTCGAAGTCCTCAACTTGAGATCCATCAAGCCATTGGATGTCCCAGCAATTATTGAGTCTGTTAAGAAGACTAACCACTTGATCACCGTGGAGGCCGGTTTCCCAGCTTTTGGTGTCGGTTCTGAAATCTGCGCCCAAGTTATGGAGTCTGAAGCCTTTGACCACTTGGATGCTCCAGTTGAGAGAGTTACCGGTGCTGAAGTCCCAACTCCATACGCTAAGGAATTGGAAGACTTCGCCTTCCCAGATTCTCCAACTATCGTTAGAGCTTTGAAAAAGGTCTTGTCTTTGTAATAGAATGAACATAATACATGAAGGAATAACTTATACACATCAACTACACTCTTGTACAACAAAATTGTCTATTTCATTTCATCATTAATGGATCATCTCCGTCTTGGTTGGTTATCAAAAAAGGAATCCATAGACTTTGAATTGAACCCTTTTCTATTCGCAAATGCTATATTATTCTCCTTCTCTGCGTTCATTTCCCGTACTTTCTTGTTCACTTCATAGTTGTTAGGCATTTTATGGTATTCATGACCGCTAGAAGCGGCTGGTCGATCGAACTCCTCATAACGTGGACGTGTAACATCACATATTACGTCATATTCGTGGGACTTGCGACGTGATAGTGCAGTATTGTCACTCACGATCCAATCAGCTTCAAAGATATCATCTCTGTCATCACAGGGTGGCTCAAGAAAATCAACATCACCCGCAGGGAACTTTTTTGGAGTAGAGTTTGTCCCTATGTCAACAAGGTCACCATATACAGCTCCTGTGGTAGGTCTTGGTATCTTAGAGTTCTTCCCATATCTGGAAAGCCCATCCTTCGCTTTCCTGAATGGTCTACCGTAATCACCAATGGACCATTTGGAATCCCATACGCCATATAGCATGTTAGATGGTGGTCTTCTTGGATCGAGAGATTCAATATCACCTTTGGAGAAGCTCTTTGCGATCATACTCAACTCTATTTCTTGTAGTTCACGATCAATTGATGTTTTACTGCGTGATTTGGATCTCGTGGTTGGTGCAGCTTTCGCACGGCTCGCAATGAATCTATCAACAACGTCATTATTATCCGAAAGCTCTTTCAGAACATCATGGAAGTCAACTGGTTTCCTTAATGGAATTGTTTGCCTCTCATAGCTGCCAGCCGAAGAGCTAGAAGGAAAATCAAGGCTGCTTGATTCCTCTTTCTTCTTTGGATTCAATGTTGAGTTCTTGATCTTCTTTATTGGCTGCTTAACTGGCACACTGGAATTTGCCATATCAAAGAACTTATCATCATAACCAAATCGTCTCTGTCTCTCCATTGAACGAACCTGCTCACGATAACGTTTGTAAATTAATCTGAATTCATCTTTGTCGTCTGTTGTTTGCATCTTCAAATAAGTCTCTTTCCAAGCTGGATTAGACAAAGAGAAGTTATCATCTTCGTCAATTGAATCCACCTTTTCATCTGGCAACTCAAGTGCAATTGTCTTCTTCAACCTGAAGTCTTTACCTTTACCTAAATCACTCTCTGGCTTTGAAAGCAACTGTGTAATATCTAGAGATTCACCGGGAGAAATAGGATCTGGATTGGAAGGGGTCACACAATCCATATCAACTTCCTTTCTGAGTACGTGGTCGATATCAACCGCAGAAAAGAAGGCACACGATTGAGGGAGATCCTTCATCCCCAGATTCTCAGAAAAAATTGCACGAGTCCAAATATTGGAGATTTGCAGAGCCATTGCAGCACGGTACTTATCTTTTTCATCAACCAGGTATCTAATCTCATCATGGACACTCAAACATAGTCTAGCTTTAATGGAATATTTTTTGATCAAATAGTTCATAGAAACACAGAGCAAATGTAAATAGTCAACACCAGAGGACTGAATAGCCCAGTTGACTCTCGATGGCAAGAACGAGTTCACGTTTAAGTACTTGGCCATCAATGCTTTTGTGATACTGGCACCCAATATAGGAGTCCTTGGGTGATCCTGTTGAGCAATGCGTTCCAACTCATTAAATAAAACACTTTCAGATCCACCATACCACAATTTCTTACCTATCTTATTGATATAGTACCTTCCACCATGACCCTTAGTCTCAGCGTACAAGTCATGAGCACGCTTTATACACTCTTCATCAGTGAAATCAGGGTTGAATCTCTTCAGCAGAGTAGTTGCAAATTTGACACCAGCACCGTAGATACGACCATAGTTGAACACTTTGGCTTCACCTCTTCCAATTCCCAAGATCTTGGCAGTTTTAGAATGCAGATCCGTGCCTTCATTCTTAGAACCTTCTAGAGTCATCCAACCAATAGCAGTGGCACCATGCATCTTAAACATGGCATCGCCAACAAGTGAAGCGATCCAAAGCTCTTCCGAATCAACATCTGCACCTACAAAACAATACCCTGGTGGAGCAATGATCTTAGACTTTAACTCTGAACCGATTCTTGACTTTTTGGCATTCGAGGCGGTCAACCAAGTTTTCTCAACGGCTCTTCTTGTAATCGTACCCATAGTGAGGACTTGTGGAAGGATTAAACTGTAGTTTTTGTTCTTATAAACGACAAACTGAGACATTATACGTTCACGAGCACTAATCCAATAACTGCAGCTAGCATTCATATGGAGAGCTTGCTGTGCCACTGGGTTATCTGAGTTCAGAACGCCCTTCTCGAAAGCATTTGAGAAACTCTTGGAAAGGAGTAAAGAAGTTCTGTGTAATGGACCAACACTATTTGGAACCCTGAAGTATAAATTTTCTGGTATCTCAGGAACGCTCATAAAGGAATCCACATCGGACTCAGTTTTCTCCAACGATGACTTCATGTCGACTGCATCTGAAGAAGCTTTCTGAAGATCTTTCTTCGTTGGCTTCTTTGTTCCTAGTGTCTTTAAGAAATCTCTCTCCTCAATATAGTTCTTTTTAATGAGAACTTCATAGTCAGAAGATGGAGCTTCAAAACACCAGCCATAATGGTCATTCCAAACGACAGGATAGCCTTCCCATTTCAATTTCAGCAGCAATGGAGTGATTCTTGCCCTTGTTGTTATTTTCAACCTCTGAGATTTGGTGTCATACAGTTCTTTATACCATTCTGGATATCCTGGTAATTTTTGTTTCTTATAAGGTTCACCATTCTTTTTGAATTTTAGTGGAATACACTTCCAATTCAATTGCCTTAGCCATGGGTCATTCATGTAAGTCTCAGGATCATTTTTCAGACTGACGGCTTCTTCAGCTAACTTAGACAAACTTCCTTCGATCTTTTGGCGACTTTCTTGGTACAACGTCTCCGCACTGTTCAAATAGTTTTCCCATGTTTGATTAGTTGGTAAAATACCAGTTCCCATGAACTTCAAAGCAGCAAAAGAGACAGGGTGGGGTGAGTCCTTCAAAAACTGTGGGAAAGCTCGAGAATAGACCATATGAGTCGTCGAGACATCCTTAGCACAGTATCCAATCAAATTCTGGAAATCATCACGGATCACTTGAATATCATCAGCGGAAAAAGTATCTCTTATCGTTTTATCCACTTTCTGGTTGAAGTAGAACTCTGTAACATCAGCTAGAGAGTTTGGACTACTATAGTTTACCCATGGATCACTAATTTCAGAATCTCTCAGCGCATCCTCTTCAATCTCTTCAGAGTTTTTAAGCTTACGATGCTCCATCCACTTGATTCTCTGTTGTGAGCACATGCCGGACACAGCGATGTGTAAAGCCATGGTATCCAAAAAGAAAGCCTTAGATTCTTTCAAATTATATTCTTCCTTCACCCTAGAACGATCATAACTGACATTATGGCCCACGATGACCCTTTCTTGTTTCAGCGTATTCAAAGGGATCAAATGTTCAAAAGAGTCCGACTCACCAGTGAGTTTGGGTGACACCCAACCATACCAAGCATCTTCTGTAGCAGCTGTAGCCATGATAGGGTAATGTGATACTTTATACAATGTCTCGACATCAAACACTAGAGCTTCTCCTTCTGGGTATTCAACAGGTACAGGGGTTTGACCAGCAACATACTTGTACCACCCAGATTGGAACAGAAATTCATTTGGCCTTTCAGGGAGTGAGCTGGTGGCAAGATGCTTTGCAGAGTCAAGATAGGGCTGCGCTGCAAATAGGGCCAACCGTCTGAAATGTTCATCCAAGTTGTTACCTTGCAACTCTGGTATATCAAAGCTCACAGGCTCACTGATAGCAGTCTTCTTACCCAGTAGACCATGTTTGTTGAGATAGTCCTTAGATATGTCAATCAACCTCTGTTCCTCCTTTGTTGGTTTAGTTGTAGTCTTTGATGGAAACAGTTGTTTATCGAGATGTTCAGAGAGGTACTGGATCCCTACCGGGTTCACCCTTGGTTGCTCTGTCGTGGAATGCTTTCGTACACTCGTCCATATCTGTCTGAATTCCGCTGGGCGGCGTTTGGTACGACACACTGATTGCATCCGATGAGCTGATGTAGCAATGTCGGTACGTGATTGAATTGAATATCAATAATTGCAGGATGCCTCTGGCAATGAATATTGAAATCTTTCCGTGGAACTTTTGTGTACCAAATCTTTAAAACCCCCTCTTCCTTCGGCTCTTAGAACTTGTGGTTAGTTTTATTTTCCTTCGCAAAATCTGATATGTTTCTGGTGTTTACTCATCGATGTCCCTCCCAGAGAGGCTAAATTTTCGACTGGGGGCACGACTTCTCTGCCTGGTTACTGATTTGTACGATATGTGTTGTTTATTCCTGGTACCATATTTCTTTGCAGAATATGGTCCATAGATGGTAGATGGTAGAAAATACCTAACCTCTAATGGTCAACCTCCCTATAGACCATTTGGATAAACCACTGCCAACAATCTCATATCCTGGGCTATTTCCCCCAATAGTTAAGCACGCACCATAAGCATAACCGCCACACCGCCCACATTTTTGGGCTTGTGCGAAGCGCAGCACCAAAAGCGCCAAAGGGGAAACTGATAAAGCAGTCAGAAAAGCTAAAACATCGTTGGAAACAGCATTGAAACAGGGTAAAGATGTCTACTGCTCGTGCTCTTAGTGACAATCAGGTGTGTATCGGACAATTATCGGGATGATGGTGGCTGTAAGGAGTTCTAATTGCACTGATTGGCCATATTTACGGCATAAGCGTGGCTGCTTCCTACCCCCGTGTCAATGTGTTGATACTAACAAAAATCAATAGGTGGCTGATGAATTGAAGAAGATGGAGTCCTTCATCAAGAAGGAGGCCGATGAGAAGGCCAAAGAGATCCAGCTCAAGGTATGTCCTTATATGGTTATCTTGCTGCGCCATTAAAGTACTAACCAGACACCCAGGCTGATGAAGAATATGAAATCGAAAAGGCAAACATCGTTCGTTCTGAGATTGCGGCTATCGACGCCCTTTATGAACAAAAGATGAAAAAGGCTTCTCTTGCTCAACAGATTACTAAATCCACCATTGCTAATAAGACTAGACTGAAAGTGTTGTCACAGAGAGAAGCTGTGTTGGAAGATATCTTCAGCGAAGCTGAGGCACAATTGAAACTTATCAGCAAAGACGCTTCTAAATATGAACCGGTGCTCGCAGGCTTGATTGAAGAGGGTCTTCTTTCCCTCTTGGAGAAGAAAGTATCCATCAAGGTGCGTAAACAGGATTTGGATATCGCAAAGAAGGCGACCAAGACCGCAGCTCAAGAATTCGAAGTGAAGACACAATTCCCAGTGGAGGTCTCTGTGAATGAATCCGAGTTCATAAACGAAGACTTGGCGGGTGGTGTTGTCTTGACTAATGGCTCTGGTAAGATCGAAGTTGACAACACTTTGGAAGAGAGATTGAAGTTGTTGTCTGAGGGGTCACTTCCAGCTATTAGATTGGCCTTGTTCGGTCCATCGGCTACAAGAAAGTTCTTTGACTAGATATACATTGATTGTTTGATCTTTATGCGTTCCGTCGTAGCTATCCATCTTCTTTTTTAAATGAAAGAAACTGACATTGATTCCATCGATATAGAAAGTCACTCTTGGAACATTCCCGTCTCCGAAGTCTTTTTTCTCCTCTCCGAGAGCTCATCTCAAAAATTTTCCCGGTGGTTAATTAATCTTTTACCTACAGAGGACAAATTTCACTGCCAGGCAAACGAAGGTCCCAGAATGTCACAAGTCAGAAAGAGAGCCAACTCAGACTCACAGCAACGTAATAAACGTAGGAAACCACAGTTCCTTACACAGAAATCCACCAACCCTTTGAACTCTGATGGATTATCAGAATGTTTCCACAAGATCAATGCATCTCTCTACGTCTCTTTGGCCCCATCATATCTTAAACAGCCTATCGAAGGTATCAAATCCCAGCATTTGGACCCTATGCTCATGAAGCACTTTTCTAAGGCCAATGGTGTTGTTATTGGGTATGACAATGTCACATTAAGTCCCGAATTCTTGACAGATGAAGGCACTGTCATTGCTAAGATCAACCCACATAGCCCTTTTGCATTCCTTTGGGTCTCAGTAGACTTCCTTGTATGGAAGCCGCAAGTTGGTGACGTCCTTGAAGGTTCAATTTATATGCAATCTCCATCCCATATTGGTCTTTTGATTAACGATACTTTCAACGGAAGTATTAAGAAGAATAACATCCCAGAATCATGGCAATTTGTACCAAACCAAGCAGATGAATTCAACCAGGAATCTGAAGAAGACACAGAAGTCAAATCTCAATCCCTTGGACAGTGGATCGATGAGAACGAATTACCAGTGGATGGTAAGTTGAAATTCACTGTCAAAGCCATTCATAACTCTGGTAGAGTCGTCTCTGTCGAAGGCTCACTTATAAAACCGGGTAGTGAAAGTGAATCCCTACCTGTTGTTCCTAATAAGAAGATTAAATTTGATGATATCGAAGTCGTCCCGGTGGATACTGCAAGTGAAGTTGTCACAAAGGAGGAGATCCCAGTTTATGATGCTGGTAGTGATGAAGAAGTTGTTGATGAGAGTGAGTCTAGTGAAGAAGAGGATTCAGATTCGGATTAGAAAAGTATAGAAGTGTATATGGATGAATTTTTTTGAAGTATGTACATTATTTCGTTTCTATCTGCAGTAATTCTTTGAATCTATGTTCAAAAGTGTTGGCATCAATCGTACCTTGTGTTGATCTCATTGCTTGTCCAACCAGAAAATTTAGACCGTTAAGTTTACCCTTCCTGATATTCTTTACTGTCTTTTGCTCTTCTTCTATGATCTTATTGCACGCTGATTCAAGTTCACCAGCATCAATCTCAGATTCATTCAGCTTGCGTAGCCCGTATTCCTCAATCACGTTTTTCAAATCTACAGAGATTTCCTCTTTGTTGTTGAACAAGTGTTGTAAGAGCAACTTGGCACTGTAATTCGAGATGAACCCTTCCTGCACCGACTTCATGAGCTCAATTAGAGTGGTCAGTGGAATATAATCGGGGTCAAATGGTAAGTTATTTCTAGAGAAGGTACCTAGAAGTTCATGGATCAACCAATTACCTGGTAGTTTAGGTTCCACTCCATTCTGGTTAACAGAGACATCGAAGAGGATACGATAGTACCTCAAGAGCTCCAAATCATAGGTGAGAATGGTAGCATCCTTCAATGATAGATTAAATGGCTCCATCAATAGTGAATCCAATACCTGATCTGGCGTTTCTGGCATCTTCATCTTCACTTGATCCACTATGCTCCCGCTTAGTAACATTGGTGGTAACTCTGGATCTGGCATATATCGATAATCCAAGGCATCTTCCTTTGTTCTCAATCTTACAGTCTTCTTGCCATCCCAGCCTCTTGTTTCCTGTACAGCAGCATCATTGTTTTTCAAAAGATCTATCTGTCTTTTATACTCATACTTGATTGCACTTATCACGGCACTAGTTGTTGACAAGTTTTTCAGCTCAACACGTTCACCTCCTCTGATAGAAATATTAACGTCGACTCTCATTGCACCTGTTTCTAAATCACCAGAACAGATGTTCATATGTCTTAACAAATTTTGGAATTTTTTGATAAAGACCTTGACTTCATCAGGGTGTGTGAAGTCAGGTTTTGTGACCATCTCAATTAAGGGCACATTGGTTCTATTGAGATCAATTTTGGAAAAGGACTCGTCTTCAGTCTCTGTATAGACAGATTTACCAGTATCTTGTTCCAACTGGATCTGTTCAATACGGATCACTTTCTCATCATCAGTGATCCCATCTCTCTTATAAAGCCTCATCTCCCCACCTTTGGCGTATGGGTTATAATGCTGTGTTATTTGGTATCCAATGGGTTGATCGCCATAGAAATAATGCTTTCTGTCAAATGTTGAGTCCAAGTTGACTTCCGAGTTAAGTGCGACAGCGGCCTTCAAAGCAAGCACTAAGGCTTCGGGGTTCAATTTGGGTTGTGTACCTGGCAAACCAGCATCGAAGTATGATATCCTTGTATTTGGTTCCTCTTGAAATGAAGTCTCAGATAATGAGAAGAGTTTATGTGGGGTTCTTAACTGTGAATGGATCTCAAGACCACACTTCAATGGGTACTCAGCGACCGGTTTAAACTTATTGTTTAGGAGTTTTCTGGAGGAGGAGAAGCATCTTCGACTATATCTTATCATTGTAAAACTTTGAACTATTGAACAACAAAAATTACCGACCAAGTCGAAAACAATCCGCGTCATCTAACCTAATTGTTCTCATGATGCTTCGAACTGGGCCCGACACAGAAACGAATTCCGACCCAATCACATGATTTCAAACCACCGATTTTTACCTGCTATGGACAAAGCTCGATTGTTGTCATGGCAACTGCGACAACTTTTCGCGACCTAGAATCAAAACAAAGCTAAACCAAGAGAACTAATTACTGCTCTGGCTGGTCTGCATTTGGTTGATCTGATCATTGAGGATAAGTGCACTACCTAAATAGAGCATCGAAGATGGCTGCACCAAGCGAAAGGTCTACGGAGGTCCTCACTGAACACCTAGGGTTCCCACCTATTGCCCTTATTGACGACATCATCAATGCCGTGAACGGAGTGATGTATAAATGCACCCAAGCCGTGGAAACCTACCTAATATCAAAGGAGAAGCATAGAAAGTCACAGCTAAAGTCACAAGAGGATGATGATGTGATAATGGCCCAAGAAGATGTGAATATGTCACCGGAGAATGAAATAGAAATGGGTACCGCTAAACTGGAGACTCTATTGGAGAATAGTGTGGATAGGAATTTTGACAAGTTTGAACTCTATGCTCTGAGAAACATCTTGAATATACCCAATGAGCTCAGTGAAGGTGGATGGATACGGCTTAAGCATTATGGAGGTGTTCAATTCAATGAGAAGGCAGATACTAAGGCTTTCGAAATAGACCTAAAGATCAATGCTCTGTATAAAGAGATTACAACACAGCTACTGATCAAGAAGCAGCTTATGTTACAATTGAAGAAGGCTAATAAACTCGTGAAGCTCTTAAGTATCTATAAGGATTCATTAGTCTTCCTATCGGAACAACCAGAAGGCGCTGTATTATCACCAGAGACTCTCCAGATCCTGCAATCAATATCACCGATGGACCAGACTCTATACTACTTGATCTCACAGACAACTGAATTATTTGAATCAGTTATTGAGATGAATGATATCTTTACGAAACCTGTGAATGAAGGTGGTATGAATGGACTGGATATTGTTGATGAACGTGAAAAGTATTTGAACGTGGAGGCCACAAAACTGTTGCATATATTGGGGCTCATGGATAATAAGCCAAAGATAGCGAAACTATTGAATAATCTGAACAATGTTGATTTAACGGATGAACAGATAAGAGCTCGATTAAAGGAGAGGTTTGGTATATAGTTTTGTGTATCTTAAGCGGTGCTCTCTAACACCATACTTGATGGCTCTGCCGTGGTGGGCATTGTGTCATCTGGTAGATTAGTCTCGTCTCCATTGGTCTGGGTACCGTTACTTGTCGCAACTTCACCAGTCGCCTGCTTAGTCTGGTCATTGATGGGCGTGGCTGCAAAAGTCGTCTGTGGTTCCTTCCATCTATTAACCATATCATTCATTAATATACCAGCAACGTCTTGTCTTAAGATTTGTTCCCTGAATTGCTCATTTTGTAGGAGCGTAAGGACATGTAAGCAGTTCGGATATACTAGATGTCTCGCATATTCTGGTTCTCTCCAATATTCTAGGTATTTCAAGTAATTCAAGAATTCTGGCTTCTCGAGGTATTTGTTCTGTGCAAGAAAGTTTAGATATTGTAAGTTGGCCAATGCCTGTACGAATTCCAGTTCAATCTCCCAACGTGTTGGAGGTAGCATCTCAGACATCACTATGGATTTAGTGGTGACAGTGATCAAGTATTAGCTGAAGCAGAGATCGAGAACCAACTGTTTAGCATTGCTAACGCTGAAGGAAGTATGCCAAACCGCCACCTCTTGTTTAAGTCAACCGCGAGTGAATAGCAGAATTTACACGTGCAAAATTGGCAGACGATAAGCACTTCGAAGTAATGTGGCAAATTTCCAATACTCAAAAGTGAACTAAGAGGGCAATAAAACGATGGATTCGGTGTATCAACATCATTTCAAATCAGTGGAAAATTTTGTACTTCGAACTTCAAGCACAACAAGGCTCCGAATCTCAGAATTGTGCGTGGCCTTAATATACCCATGCACTGTACTATTGGGGCAACTGCTACATCATATTACACCCGAGAGTGAGAACTACTACACTAATAAATATAACCTGTTGAATGTTGTATTTGTGAAGCAGGGATGGGCCTGGACTCTGGGTATTGTACTCTATTTCATGATACAGCATTATGGATTCAACCAAAGGATGATGATTCGTGTCTTAGTGGGAACAATTTGGTGGTTCATTTTTACACAATGGTTCTTTGGACTTCCAATAATGGACAGAGTGTTCCTCTCAACTGGTGGTATATGTGATTTGGAGGTGAATATAGAATCTGGTATGATTGTTGGAAGTATGTTGTGTCGAAAGATGAAAGGCTCATGGATTGGTGGTCATGATCCAAGTGGACATGTGTTCCTATTGGTTCACAGTTCATTGATCCTATGGTTTGAACTCCTTGAAAGGGGTGTCCTAATACGCGATCTAAGGAAGTTGGTTGAGAATTATAAAACTCTCAAATCACAAAGAGGAGGGTTCTTGAAGCTGGAACTCATAATTTTAAAGAGCTCCACTGCGTTACTCGTCCTCCTCCTAGCACTCTGGTGGTGGATGCTCTTGATCACCAGTACGCATTTCCACTACTTTTCTGAGAAGATTACAGGTTTAGTAGCAGGATACATCGGGATATTCATCTATATAATCCCTCGTTTTATTTAATCTTTAACTCTCCATGATGATGTTGGTAAACTTTGTAAATATCTAACTTTCTGTCTGATCCAGCCAAAGAAAAAGACAAGGCCAACCATGATACAGATAGCGTTCGTAGTGTAATATCCATCTTTGACAATGGTATAAGTTCCACGTTGTTCTTTACACAACTCTTTACCCTTTTCATTAACGATGTCGAACTGCCTTAAATTTGGGTCATTTGGTGCACAATATGCATTTGTGAACCAATCGATCATATTGAGCACGATGAATCTCGGCCATTGACCACCCAAGTTCGAGATGGTATTGAGTGTAGTCATATAAGTGCCACCAATTAGTGGGTCTGAAATCTGTGTATGGAAAGCATTCACTGAAACAAATTGGATGGTTGACATGAATGATCCAAGAAGATGTTGAATGATCACAAAAATGAAGTACGGAGTATTCACAACACCTGAGGTTGGGAATGACCAAACCACAACTTGTGCAAGAGCAGCAGCACCAAGTCTACCCAAATATGCATACATCCACGGATCTAGGGCGTCTTTCCCGCTTGACCACTTAGCGACATAATAGCCAAAGATGATCTCAAATGGGAAATCGATGAGTACTGTGATTGCAAGGTCTTCCCTTGCGAATCCCTTCTCCAGTAGTTTTAGATTCGTGGCGCCTTCATTTGCTTGGAATCCAATTTTGCACACCAGATGGATCACGATAAATGCTTGAATGTTTGGTAATTTGAGGACTTGGAACATTGATGAATAAACCTGTTTCAGGGATTGCCACGTGTTGCTATTGGCGGACGTTACATGATCTGATCTCTTGACTCTCTTCAAATGGCGTGGTTCTTCATTGACGAAGAAAGCAACGAAAATTGTGACAAGAATATAGATGAAACCCCAAAATGTCAAATATTGGTTCAATGAAAGGACACCATAGTCCTGTGGAGTGGTTCGTAGGTACTTGTTTGAGAAATGTGAAGAATTGAATGCAAGAAACACAGTGAACGAGAGGAAATAACCTGTGTTCAGCCCGATTGTCTGTGCAGTAGATGCATAGCTGAGCGAACCTGGTGACAAAATAGTCAAGGCCCAACCATCAACCGCGATATCCTGCGTTGCACAGAGAAACACCAAGAAGAAGAAAGTCCACGTTATCTTTGTCAAGTTCCGTTCTGGATACTCCAACAATTGATCCATGTTTCTTCCCAAGTGGATCAATGTGATACCAGAGATCAATTGGATAGGTATAATCCACGATTTCCGTCTTCCCAATCTCGGATGATATATAGCATCCACCACAGGGGACCAAAGTAGTTTCAAAGAGTAAGGGTACGATGCCAGGGAGAATAGTGCCACTTGTGAATATGATAGTTTGGCCTTCAGTAAAAAGGGGATTGATCCAAATCCCAACCCCACGGGAATACCTTGCAACAAGTATAACAGCACCAGGAGGGCAAACTGCGGCCTATCCAGCACCGGTAGTGAATCATCCTCTAGTACAACGATGGGGTCCTCAGGAGTATCATCAGGGATTGGGGTTGCTGATCTGGGGGACGGCTGTGAATGTGACTTCCTGTTATATATGGGCAACAGTTCTATATTGGATGACTCCGACATAATCGAGTATCCTCTCTCTCTTGTACCTCAATCGAACTCTAGCCATGAACGCGATTGACGTGTACGTTACAACAAAGATGTTAAACTGCACAGCGAACAAGTTCGCGCACTTCTATACCGGGGCTCCTTAACCATCGATTACACTGTTGTTACATCAGAGAACATCCAGACACCAATGTCGGCCTTTTTTTCGCCAATCTGTTTTGCGCTTCTCCGAAAGAGGAAAATTTCCAGGGCGGTCGTTGTCTCTCTCAACGCTGACGGCCGTCGGAGGTCTCAATTTTTTCGCTCTCAAGGGGCTGCCTGTGGGAGAGAAGAGAGAAGTTTCAAAGGTTGTCCTTGTTTCGAATTGTTTTATTAAAGACCTGTTGGTTGTCTTGATCAGTGGCTCCCTTCCTCAAAGACCGCATATAACACTCCCTTCTTGCCATTATCCGCAAATGCAGGACTACCAAAAGAACTTTCTCGATTTGGCTGTTGAGTCCAAGGCTCTCAGATTTGGCCAATTCACTTTAAAGAGTGGACGTCAATCTCCGTATTTCTTCAACTTGGGTCTGTTCAACAGTGGTAAGCTGCTTTCCAACTTGGCTTCTTCGTATGCGATTGCCATCATCTCTTCTGGTTTGGAAATCGATGTCATCTTTGGTCCTGCTTATAAAGGTATCCCATTAGCTGCAATCACTGCTGCTAAGTTGGCTGAGATTGGTGGCTCAAAGTATGAAAAGGTTGCCTATGCCTTCAACAGAAAGGAGAAGAAGGACCATGGTGAAGGTGGTTCCATCGTTGGTGCCTCTCTCGAAGGTAAGAAAGTCCTCATAATTGATGATGTCATGACAGCTGGTACTGCTATCAACGAAGCTTTTGAGATCATCGCTACTGAAAAGGGTGAAGTTGTTGGTACTATCATTGCCCTGGACAGACAGGAAAGAACTGTGGATTCTCAGCAGAGTGCTACCCAGGTTGTGGCTAAGAGATACGGTATTCCAGTTCTCAGTATCGTGTCTTTGACCGATATCATTAGCTACTTGTCTGGTCGTATCTCTGAGGAAGAAAAAGCGAAGATTGAGCAATACCGTCAGCAGTTTGCACCTGCAAACATCTGAGGTTGTATATTAAGCATTTTGGGAAGGTTATCATCTTGTAGTCTCATCCATAGCGCTATTATACATGGTATTGATGGTTCCTGTAAAGGTTCGAAGCCCCGATATATCGTCAAGGCATCCGGTATTGGTCATCATCGCTTTAACTTCTTCCTCATAAACCTTAGTATACCCATATTCTACGGCTCATACTCACAAAACATGCTCTCACACCAATTCTTCAAGTCTCCAACGACTCTACTAAGGTCTATTCGTCATTATTCCCAAGAGATCATGTCCGATTATGAGCGTAAGATCTATACAAAACTCCAAAGGGAGTTGGAACCACAAGAGCTCGAAGTGGCTGATATCTCTGGAGGTTGTGGCTCGATGTTTGCCATCGACGTCACAAGTGATAGGTTCAAAGGCATGACAATGATCAAGCAACACAAGCTGGTGAACTCCATTCTGTCTAAGGAGATTTCCCAGTGGCATGGATTGCAGTTGACTACTAGAATCAAGAAGTAGAAGGTCATAAGTTCATTCAGGGGTTATATCGTATACATATATATTCAGTGTTTGATTTTTCTTAGTAGATATCGTTCCTTGAACTGCTTTATCACTTCGTCAGGCAGTTTGGGGAGCAATCTGGATTTGGGCTTCGTTGTTTCCTCTTTGCTTTTAATTATCTCTTGTTGAGTATATGATCTTACTGGCTTACTCTTTGGAAGGTGAAGGCCACCATGAAGTCCGGATTGCTCTGTGCTCTGTTCCTCATTCTCTCTTCTGTCCTTGTACTCCCTATACCCAGTTGTCACAAAAACTTCTTTATCTCTATACTGATCCCCTTCCAGCTCTCTTTCCCTTGCGACCTTTATATCCTCTAGTCTCTGCTTATCCTCTTTCCTCTTCCCTTTGGCCTCAAGGAGCCTGCCGATATATTGAGAGCCCTGCACCTTAGGCTTCTTCGAGTTTCGTGATTCCTCGATGGAATCATAGTGCTCATCATACAAGTATAACGAATCATCAACCAGTGGCTTCTTCACAGGTTTCTTCTGTATGGTCTTACGCCAGTCATCAAGGGTTTCTTCGTCAGAGGACTCGTTGAAGCCCAGGTTTGCAGCCTTCATTGCACCAAGTCGTGATTCTTTGAACTACTAAGTTAACCAGTTGAGGTGCAGCAAAGACAAATAGTCGGAGTAACGTGTGAGAGTGTTCGAATACCTTCAATAAAACAACCACAACGACAGGATAACCGAAGCTGCAGATCCTGTCAAATAATACACCGATCAATCTTCAGACGGAACCTCATACTACAATTTTTCGCGAGAGTTGTTTAAAGCCACCCCCTGATAAAGAATAACAACGCCGAATAGACGAAGAGAAAGGGAGCAAGGATCAAAGAGAGAACATGTCGGGCGCAGGATTCGACTGGTTAAATGTCCTCGCTGCTGACAGCTCAGCGCCACCGCCGCCGGTTTCATTTGGTTTAACGCCCAGCTCGTCGAGTGCCTCTCTTGCCTTACCAGTGTCACAATTAGGTTCGGTTAACAATAGTCGCAACAATTTGGCCAAGAGAGACGCCGTGGAGACCAATGAGGACCTCTCAGTACCTCTATCTCTACGTGCTGACCAATTGACAGCTGAGGAGGCCAAGACGTATCTGAGGTGGTATAACGACATAGTCGTGAGACGTGGTACTAATGTTATACGGTTGGAGGATGTGTTTGCATTTTTGAGAAATTTCAGGATACCTGATGACACGAGAGAGATTCTAGGAAAGATCTTTAGAGAGGTCAACTCGTTGAACGTTGGTGAGTTTTTTGCTTTGTTGAGAGTGATAGCGCATACAATATTGGGCCAGAAGCCCTTGAGGCGATTGATCCAAAAGCCTGCACCAATCCCGAAACCAAAGTCCATCTTGAGTGCTAAGCGTGTCCAGGAGCCTGAATATGACGAGGAGCCAAAGGAGACAACACTTGATTTGGACTCTTTCACACAGATGCTGATGACGGGTGAAACACCAAGAAAGAAGAAAATGGGACAAAAGAGAATTAAGTTCTCAGACCAGGTTTCCATAGAGCCAACTTTGCCTAAACATGTTCAACCAGTGAAAATTGACTTATCCTTACCAATGGATCAACTGATGAAGAACATGCCCAATAAGCAGCAGGAGCCTATAAACGAGGAAGAAGAGTTGAAAGACATACAAGTTGATAGATTCCAAAACATTAAGAACGTCGATAGTGCATTGATCCACGGTACACCTTCTAATATACCGAGCATCTTCTTTGATGAAGTTCTCTCTGGAACGTCGTCTCCAAGTTTGGAACAACCAACTCCAATGGCACCTAACCATACTGGACCAGTGAGGTTGTTATCACCCAGCCATACAGGACCTGTGGCTATGACCAATGGTCTTCAGCAGTCGATGAATGGCGATTATTTTTCGTCCCGCAATTATCATATCGATGCCTCAAACTCATTACAACCGACAAGGACCGGTTCATTATCATCATCTATGCGTCAGTCGAGCCCATTGTATCAATCATCTTCACCGATGCATCATACACCACCACCACCTCCAGAGAGAAGACTAAGGTATTCCTCATCACCACAACCGGTGGATCATCAAGTGACATTAGAACAGCTCGCTCAAGCGACATTACCAAACAACAACTTGACACCAGCACCTCCACCACCGAGAATCACATCACCTAATCGTCAATCATCACCGATGACACCAGTGCCTCCACCACCAAGACGTCGTGGAAACTCGCAACCACCATTACCACCCCCAAATATGCGTTCGGTGTCATCACCTTTACACGCACAACAAAACTCATACCCACCACAGAATACTTTTCTTCAACAGAATGGAGATCAGCAACGTCCACCTTTACCACCAAAAATCGCAAGGAACAATACCACCAATTCTCAAGATCCATATCCGATGTATCAACAACAGAATAGATCAGGATCAACTGGTAACATACTGAATGATTTGAAACGGTTACAGAATGAAGTTGATAGGCTGAGTCTACATCGCGATTGAATGATACGGTGAGTGGTTTATGCATTATATATTGAGGAATACAAGTAGATATGGGGTTATAACTTTACCCCTAACTCAGCATAAAGATAGACGTTCATATACGCCGTCATACACCGTCATACACAGTCATACACCGTCATACACAGAGGCTAGAGCCAATCACCTCTCAGTCATCAATTACTTAAGACATCTGCAACAGCCATTAGCGAATCCTTCACACCGATGTTTCGTCAAGAGAGATCTTCTAACATTGAGATATTGTCTCGAAGTGCATTGGGAATATTGACATATCTGTATTTGGGATTAACACTTACTATAGGAGCCTGGAGCTGTGGGACCTTCAGTAACCACTGTTGCTGACAAGATCTATGGCCCTGATCAAAGCTCCTTAATCAGTTTTGAGCATTTCCATGTTAAAGACCGGACAGAGCAAGAATGAGTGGTAGACACCACAATCTTATCGGAGCCAGGCCGCAGTCCTCTCTTACGCACCATGCTATATATCGTCTCTCTTAGCACTTGAGCAGATAAACAACATCGTAGATCGAACAGCAGGACATAATTCCATTTGCAGCGTAGTCGATAACATCATATCAATGCGGCTGGAAATAACGACATTGAAATATTGAACGCAGGTTGCCTGTGCTTTTTCATTATGGCGTGCGGAAGCCAACAAGAAAGAGCAAGAAAGAAAACAACTCCAAGCACAAAATTACAAACAACACAGTAAAGGAACTCTCTATGCAAGTTGCAGTATTTTCAAGACCTGGAAAGCTAACGCATATGAGTGAAGAGGTACACCCATTGGGAAAGATGAATTAGCCATAAGAGAAAAGAAAAGAGTGAATGGTGTGAACAATCAAGCTTGAACGGCCATTTTCAATGCCGATTGCATTGCTTTCAACAATGTGCTCTGATCTTCAAGGCCAATACTCAATCTCACCAAGTTTCTATCAACGCCCCATTTCTCAATTTCGTCTAATTCTTGATAATGGGCTAGAATGGCATACGGAGAAACCAATGTGAAATTGGTACCTAAGGATGGGCCCTCAGAGAATGGCAATGAGTCAAAGAAAGCTTGCGCTTGTTCGCAGTTTTGAAAGACAATTGAGATCAAGCCACCATATCCACCATTAACAGTTTTGATATCGTCATAATATTTCTTAGTATCACTGATCTTTGGATATAAATCTCTTTGATGATTGGACACTGTTGGAACGATTCCACGACAGCCTCAGAATTGGCATTGATCTTTTGAGATCTGGATTCAAAATCTCGAGAGTTTATCTTCAACTGCATAGCATCCTCATCCCAGAAGATGTCTTGGAAGTCCTCTTGGAAATACTTCTTGAATTGGGTATAGAACTGGGAAGCAGGGTTCAAGACCAATGAACCAGCCATAACGTTACAAGCACCAGAGAAAACTTTGGTCAGTGATGACACAATGATATCGGCGTATGGCCCAACGTCAATATTGAGGAAGTTCCCGACAGTTTCATCAACAACGACTGGGAACTTGTACTTCAGGGATAACTCATGGATTCTCTTCAAGTTTGGAGTCTTCAACAACGGGTTGGATGGACATTCACAGAAAAGACCAAGGATATGTTCACCTTGAGATAATTTAACTTCCAAGTCATCAAGGGCATGATCGTCACCAAATCCATAGAAATGGACACCTGGACCAAATAGCTTCAAAACGTTCAAAGTATCAACGTATGGGAATCCAAAACACACAGATTTCTCATTTGGTAAAGTCCTGAGCAAGCACAAATGTGCGTTAAAAATTGCAGCCATACAAGATGGGTATAAGAATACATTATCTTCACCCACAGTGCAGACTTTGGTTGTCTCTTCCAAGAACCCTGCAATAGGTCTCCTCAACGTCAGTTTGGCCTTATTTTCGAATCTCAAGTCCAAGCTTCTTCTAAATCTCTCTTCACGGAGTGACTTATTCGTCTGCAAGTTACCCTCAACGAACTGTTGTAAGGCATATTCGCACAATCTTGATGAAATACCTTCACCAGAGAGTTGCCAGTACTTCTTTGCGACAACAAACTCAGGCTCAGGGACAAAGACAACAGTAATATGAGCTTCTTTTCTAAAAATCTCTTCCTCATTAGATGTTGGTGGTGGTATGGAGAACTGAAGGATTCTAATATTTGGTAAATCAGACCTCGTGCACTTCTCCTGGACAAACTTTCTACAGCGTTCAGCTACAGCGTAGGAAGGGAAAACAAAGGCCCTCTCACTTTCACGGCTGAACTTCTGCTCGAGCAAAGCACACAGCTCCTTGATCCTGGAATGGATAAAGAGCCTTGGATAGCCGAACTTCATCATCTGAACGACCCAGTCTTCGCCTTCTTGATACTCAAGGATGACTCTCTAGGTTGGCAGTGTGACACTCACAGCGTGTGGTGTGTTATTTGGGATACGCTCTCCTATATTCTGTGATGTCAGTTCCATATTTTCCATATCCTGAATGTTTTTGTTCGTCTTAGCTGTTGTGTTGCCGCTGCTGCTGTTCGTCTTCATCTTCTTCCTTATTAATGAATCAAAGGCCGCTAAGAATATCGCGGGTTCTGGTAGCGTAGCTATCTAGGATGGCTATATGCTATTGTCAATAGGCACGGTTCATCTTATCATGGATTCGAGGTCCGCCATGGATAGGCTCAATTCGTAGAGATGTGTTTACAAGTCGGGATACAGAGTGCGATTCCTGAACTGTGGGAACGAGCGGAGCCTTAGTGATCTGTGGCTTGGCGGCAGTTTCACGAATCGGTCATAACCTTAACTACTTCTGAAAGTTCCCCGATACGGTAATTTTATTGATTTTTCTCCCCAGACCCCCGAGTAAAGAACCATAACTGAACAAACCTCTCACTGGGAAACACTTCGCATTTCGATGCCAGACGTCTTTGTGATCTGTCGGTCATGTCCGGCCTAGATGTTAGAGGAGGGGAGCATCCAAGAAGAATCCTCATCTCAGATGATGGCGATGGAGGCCGCAAATGTAGAAGATCACAGCCGCGGTATTGTGGCCTTATCAAAGGTCTAGACATGCATGGAGATGATCATGATATGGATTACGGTCGTAATCTACAGAACACATATGCTGCAGCGCTACGTGTAGCCATTAGGAAGCCCCACATCGCTTTCTCTTGTTGCTTCAGAGCTACCTTCTTCCCCGGCACCTACAACCATCATGATAGAGAGGAATACGTCAGAGAGCCAGAAGCAAGGGAATGAGGTGCTCTGGATGCGCTTCCTGAAGGATATCATTCCTTCTCAGACCTACATGACTTCAACACAAAGAAACCTTCAAGATCATACGGTTAGGCTCAAGGTCAGACACTTCACCAGGACCTTCTTGGTGTCACAGTTGCCACGGATCAAGATTCAATCTCGACCGGCATCTTAGGTCTCATGGTTTTGACATCGGACTTTACACAAAAGATCTGGTTAGGCAATTACGAGAGACTCTGAAGAGAGGGAAGAGAGTCAATCAGCTGTTGAGTAGAAGCAGTCAAGAAGGCTCCAAAGATACAACGCAAAAACTGGTAATTGCATCAAGAGAAGCCCAAAAGAAGTAGATAATACGTGAGTCCTTCAAGTACCTTCTGCACACTAATCTGAGCTTCAGTCGCTTGTTCTGTTTGTTTTTCGGTATACTCACCAATGGATTACAGCTTTTAAAACTATAGATAATCTCTCGCTGATGTTTTCGGTCTTTCACCGGTTATGCGACCCAAGAGCGTGAGGTTGCAGGAATTGGGTTCCAGGGATTGGGTTTCATTATGGCAAGCTGAAGGCGATTCTTGAGATACATCAAAAATACAATTTATCTGTATTAGAGTCGAAGCCTTTTAATATATCGCCAAAAAATGAGCACAATTCTAATGTAATTTGGATTTCTATTACCTCATTGTGGATATTTTCTTTGCTATGAAAGAATCTTGTTGGAATTCTGGAATTTTCTCCTTTCTCATCTAAATAGAACCTCAAATATCGTTTACCCAAAGAGTAGTGTGAGCTTTGCATACACGGGGAAATACGTTACAGGAAGCTTTGTCGTTATTGCAGAAATTACCCATATTTGAATCTAGACAACATTCCCTCCAAGAATATAGGTGCATCGCATGTAAAGTCATGAAGAAGATGTAGATTTCTAAAACCTGTCCCGCAGTTTCCCACCGATTCTCCAACCCTTCTTAGGAGTGTTACCACTAATCAGCGTACTCATGATCCTATCGGGCATTTGACCAGAGACATCGACATGTCCTCTCTTGATTGTGCTGAAAGCCATGCGTTCCTGCTGTAATGCATCAGCAGCAATCGATAGACTTGAACGAGATTT
Organism: Williopsis suaveolens; assembly: GCA_003708225.3. Taxonomy (NCBI): domain Eukaryota; kingdom Fungi; phylum Ascomycota; class Saccharomycetes; order Phaffomycetales; family Wickerhamomycetaceae; genus Williopsis; species Williopsis suaveolens. The sequence continues at coordinate 271,382 of PPNS03000001.1, read as the reverse complement.
GTTCTGCTGCACGAGTGATAGCCTTGGTGGATTGATCCATCCTTTTCTTTTTGGCTTAGGATCATCAACGAGGTCTGGAACACCAATAAACCTAACCTTCTTCACGATCTTTTTTGGTTCTGTAAAATCATTAGGCTCTTTAGGTTCATCATCAAGACTGGATTCAGATGTTGTGGCATCAACAAGATCGGGAGCAGCAACAGCTGGAGGTTTCAATAATGGTTTGATGGATGGAGATGCCGCTGGTGGAGCTGCGAACAGATTAGACTTTGTAGGGGTAATGTTGAAATCCTCATTTGAATGAGTTGGTGTAATCGACAACGGACTTGGATCAATGCCTTCAAGTACTGGACCACTGTCTTGCTTATTAATGACCTTGGCAGGTGTCAAAGCCGGTGACATTCGTGATTGTCTCGGTGGTGTAGAAATGGTCAATTCCGCAATCAACGGCATCTCCTTCTGTCTTGGCGAAGAGTTCATATTGCGTGCGGACAGTTCATTACCACCATTTGTCTCCCGTTCTTTCAAAATCTCAGATCTTGTCTTCAGTGAAGAGTGTCTCTCTTGCTTCAGAAGTTTACCAGTAGAAGAGCCAGCCAAGGCACCAGCGGCAGCAGCAGTGATCATAGAATTTTTTCTTGCATCTGATTGAGATAATGATGAGGAACGCCTCAGCCTCGTCCTAGTTGGTTCTGGAGATCCATTATTCGATTGCTTTGACTTCTCTTGTCTTCTCAGTTGAGTTCTGATATCAAACGCGGCATTAGAAATGTATACTGAGCTTGGTCTTCTCTGTAATGATGGTGATCTTGACAACTGTTTTGGGGATTGAGATGACTGTGATGGCTGTGGTGGCTGTGATGGAGTGTTAGCCATTGAATTATTCTGCAGACTGTTCAACATTGATGAAGTACTCGAATTGGAATTCACTGAGGCGTTACTGGCGGATCTTGAACGATTCTGCAAAGGCAATGACGGATTACTCGGTGAACGGGTTCGAGAAGTGGCAGACAGAGAACCAGCTCTGGATACCGTTGGTGATCTGTCTTTGATCAGTTCAGCACGCAATTGCCTTTCTCTCTGCTCGAATTTTAGTCTAGATATGACTTCGTCATTCATCTGCTTCTCCTTCTCTAATTTCTCTCTGTGGGTCCTTTCTTCGAGTGCAATTCTCTCACGCTCTCTCTGCTGTTTGGCAATGTTTTCTTGTGAAAGCTTCTCACTATCAGGATTGAACAAGATAATAAGCTTCCTGGAGTCTGGAGAAATGATCCTCTCAGTGTCTTTGGATACATTGGTGTTGAATTTCAACTTCAAACGGGTCTCCTTGGCATTGACAGCCTCCCACCCTTTCACAAGGTCACGTAGTATTGAGATAAGCTTCATCACAAGATTGTATGATTGCAGTAATGAGCCCATCAACTCTGCGATTGTGGTATGTTTCAACTGGAAAGATGCGCCTTGCCTCGTTGCTCTTGAAGATGTGAACACCATCTGCTCGTTCTTCTTTGGATTCAAGAAGTACTCATCACAAGTCTTTAACATGGCATCCCATACACTGCTCTGATGCAACAATTTTGGTGAGTGTAACTCATCAGATGCCCGGAGATAAAGCTCTCTTCCAAATCTTCTTAAAATGGCATAGAGATCTGAGAGTTTGATCACAGATGCAAAGATTCTATGTATTGTGTATGGCCAAGCTGGTAACCTCTTTAGAGTAGCTTCGGAGGGTCTTTCCTTATACTTTTGGAGCTGTGCAATGTATGTTCCTATATTTTGAGTGGTATTAGCGATAGCGTCCAATAGGATTGGGGTTATTTTAAATTGACATGTCCCGAGATCATCGGGTGTTGTTATCAATCTTGATAATGACATCACTTCAAGAGGTTCTAAGAGGTCAAGGAATGAATTTGGATCCAATGGCACGGGTTTGTGGTTGGCATCTGGTCTTCTATGAGCGTCTCTCTCCATAATTGACTGCCTCAACTTCTCCTGGTATATCGTAACAGCGTTCTCACAAATAGAAAGCATATCTTCCAGTAATTTAGAGTAGTTGACATCACTGGTGTAGTGACATCTGTGGCCTTCGGTGTCCTCCAAGTCAAAGCTGATAGCAGATGTATTCAAATGAGGTACCACTTTACGATGGTCTTTCAATGGCTCCAATTTACCGATGAAAACGACCCGCCTCTTCAGATGTTCATTCATCTGGAGAGATCCAGCGCATATAGTTGTGATATGATGGACCAGAGGAATTACATCTCCCTTGCCAGCCTTCGCTTTGATGTTAAGCGCCTTGATAGGGGTCTGTATCACTTGTAATTTCCTTAGTGCGCAGTGATATTGCACGATCCTCGCGTCGAACGCGTCGAGCAGTATGCCACCTTTGATGCTGGGCGTCGAGGCAGCAGCTGCTGCACCAGCTACGTTCATCTGAGGTAAACAGTCTGTTTAGGTGGTCTTGTTGTTCGTATCAGATACTGCAGCCAACGTCAAATTAGGATGTTGAAGAATGAGGTTGGGTACAAATATGGTATAGATCTGCTCCTCGACGCTCCAGAGTGGATTATCTAACCCTTCTAGTAAAATAGACCGCTTGAATCTCTGTGATCCTTGAGATATCAAACAAGTCTCACCTTATTCTCTACTGTTTTGCCCCCTCCCCCCAGAGACAATCGCCAACAATTTCCGAGGGCAGATATTTCACTCTGGCCATTGGTCGGAAGTCCGTCCGAACTTTCTTAGACATAACGCAGATTTTACACACAGCTGAAAGCGGCGGAAATATACCATAAAGGGTCTGGTTTCGAGAGGATATAGAGCTTGAAATACTGCCTCATTGTACTCGACTATCTGTGGAAGGTAATTATCCAAAAAAATGATGCTGATACGGCCAGTTTGTCGATTGATTGGCAGCCCCGTCAGGCCACTGATAATGTCATCTCCACTATCAACGAAATCCATCATGTCACAATTGACACCCAAGCCTAAGCAGCTGGTACCTCCCCCTGCTTCCAACTTCAGCATCCCATCCACTTTCCCCGATCTCACCAAAATCGTCAAACCAATCACTCCAAATGACTCCTTTGTCAGCTGCACTGTATTTGATGTCAATGGTAATGTCACCGCAGTTTCGAAGCATTTCCCCAAGATGCAGTTCTTACAGCGACATGGTCTTTACCCTCGTGATCTTCGAAAAATTGATACCTCGGCAATCGATGTCATTCCTTCGATCGTCATCAGAGATAACTGTGTCCTGGTGAACTTATTACATATAAAGGCTTTGGTCCGTGCTGATACTGTGATGATTTTTGATACATCAGATGTGACTGCAGCGTCTAGGTTGGGTCTCTTTGTATATGATTTGGAATCCAAGTTGAAATCACATCATCATGGTTGGATCCAACAGTATGAACACCGTGCATTGGAGAGTATATTGATCAACGTCATGTCATGCCTAGAGACCGAATTACAGCACCATCTAAAGAGTTGTGGATTGATCCTTGCAGAGCTTGAAGATCAGATTGATAGAGATAAACTAAGGGACCTATTGGTGAAGAGTAAGGCTTTGACCGCATTCTACCAGAAGTCTCTGTTAATTAAGAACGTCCTTGATGAACTGTTGGATAACGATGAAGATCTCTTGGGGATGTATTTGACAGATAAACTGGAATCCACAAAACGAGAAGAAAGTGGTGACTTTGGTGAAGTTGAAATGTTGCTGGAGGCCTATTATAAGCAGTGTGATGAGGTTGTGCAGCAATCGGAGTCATTGATTAGTGATATCAAGAGTACAGAAGAGATCGTCAACATTATCCTGGACGCTAATAGAAACTCACTCATGTTGTTTGAGCTACAAGTCACGATTTATACACTTGGATTCACGGTGGCAACGCTATTACCAGCATTCTATGGTATGAATTTGAAGAATTTTATCGAGGAATCAAACTTTGGGTTCGCAGCTGTCATAGCTATTTCCACTATCATGGCCCTTTTCGTGACGTCAATGAACTTTAGAACTTTAAGAGGTGTGCAGAAACTCACATTGATGTCACCAGCTGAGAAATCTAGTAAGGCAATCGCCAAAGATATTGCCAGGGAACGTAAATGGTTTTTCCAAAGATGGGGGGTATTCAATAAGAGAGCACGTATTGACCAAGGGCAACGTGAAGTTGTTTGGAAATGGCTAATTGATGAAAAGAAAAAGTGAAGCAAAAGATTTAATTCCGTGTATATAAAGAACTACTAATGAGTCACGACAACTAAAAAGAAAGCATCATGTGAAGTAGTGCCGATCACAGCTTGGACTTGGTTACGAAGATCCCCTCCATCTTACGTCTTTGGATCTTACCAGTTGCGGTCTTTGGCAACTGGTCCACAAAGTAGAACTTAACAGGGACCTTAAAAGAGGCGACTTTCTTCTTCATAAATTCAGTTAATTCCTCAGAGGTCAATTTACCCTTTGTCACTACTGCAGCATGAACAATCTGACCATAATGAGCGTCACTAACACCGAACGCGACAGACTCTTTGACATTTGGATGAGATAACATGACGGCATCCAATTCCAATGGAGAAATCTTTTCACCGCCACGGTTGATCAGCTCTTTCAAGCGACCAGTCAAGTTCAAGTAGCCATCTTCATCAAGGAAACCTTGGTCACCCGTTCTGAAGTAACCCTGCTTAGTGAAGGATTCAGCGTTGGCCTTGGCATTATTAGCATAACCTTCAGTGACGTTGGCACCTCTAATGGAGACTTCACCAATAGAACCTTGATTCAAAATATTACCTTCGTCATCCAAGATGACAACCTCGACGCCTTGACCTGGTCCCACGGTACCTGGCTTACGCTGCAAGGGTGGATAAGGGTTCGAGCACATCTGATGAGAAGCTTCAGTCATGGCATAAGCCTCCAACACAGGAGCCTTCATGAACTCTTCCAACTGATGGAAAGTAGCCGGGGCCAAAGCAGCAGAACAAGATCTAACAAATCTGATCTTTGGCAATTGCTTTGGACGTGGAGTGTTCAACAGGATAGAGTGAATAGTTGGTACAGCAGAGTACCAAGTGGCATTGTTACCGATGAAATCATTCCAAAAGTTATGGGCGCTGAATTTTGGTGGGATGATAGCGGACCCACCAGACTTGAGAGTACTCAATAGTGCACCGATCAGACCATGGACATGGAATAAAGGCATGACGATATATGTTCTGTCATCTGCCGTCAAATGATACGTGTTGACAATGTTGATCATTGAGCGAGAGATGTTTGCATGGGTCAATGGCACGGTCTTTGGACGACCAGTGGTACCCGAGGTGTGCAAGATCATGGCAACATCATCAGGTTTGGCGATACCAGGGAATCTTGTAGAGAAGTTCACAAAGATTGGCTGTCTCTCAGATTCATACAAGGGAGCATTGGATCTATGGCCAAAGACAGCGTACTCAACTCTTTGTCTCTGCGGACACCACCATGTCTCAACCAGGAGAACACCGCTGTCCCTAGAGGATAGCACCAATGGACTATCTCTCTTCTCATGGGTGCCCCTTGGCACAACAACAGCCTTGGCTTTCAAATCACCAAAGTAGAAGTCAAATTCATCCTTCTTGTAGTTTGGGTTCAATGGAGCTGCAACCCTGGCTCCATTGGTGATGGCAAGGAAGAAAGAAACAAGCTCCAACGAATTTGGTAAAGAGATGGCAACGGCATCACCTGGTTTGGCGGTGAACAATGGAGAAGAAGGAGAGGTGAAGAGGGATTGGATATGACCGGTGATGTGACCCAAATGGGCGTAGGAGACAGAAATGTCCGTGTTTGGAACTCTCACAGCCTCTCTGTGAGACAGATGGATAGATGTGATGAAAGAATTGAACTCAGGGTCTAGCGGGGCCATTTGTGATTTACAATTCGTGTGGTCAACCACTTCTAAACACCTCCATGGGGAGTTCGTTCAAGGCAAAGAGAAAGGAGACACAATTTCGTGGGGTCGCGAATTTTTCCTACAATGGTAATTACTGTTTGGGGATATTTCTACCACACCCCATACACAATCAGATGCTTCCCCCTTGATTAGCAAGCAACTTTGGGAGTTTCTAGGGATACATCAATTACTTTTAGGAGTATTCTGATGTCAATTGTGAAACTGCTAAGACCCCTAATCAGAAGCAGTTACAAGATGCCATTGAGACCACTGTTCACCATCAACAATTCTATCATCGACTCCGTCAAGAGCAACGAGGTGTTTGATGATGTCCTACCACAGTTTGAGCCTAAGGGTTTACTCCAAGTGAGCTATGGCCAGGATAAAGACGTTACACTGGGTAACACACTGACGGTGGAGGAAACTCAGATCAAACCATACTTCCAATTCCTCGCTAATATCAATAACGATGAAGAACAAGTGGTTAAGGAATCTGATCTCTTTACACTGGTCCTCACGGACCCTGATGCACCATCTAGAACCGACAAGAAATGGTCCGAGTATGCCCATTTCATCACTACAAATATCAAATTGCAAAATTCGCAGGATGGTGATTTCTTCACCAGCGAGTTGGACTTGGGTACACAGGGCAATGAAGTGTTGAAATATCAAGGGCCAGGTCCACCACCGGGCACAGGGAAGCATCGTTATGTGTTTATCCTGTATAAGCAACTCGGTGAAGAGCCTTCTACACTAAAAGATCGTCCAAATTGGGGGTATGGTATCCCTGCTACTGGTGCCTTGAGGTATTCCCAAGAGAACAAGTTGGAACCATGGGCTATCAACTTCTTTTACGCTGAAGACAAATCATAAGTCACGTTCTGTTTTTTTAGTATATAATCCGAATCAATACCTATTACTTTCTTCGTAATTCTCATACTGATATTCCGGTTGCTCCCTTTCCTGGGCAAACTGTCTCTCCCCTTCATAGTACGAACCTTGTCTACTCTGTCTCTTTCTATCCTCTTCCCTTGGGACAATGTCAATCAAGAAATCAAACATATCGCTTTTCTGCAAAGCAGCGGCAATATCACTCCGCTGTAACGTTCTTCTCTTGTTTTCCTCTGCGTGGATCCATGCTCTCATGGTGAGCTCAGTGATAAAGATGTCACAACCTTTAGCGAACAAAATTGGTGCCTCTGCGCTAATCATCCGCACTTCTTCGTCAGTTTTCATTACTTTCTTGATACGTGCCAGGGGCAGTTGATGGTTCTTGAAGTCATGCTCCTCGTGCTCAATACTATTGATCGTCTCTTGCCAATATGCCATCATCATATTTCTATAATGGCCCTCCAGGCCTTGACCAACGTTCCCAAACACCGAGTCCCCCATCATATCACCCTCTTCTTTCTGATACTCCGGCTGATCTAGGATCATCTGCTGCTCGTCCAAGTACTCGTAGTTCTCTGTAATGTTCTCGTCCATGGTTCTGTTTGCCTTCCTTTCCTTCTCAGTCGCCGTCTTTGGCAAGTTTTGCTTTTTCGGGTGATCAAACAACTTCAACAAACAAAACATAACAAACAGAGATAAAGAAACAGAACAGCACACAAAAAATGGCATTCAAATCGTTCCAGTCGGAGACCAATGAGTCCTTGCAACAGCAGAAGCCGCAATCCTTTGATGAACTGTACGGTGAGCCTGAGAACTTTCTTGAGATCGAGGTGGTGAACCCACGCACGCATGGGTATGGCCGTTCTATGTACACGGACTATGAGATCGTGTGTAGGACCAACTTGCCTGCTTTCAGACTACGCCAGTCACGCGTACGTCGTCGTTATTCGGATTTTGAGACTTTTAAATCTCTGCTCGAGATGGAGAGCTCAAGGGTGGTGATACCAAGTCTACCAGGGAAAGTGTTCACCAACAGATTCAGTGATGAAGTTATAGAACAGAGAAGGGCAGGGTTGGAGAAGTTCTTACAACAAGTGGCAGGGCACCCGCTATTACAGACAGGGTCTAAAGTACTTGCGAGCTTCATCCAAGATGAAGTCTGGGATAAGAGAAGTTATTACTGATTTCTTATGAAGATGGTATGTATATTTGAATTTGATGAATAGCCTATAGTTTCAAAATAGTGTTAATGCATTAATCCGACCTTTCACGAACTCCTTCACATCTCTCTTTGATGTGATGACGATACTTTTCCCCCAATCGATCTCATTCTCGTTGCGTTCAGAACCGTCAAGGAATTCCAATGATTGGTTCATCGAATCGTTCCTATTGATGACAACCTGATTCTCCGTATCATATAACTCGTTGATATCAGTCTCTGAAAAATACTTACCGTATGTCCAAACGCACTTCCTATATTTCCCAAATAGCACGCTGTTTGGTAGATTGCAATGAAGAATCACTTTCGTCAGCACTCCTCCTGATTTCGTCATTGTATAGAGTAAATCAAACCCATATCTGAAATAGTTATGGAAAACACATGTGGTCTGATCTTGATGTTTGCCATGGATCAGTGATCTAGAGTCATTCTTGAGGTATACTTCATCAGGTGGACCAAGTTCTGCAAGGATATCTTGCTGAAGGGATTCATCAATTGTTAGTTGATACGATGTCAACCTTTGATGCTTGAAAAAGTTAATCTTTATCCAAGTATGTCTCTTAGAATCGCTAACTTCCAAGTCGTATATCTCAATATCATCCACAGCGACCCGATTAACAGCATCGGTGGTATATCCAACAGCCTCCAAGTCGGACCATTTATCAAACTGATGGATGATCAAGGAATGAACCCTTGGATTCAACTCCATGACTCTTTTTAAATCATCCGTCGATTCTTCCAGGTCAAACCTAAAAGAGATACCAGGATAGTTCAAGATATAATGAGCATCATAGAGTTCACCAGGATAAGTGGGACCAAAATAATGGTCATACACCGTTTGGAACTTGTAATCCTTTAAGAGATGACCTTGATAGGTTAGCGGCACCCTTTGTAAGTTCATAATCTCAATTCCGATCAGTAATTGATGTTTGGACTCAATTATTAGCCTTACTTCAAAATGTTGAAGCGTCAGGTAGTAATAGTCGTGAGACTTCGGGAATATAAATGTCATCTGTGTGGATGACAGTTGCTGAAGCAGATGATAGAGGGACATCCCGAGTTCTGCAATGTCAGTCAAAGAATTCCATTGAAGAGAAAAATAGGACAAGCTCACTTATATCAGAGAGCCCAACTGATGGCTTCAAGATGAATGGTGTCATTGTTGTTCTTCCTCCGATTTTTTGATTCTCAGTGGTTGTTTGTAAAGTGGTTGTAAGAATTGTTTGTCCTTTCCTTATCGGAGGGCGGGACGCATCAATGACAGGTGGTGCACTGGGCCTACTGCATTGGGAAGTCAACATACTATTCATGCATTTGTTCCATGTTCGTGCCTCCTTATTACACATCTTTCGCCATCAATTATCCTTTTTATTGAGGTTTTATCGTGTTTGGAATCCAGGATTCCTAATTCAAATGACAAGTACTCGTGTCAGCCATTTGAATATTCAGCTTTGTTAGTTGCCCTAGATTGTCTGGGTATCCTATCTCCTCTGTCAGCGCCAGCAACAATCAGTTTCCACCTTTAATATGTTTTTGTGCTTCCCTTTAATCATACCAACCATTACAATGTCCAATGAATATATGACTTCTCAGACTCCTTGGATCTATCATCTGGTCTCTCGGCGTGCCTTGTATTCGTCATGCATGCCATCTCTTATAGGCTACCCCGAGATAATTGGAGTATATCAGTACTCCACCATTGAACACAAATGTTACTCGTATCCTAAGACTTCTGAACTTCTGGCCTCAGCATTATTCCCTTGGCTCCGTTTAACATTCTGTTGGTACGCTCTGTCTTAACTCTACAATGTTCCAATAAGGAAAACACATCACTTATTGATGTCCGAAGCACAAGTTCGACTTAACAGATTCATGATTCGTGATTGTATTTGTAACCTACATTGACATTATTGAGGGCACTAAAGGTCTATCAAGTTGAGAATAATAAGTGCTAATGTGCAATGATCAATGAGGATATCACTTACCTCTAACAACAGCACCTGTCGAAATATCACCGTAGAGATCAAACCTTCTTTGTTCCCTCGTTGGCATGTTCTCCCTCACTTTGTCAACCAATTTAGTATCAATCTCTACAACCAAAGCCTCTTCATCTTCACCGGCTTCTTTCAACACTTTTCCGAGAGGGTCCACCACTAAGGAATGTCCATATGCCTTATATTTAGCATCCATATCCCTAGCTGGAGAGCATAAAGCAATATAACACTGATTATCGATAGCCCTAGCTCTTGCCAATGCTTCCCAATGCATCGGCCCTGACATGAGGTTAAAAGCGCCAGGGTACATCATCATGTAGGAATTATATGGGGGTCTTGTCGCTATATGCGCCACTTCTGGGAATCGTAGATCATAACATATCCCCAGACCGACATTTCCCTGTTTGGTAGGGAACACCGTATTATGAGAACCTGAACTGAGGACTCGGCTCTCTTGGAATGAGATCTTTCCTGGGATATCAACATCAAACAAATGAGTCTTTCTATGTCTTGCAATGATTGACCCTTGTGAATCAAATACCACCGAAGTGTTAAAGATCAGTTCGCCCTCTTTCTCAGGGTATGAGCCACCAACCAGGATGATATCATTCTTTTTGGCCAATTGTGATAAGAATTGAGTAGTTTCGCCTTGTGGGATCTCTTCGCAGTACTTACGGAACAATTGAACGCTGTATGGAGAGTTGAAACATTCCGGTAACATAACCATATCTGGTTTCCCGTGCTGTGTTATCGTCCGTTCAAGGAGTCTCGTAACTCTTTCATAGTTCTCATACTTCACCGGTGAGGTTTTCAGTTGTAGCAGCGCTAATCTCAGCATAGTTGGAGATTAATGAAGTCTTAAGTCTTAAGTGCCATATCATGTACGAGTAGCTGAGAGTTCGCGATCAGCGGGAATGGAGTTTTTTGGAGGAACTCACTTTTTAACCAATTATTTAACGACACATTGATAGACCACCAAGGTCCGCAATGGAAATCAAGATGTTCCCAATGAATGACAACATGCATTTGAATTTTATTTGACCCTAGAGTGCTGCATGCAGCATGTCTGATGCTACTGTAGAGTTCCTCTACCATCTGGCCTGAATATTTGATTTTGAGCCCCTTCTTCTCTCCCTCGTGGCGCTAAGAATGACACACACCAGTATGCGTGAACGAAGAGGTTCTTCACCAAAATCGACATAACGCCTACGGAATTACCCCAGAAAGGTGGCCTACAATGACTGAAGGAATCTCTTTTTGAATTATTTATACTTCATTTTTTCTTTTCAATTTAACATAAAGCCAAAGATCCCTCACAACAGCAATAAGTGAACCACAACCATTGATACACTCACGGAAGGACTACAACAAAATGAGTTCTCACAACCCAGCAAATATGGCAATATCAGCTGGCCTTCTGGTATTTGTTCTATTAGCTGCAGTCTACTCAAGGCGTTCTCGTCAGAAGTTTTCAAGTCCTTCTATCCATCCATTCAAGACTCAAATCAATCTTGCTTACCTTGGGTGACAGACGATGGATATTTTGAAGGTAATAAGAAAAGCATAAGAAATGGTCGAGAAAAAGAAGAATTCGCTTGGGCACGGAAGATGGGAACCTATGAATTTGATGGATTTGTTGATCTCCCCTGATTTGCCGTTGTCATTTGGTCAGATTTGGTCAGTAGGATCGTTGCCTGAACTGAACACATCATGTTGAGAATGATTGCAGACTACAGTCCTGAATAAAGGAAAAAAGAAGATAATTACTGTGCTGTATAGTGTACAGTGTATGAGAGCCACCAATTCTATTTGGATGCTACAGTTTAGACGGTATTGTGGATTATATATTGTGTTACCTCATAATCGATGAAGTTTCAACGATGAACAGACTTCAGGGATAAACTATATCAGCTGCTCGCTTCTTGAGAGAAACTGTACATGCAGCCAATATATCATTTTGATGACACTGATGAAACATAATAGTTCTACTGATCTAAGATCGTCCTGGGATGAAGCTGAATGTAGGACGGCTACTTTATGAATTATGCTACTTTCTTTCCAGGTTACTGTCAGGCCCTTTCTAGTCAAGAATGAATACTCTCTGGGTAAGGCCACCATTCTGGCTCAATGAACTTCTGTATTAATTCAGCAAGAGGTCTATCGAGCAGCGCAATCGATAAATTCAAGAGTCCAGATGCTTCATTACCTTGACAATCAGTAGCTCCTGCATCCATATGGAATCTCTTGATGGGTGCAAATGGGTCTCCATATCTTCTCGCGTTATGCGGGGCCAGCGGGCTTGACACAAGGAAGAATTAGAAGACAGCGATAAATTGTGCTTTGTAGCATTACACAGCTCTTCACCTTTTAAATTCCCGCTTTATGCGCCCGATAAATTGCATGCAGCAACACAGTTCGCGTTGCATGGATTGTTTGTTGTTTTGGCGCAGAAAAATGATTTAAACACATCGCCACATTACCAACACTTTGATCGAAGTAGAAGTAAATCACAGAAGTATTTGCAGTACAGCATGATAGAACGTTGGAAATACTAGACATCCATGGACCATGGCCTTATGAAAGGTTCCAAACCTATGAGACCATTTTCCCGATAGGCATGCTTACATTCCAAATTCTCCAATTCTGTTATCCTCTCTTTAAAACTTTCTAGCTCGAAGACAGCAATTTGCAAACACAAAATGGCCACCAATGAACTTTATTCAAAAATCTTATACCCAAGTCCTGTCTTGTCTACATACTCCATGAAAACAAGCAAACTCGTAAGAGACAAGGATCCAGCTAGAAGTAGGTAAGATCTATATCTTTGGGGTTGATGACAAAACAATTTCAGATGCTAGGGGACAAGGCGCTTTCTCTTCTCCATCTCATCAGGAAAGGCTTAAAACTACATAAGACCCCTCTAAGGCAGTATCATGAATATTTATTTTTGATCATCTTTTCTTAATAGGCCTGGATGATGATTTTGGCTTCTTGAATCAAAATAGAGTTTAGTCGTAGAGACAATACATATAGTTTGACGGACGACTCAACACAGACAACTTGGCCAATGATCTTTACTTATGTTGTTAATCTTTAGTGATTTTTAAGGAACGTTGCATGAAAGGTCTTCATAGCCACAAGAAAGAAAATTGCTGAGCCTTCCCTAGGAAATGTAAAGGGCTGCACAAGTACTCAGCTTCTCACTCTTCCTTCATTACTTCTAAGAAGAACAACCACATAAAAGGAACTGAAATTCTTTGCGCGGAGAAATGAAATATAACACAGATAGTTGTGAATCAATGGAATATGGCGGTGCATTATAACTACCATAAAGGACATGTACTTTCATACATAGATGAGAACTCTAAACTTTTTACAGGGACACTTGGTCTGCTCATTGCAATGAACAATCACAACGTAGGGAGAGAACTGTTAGGTTAAGCAGTTGGAAAATAACTTCAGAATCCATTAGATGCGGCTACCAATAAGCGGTATTTCCTATCCTTATAAGACCAATTTATTTATTCTGTTATATGTCACAATCCCAATAGACATAGTTCTGCTGCAGAATGTTTAAGTTTGAGTTTCTTATTCTTCTGTCGAATCTGCCTCCGTGGCCAAAAATAAAACTACGCAACGACATAAATCTCTGTTTGGATATCTCAATCTGCTCTTCATAGAATGAGAGAAGTTAGTATTACCATTGAATCAGATGAGCACTGAAAACTATACGTTACAAATACCCCTTCCCATTGCTCAATTGAAGAAGATGCAAGTTATAACTATGGACTGTCCGGATGTTCCAGCAACAAAGTCTGAACAAATCCAATCTAGACTTTTTTCAAGTTAAAAGAGATCGATAGATCATAGAACGGTGAACCTTATAAGTCAACTAGTAGTTCTTTATAGCACTGCAAGTGCATCGTCAAGCTACCGCATTCTTCATGTTGCCAGTTTACAGTTCTGAACCTTACGCAATCTGAATATAAATTTGCTGAAGCAAATTAGGGTTTTAGATTACCAGAATCCTTATTCCGAATACTTATTCCATGAAGATTATGCTCATTATTTGCAAACCAAAAGAGGTATTAAAACGGAAAATTCTTTCTTGCCTGTCGAATTGGAATACATGAAGACAATTTCCGCTTCATTTCCGCGCTTTCTGGAAAATAACTTAGAACTCTGTGATCATTGTGTCTTTTCCATATCAATAAAGAGGTAGAAATGAATTTTTGGAATTTCAGTTTATGGTCCTATGGCAACAGCAACTGATAATAAGGAGATATTTTGCGGTTACAATTGGACAACCAATCAAATAGCAATACAGGCCGTTACTGGTTCTTAGAACTTAGAACCGTCTATGAATAATGGGAAACCTCTGAGGACTTCAGCTCTTACATCTTTGCTTTATTGCTTGTCATGTCCTTCTTTCTCCAGCTATAGTTGTCTCATTTTATGATTTCCTAATTCGGAAGTCTGTCAATAAATACACCTTGCGTGGCCCTATAAATTATAATGTGCTTAAAAGGAAAATTGTGGCTATGGGATACATTTTATGACATTCAAGTGGCTGCTATTCATCACCGAATGAATTCCATTAGTATTTTACAGTAATCCTCATAGACTGCACTATTTGGTTATGCAGCCCTGACCTTCCCCAGTACTAGTTAATGCCCGCCCGAGCTTAGCCATCAGAGAATATGTCATGGTGGTTCAAAAGGGCCGTTTATTCTCTCTCTATATATATAGTACCATAAAACTAATGCACAAAATCATTTAATCACTTCGACTACTCAAACTGCCTATTCCATAGCTCTGCTCTCCCATACAAAGCCCAGCACGGCACCAAAATTTTACACATTTCTCAACCGGGGCCAAAATTTTCGAAAGAGCAAAAAGTTTCAAAAAGGTCTGAACGGGAAGATTAAAAGGGCGGAGAGAACCAGCGTTCTGTCCTTTGTCAATTGAGGACGGACTGATTATAAAAACACTGAGCAATCACTCACAAAACACCATGGCACAAGACTCGGAGCTCGAGAAGCGTTTGGAGGACAGTGCTTTACGCAGCATGGAGACTGTGCCTCCTTCTAAACAACATCCAGGAGCTGCTCTGCTATCACCACAGACACTGGCAAGCTCAGGCCTTGTATCCCCGGAGCCGTTCTGTGCTTCTAACAAAGGCTCTCTTATGTCGCCACCTGGGTCTCGCTATGCCTTTGAAGGGGAAGGAAATCGTCCAATGTCGCCAATATTGGATGTTACCAATGGAATCATGGCTAATTTCAAGAACATATCGATACAGAGACCTTTGAGTGCTCAGGACTTCAGTGCAGTTGCTGATGGATTTGATTTCAATAGATCATTCAATTCTCAAGGTGGTGTCCCAGGTTTGGATGTCCCAGAGAGACCTCTCAGTTCTATGGAGATCGATTCGATGACTTTTAAAAACGATGTGGCGAACCTTGTCAGCTGGATGAACACTTTGAACTCTAACCAGCATCGCACTGTAATTGATAATTTGTTATCTAACTTGCCAGATGATGTTTTGAGCTATACAAAGTCCAAATTGGACATGTTCAGGTTCCATGAAACTTCATCACCGATGCCTATGTACCAGGTAATGAAAGAACCAGTCACCTTAGATTCTGTGTTAGCTGGTAATCAACCATGGTCGCCGGCCAATAAGCAAGGTGCGCAAAGAACTTTGTCTCCAGGACAGTTTGATATGTTGCAGGATAACAGACCACGCTCTGCTGATCCTTATTCCAAGATGAACCGTTTTGTTCAAGAGCAGGACTTGAGAACACAAAACCAAGAGAACCGTACTGCATTGGCTCAACCACAGCCTCGTTATGAAAAGAATCCTTTCAACATCACCAACCTGGCACAACAATTGACTCAGACACATGTGAGTATGAATGACTATGGTAATTCAAATGCTGCTTTGAAACTCTCTGCATTGTCTACCATCAATTCCAGGGCCCAATTAGAATCCCAAAGAAAGAAATTACCAGTTGAACGTGGCAGAGCAGCGTATTATGTTCTTGATGACTATAATCGCAACAGCTCTTCGAGTGTTCCACCGCCACAACGTGTCAACTATTATGATTCAATAAACCAACAACAGAGACCTCCAAAACAAAAGCATGACCTTGTCCATACTCCCCAGAAAGGAATGAACAATCCCCATGCTAATTTGACATCACCACAACCAAAGTCTCCCGCGGTTAATCCTAAGCAGATCACTAATCCAAAGTTGTTGAACGACATTCCCGCATGGTTAAAGACATTGAGATTACATAAATACACCCAAGCATTACAAGGAATTCCCTGGAAAGAGCTAATCTATTTAACAGATGAACAACTGGAAGGAAAGGGTGTTTCGGCAATGGGTGCAAGAGGCAAATTGCTCAAGGCATTTGACATTGTCAGGCAGTACTATGAAGATGGCTTGATCAATGAACGATCAGATTGACCTCCTCTATTTCTTAAATACATCAATGGTTTTCTACTTGTCACTAAGGGCTGTAAGAACTTGAAAATACAATTTTGAAACAAAAGCAATCTGTCTAGGAAAAATGTTAACGCTTTGCCCTATTCCAAGCCTCTGTGTTATAACTCAACACTTCGTAAAGGAAAGACAACTCCGGTAATAAATTTGCAACTTCTTTGAACATGGCATCCGCATAGTTCGAAATGAAGAATAACTGATTCTGTGGTAACTTTTCAGTGTCTTTCAAGGCCTCTTCAAAAGTCATTGGGAAACTTGGTTCTTCTCTTCGATCCTTTATCGATTGGATATCCGTGCCTTTAGTTAAATGATCCGTTAATTGCATGATTTCACCAAATTCACGTGTTAAGACAACACCCCATCTTGCTGAGATATCCAGTGGCCTCGTCACATTGGAAATATCGGCACATTTGATGATCAAGGACATGAGGATCAACGTTGACTTCTGATCATTCTTGAACTGCTCTCTGTGTTCTCTAATCTTCAGATAATGAAGCATTTCCTTCATCTTTGAGACGTATTCGAAATGACTAGCCATATCTGTGGCTAAGATGGTTTCCGTTTGAAGTTTGATCCAAGGGGATTCAAGAAATATTGGCCAGTGTAATTTCAAGACTCTTTGAAACCATGCAGAATGAAAGTTCTCCAGCACTGAACGTGATGAAAATACTGCAGCCATTGGAGCCTGGAACTTGGAAAGAAAGTCGTTCGTCAAACCAGGGTGACCAACGTCATGACCAATAGAAGCAAGCAAAAGAGATAATACTTGTTCTGGACTCAAGAGAGAATCCTTAGGAAGAATATCTGTAGTTCTAACACCTTGAATCTCTGTAGTGTATCCCTTGAATTGCGGCAATGAACCCAATCGTATAAGAAGATAGAAAGTTCCCTGCAACACATCCACTGCATGTCTGAAGTTATGAAAGGCATTACCTCCTCGATAAGAGTCTCTCACGCTAAACAAGAAGCCAAGAAGGGCATTATTATCGATTACCAATGGGGAGTTTTCTGGTAATGATTCAAATGCATGTTTAAAGATCAAAAAAGCGCAGACAGTAGATTCATCGCACGATAATTCATGAGCAATGAAACCCCAATTACCAACACACTGTTGATAGACCTCCAAGGGTCTCTCCAAAGCCAATAAGTGGAAGAAGTTGATCGACTGGTTTGTCATGAGGACATAGCGTCTCAGCTCGTTCGTGAGTTGTTCTGTTGTGTTCAACATTGAATGGAGTGCATTAGCCATGGTATACAATCTGGGACAATCATTTGCTAACTCGTTATTTAACCCAGCCCATGTCTTCATCCGTACAAGTCTGTTCTTCAGCAGGCTATGATATCTCTCGATTTCTTCACGTGCATTCGTACAGCTCAACGAGGATTCTTCATAGACAATGATATTCATATGTTTATAGTGTTTCTCCAGCAGGGTCCGCACTTGATCTAACTTCAACCCGTTCAAACCAGATTCTTTACCAATACCATCGCTCACGATCACCGTTGTGGGATAATCCAAGTCCAGATCTGAGTTACCAGCAACGCTAACATAGGAGATCAAATCAGATAAACCTGTAAAACAGTGGATCGACCCTGCCTGAAGTCCAATCTGGTACACCTTGGCCCTCCTTTCCGCCTCCTCTGGACGAAGTGTGTGCAAGTACAATACTTGCGCCATATTCCTGTGCCCGTTTTGATCTCCCTGAATAACCGTTACCAGAGCCTCCTTGTCCTACGAAGTTTTTCCTTCTTCTTAGGCTTTTGTTGTGAGTTACTCAGCTTTTTTCCCCTGATGTGGTCACTTTTCTTTTGCTCGGCCGATCCACCTCGGCCGATTCGGTAGGGGCCACGGAAGCATTCCGAATTAAGAAATATTCGCGATTATTTGACGGGCTTCACAAGCATAATCTTACCGATGGATGCTGGCAGTTTATCTTCTGGTACTATCTTTTGAAATCTATCAGATTCGTTTATCATTACTATAAACACTTTATATCATGATTCATGCCATATCCAGGATTCAAACATGCGTTGGGCCGAACTGCTCACAGTGAACTCTGTCAGATGGAACCTTGGACATGGTCAAGAAACCTGTAACAACCTCCATGTAACCGATAGGACCTAATACGAAGAAGTGGGCCTCTGGGTGCAATTCAATCTTCTTTAAGTCATCATGTGTGACTCTCTTATGCTCGATGTTGTGTCTTGGGTGTGTAGATGCTGTCAAGTTAGATTCACTGACAAATTCATGCAATGAGAAGTTCTCATTAGACAGCAGTCTCTGAAACAGTGGTTCGAAAACACGTTCTCTGTCGTTTCTGTTAGAGTAGAGCAGACGAACCTGGTGACCCTTAGCCAAGTAGGACTCGATCAATGAAACAGTTGGGGTAACACCAATACCACCAATGAAGAAAGTGATTGGAGCATTGTCAGCAATCTCCGCTGGCTTCAAGATACCGTATGGGACAGTGATTGGCAATTCGTCGCCTTCCTTCAAGTTGTCATGAATGAAATTAGAAGCCTTACCGTCTGTTATTCTCTTGACAGAGATTCTGTACTCATTGTACTCATCCGCCAATTCGGAAGAGACAGAGTACTCTCTGGTCTCGATATCACCATCAACGTCCAACTTCACAGTTACATACTGACCAGGTTGTGGCTTGACGTATTTTCCATCTGGAAATTGCAAATGGAAAGACTTGACAGACTCTGATTCCTGGACAATTTTGGTGATCTTAGCTGGTTTCCAGCCTGCCCAGCCATTGAGAGATTGCTCAACTTCAGCATAACGATCCTTCTCCATTTTGATCAACAAGTTTGCCAACTGATAATAAGCATCCTTCCAAGCGCCCAAGAACTCTGGTGTGGCACCTTCGCCAACCATTTTTTCCAAGGTTTGCAGAAGACAAGAACCAACAATATCATACTGAGCAGGGAACACTTGTAAACCGACGTGCTTCTCGACAATTCCCTTCACAAATGCCGTCAATGGAGTCAAGTCATCAATGTTCTTAGCGTACTGCAACAATGAATAAGCCAAGATACGTGGTTGGGCACCGTTTGGACCTTGATGAGCCAAGTTGAAGTAGTCCTTAACCTCTGGATGTGTCTTGAACATGTGTTGGTAGAACGTAGAAGTCAATTCCACACCGTGTTGCTCGAGGAATGGGATGGAAGCCTTAATGATTCCCTTCTGGACTGTAGTAAGAGACATTGCTGATTGTTGTTTATAGTATGTCTAGTTAGTTTGTAGTATTAATCAAGATGTAATTCCCATCCATAAACACAAGCGGCACCTCTCTGTCCTTTTATACTCTCAACTAACAGGGAAACGTGCATATCGTTTTCTAATCTTAAAGTATATCCCACCTTGTGCATAAACCGCTTCCAATAAAGTCGCGCCGGTTGATCAGCACTTTCAGAAACATGGCGCAATTTCCACTGCGCACCGCATTAAGTCCGAAAAGTCAATATGGTGTGCACGTGACATAGGGCTTAGTCCACACGTGATCTCTCGGAGCTCACCGGGATTACCGGGACGAAAAGGCAATGATGCTTACCATATTGGGTAATTGCGTAAGCTGAGATGGCGCTGTATCATTCGATTTCCTGTTCAGTGTTATTGGCACAAGAGCTCGCGCAGATTGGCGCTGAAAGTGCGCAGGTTTGAGCGGAGGATAATTTTCAACATCAGGCAGTTTTGCCATATGCGATGAGCTGTTGACTCGAAGTTGTTGGTTGTGCCATCCACTGCGAAGTCTGAATACTCAGATGAGTGCTAAAGATGTGCTGAGACCACAGAGATCCGTAAGGAATAGATTACATTCTATCAATTGGGACTCACAGTGGGTTCTAGAAGTGGAAGAAGCTTATAAGAGACCCTTAGTACCCAATGAACGGTGTGGTTTATGGTATGTCCCGCCTGGTCATGTCAAAGAGACGGCATACTTCAAATCCACAGATGGACATACGAATCAATGGAGCTTCAGTACACGCAGGTTGAACTTTCACCTCTTGGATCTTATCCACGATGATCAGGGCATTATACTGGTCGATTCCACGAGAAGAGGAAAGACTATGCCGGATGCCCTTTCCAAAACCGTACCAATCTGGTGTGCAGTGCTGAACTTCATTATCAACCCTGAACATCAAGAAAATTGGCTCTTTTGGCCACTTCAGTTCATATCTAAAAATGAAGCCAATTCTATGATTAAGTTGATACCAGAGTTTGCAGCAAGGGTCCTGGAACTTGGATTGATTTCACAAGATACGCTAAAACAAAAACTTGAGGGGAAATATCTAAGACCCATATGGGTGTATCCTGGTCAGATTCTTCCGATGGATCCCCCAACATACGACGAATTCCAGCCGGTGATCTGCTGTGTCGCTAGTGAACGCCATGATGATGGTATGAGGAAGATGGATGGGTACACCTATGTCCAAGGCGCCGCAGATGATCATGAACTATGGGCGTCTAAGCTGAACCCAAGTTTGTATTGGATGCATAAGGATAAGTTATTGGATAAGACTCTGAGTGATGACGAGATGCTACAAATGATTGATACTCTAACGCTACCAATGGCCGTATCCCATGTTGAAGATGTTGTCCAACTGACTGAAGATCTATATATTGGACAGGTTGTGAATGATTTGACGATTGAAGACATTGAGTCGTATAAGACTGTGGTATTACTATCTGAGAAGTATACCTCAGTGATTGCAGAAAATAAGGTGTTGCGGTACCCACTGGAATGTACCAAGAAAGGGTCCAACGAACTGAGGAAACATTTACCAGAGATTCTGGAACAAACACAGTTCCCTGGATTAATTCTTTGTGAATCTGGAAAAGATCTTTCTATTGGTGTTGCGTTGGCCCTATTATGCACTAGATACAATACACAATGGAGCCGTCAATATGGATTATTGGTTACAAAGGATGTCATTAAGAAACATCTTGCAAGGATCCTGGCGTTGAAGAAAGTAAATCCCAGTAGGGCAACATTACAGGCTGCTAACACTTGTATAATGTAATGATAACTCAACAAAACGATACTACCTTTATTCATTGTAATGATAAACCAAATAATTTGGCAAACCAAACACCTGATACCCTAATCTCTTGGCCATCTTGGCGAACCCTTCGGTCTCGATCAAATGGTAAAATGGGAAAGGTGGGAACATTGCACCATCTCTATGGACATCAGCCTTGACCAAGACTGCAGCACCACCGACGCCATCCAACTCCATCTCAGCATTAATATCGCCAGAGGCATCGTAGAAATGTGCCATTAATGCTCTATAAGTTGCTAATTCAGAATAGCCTTCGACGATGATTTCATCTTCACTCATCTCCTCTGCAATTTTCAAGCCAACTTCAGATTCGACCCAGTTGTTATAGTCATAAGGTCTGACGGACTGTTGTTTCTTATCCTCGTCGTAGAAACGTTGATAACAATTGGCACTGATCACTGGCTTGTCGTGAGAGACCATATCTTGGATCAATGTCGGTGGAGTTTCGACGATATCTGAATCCAACCAGAGAACCCATGAAGTGTAAGGACCCAATGCGCTGAAGACAAGGGAGTTTCTTGCCAGGGCCATGGATGCACGGCGTTCTTTCTGGACCTTGAGAGCATGTCTATGCTTCTCAGTCTGCTGAGATAGGGAATCAGTGTCTTGTCTCAAGATGGTAATCTTGGAGAATCTATTCTCTCTCTTACCCGTTTGGACTTGTTTAATGGCCTTCTCCAGCTTCTTCAATGCGACATCACCATCTTTTGTACGTGGAACTATGAATCCCAGTTCCAATAACTCACGAGGATATGTCAAACGGAGCAAATTTTGCCAATATTCGTTATAGAATCTGCTCACTGGTGTTAAGATCAGCACTTTCTCCTTGTTATAGGCAGCCATAGGGGTAGAAGCCAACTTGTTGAGATCATAGTGGGAGATATGGTCACCAGGCAAATTGCGTGGTACAATGGGTGGAACATTTCCAAAGAGACCTGATTTTTTCTGCTTGTATGAATATTTGGATGATGGCTTCGGGGAGGTGAAGAAGAGGTAGTACACCAGCACAATGAGGGCTAGTGGTCCCAGTAGCGTCAGTGGACGTCTTCGTATGGAACGTAAGATTTGGGACCTGTTGATAGCGGCCTTCATTTGGTCCGTTTGTGGTGTTCTTTTCCCTTTCTTTCTGTTTTGTTATGTGTTGTTGTTCCTTATTTTGCCAGTGACTTTTGGGCGCGTTCGAGTTGGAAAATTCCGGTGGTTTCTCCGGTCGGATTTCTGAATTTTTTTATTTTTTTGTGTCTGCATTTCAACTGTTCAACAGCTTCTGAGACGATCTGGCACCTGAGTCTATAGAGTATCCGGCCTTGGGGCTCCCTTTGAACCCTGGTATTATGTATTAGATGGGCCATCCGAAATCATAATGCCAAGCGCACTAAAGATGGCATGAGAAGCATTAACAAGAAATCCATTCTAGTACTGTAACTTGTTCGTCATTCAGCGTTGCAAATGTCTGTCCCAATTTTGGAGGCAGATTTTGGGCATTTGAGCCAGAGATTTTGGCGCTAAGTGATGCTCTTTAGTTTGTCAGGAGGTCGATAGAGTTTCACTCTGAGATTTGCATCCTCAAATCAGGTATCGCCTAGATTAAAATTCGAGAGTATGTGCGTTTCCCTTCTCCCGTTGACAATAACCGTAGGGCTGCTGTGAGAGTTCATTTATATTCCTTTGGCTCCCCAGCAGATAGCTAGTATCGCATTCATTAAATAGTGAGAAGAATAAGATACACATTCTTACTAGCTAATGCTACAGAAATCAAGATAGGTCTTGACAGAATAGGCTGCAAGAACCAAGACCATCTTCATCTGAAAGGATCAATATTCAGCCGTGAATGATTCTTGGCATTATATGCCATTGGTAAATCTCAGATTCTTCAAAATCCCCAGAGGTTGAGAAAATCATTGCAAGTAGGGAATTTGAAACTTCTATCGAGTCCAAACTTTCAGTACAAGTCCAACGACAGAAGACTTGGAAGCAACTACAACTTTTCATAAACACAAACAAGGCATAATCATTAACTAAATCACTTGAAGACCTTACCGTCAGCAACCTCTCTAGTCTCACCGTTGATAGTCAATGGCTTGTCCCAGGCAAAGACGTCGTTGACGAATTCCTTTACTTCTGGGTTGGAGGCATCCAACTTGGAGAAAGAGTAGGATTCCCAATCTGGAGCAACGTTGAAAGCTGGCTCATGCTCTTGGCCTCTAACGAGGAACACACCAACGATACCGTTGTTGTTGTTCTCACCGTAAACGATACCAGAACCGAACAAGTATTTGGTGGAAGCGGACAAACGGTTGAAGAATCCACCGAGCAAGTTGTTGGACATGAAGGTCAAAGTCAACTCATCATTGTACTTGTAGTCAACTCTCCACAAGGACCACTCAGTTGGGTCGTAGTGTTCCCAGAACCATGGGAGGGCAACCTCACGGGTCTCCTCGTTAGAGTAAGTTCTCTTCCACTCATCCAAGTTGAACTTGGTGGACTTACCCAATAGCTCCAATGGGTGCTTTGGCTTCTTCTCCTCAGTTGGGGCATCGTCTTCAGCTGGAGCAGCTGGCTTCTTCTCCTCCTTCTTAGCAGCTGGAGCTGGGGCAGCAGCTGGCTTCTTCTCCTTCTTTGGTGGAGTGTACTCAACTGGGTTCTCGATAAATTGGAAATCGGCAAAAGCTGGAGCCAAGATTGGGTGAGCAATCACAGTGGAGAACCATCTGGTGATAGATGGGTGTTGTGCTCTCCATTCAGCACCCCACAGGTATTGGAAGGCTCTGAAGGTGGTAGAGGCTGCAAACAAGTCAGCAAGGGTCAATCTCTCACCAACCAAGTAGGTGAACTCAGACAATCTGGACTCAAAGACGGAGGCGATCAAGTCGAGCGCCTCAGTGTTGTCAGAGACTTGCTTCTTGTTGTATGGGAGAGCACCGATGATTGGCTTGAAGGCTCTAGCAGAGGTTGGAAGCAACTCAGCGTTGGCAAGGGAGATCCATCTGATGATTTGAGCGTAGTCTTGCTCAGACTTACCCAAGAGGGTCTTGTCACCAGCCAAGGAAAGGACTGCATAGTGGTTAGTATATAGTTTCTAGGAGCTCAATTGCAAAAGGCAATTCCAAAACTTCAGAATAAAATATCCTCGACATGATTTATTAAGACAGGGATAACTGTTTTTTTGAATGGTTTATCATCATTGAAGGAATTGCCAATGGCTTTAGTGCAGAAAAATAATAACATACAGTACAAGACAACTGCAGTAACCTCGGTCAATTTGTAGCCCTTTGGCCCAATGAAAGCTGGCCACTTGCCCAATGGGAAGTTCTTTTCGTAAGCAGCATCCTTGGTGCCAATGATGGTGATGTCCAAGTTGAAGTACTTGACAAGACCTTTGACAATGATGGATCTGGTGTGATTACCGGCGTACAGAGTACCTTGGGACATTGTAATACTTTGGTTTGTGAAGAAGAAAGAAGAAAGAAGTGAAAGAAAAGGGAAACTCCCACGAGGTGGAAAGTTTTTTCCATTGGACGTTTGGGAGAGAGAAAAAAATTAGGGCTGATGTTCTCGATAGGGCAATTTTCGCGCCCTTAACTGTGTGGTGTGCAGGTGTTGTTGATTGGTTTGCACTTTGTAGCAGAAGATTACTTGTGGTTTTGTAGTTGTTCTTTGTTGGGTATTGCATTACTAAACAATGAATATTCACTTTACTAGAGAGATTTTATAGGTTTGTTTCCCGGTGATTAAAATTCATCAACTAGCACTTGGTAATTTCGTTTCATCAACAGCAAGATCGCTGTTTTCTGGCCCTTTTAAAATAACCCAATACTTGAGTGATAGAAAAGGCTTGAAAGCCCAGTACTAACTGCAAAGTATTATGTGTATGATGATTGTTCTAATACATCAAGAAACTATCCACAGCTTCACATAAGCAAACATACACAACGCGCTAATCACTGCCACATTTTGTACCTGCGTTACACCCACCGCGAACATTTCCGTTTTCGTATTCCAAAGTTGGCGCCTCAAAACGATGAAACAATTTCAAACCAGCACAGAATTTAGCCAAAGTATCTTAGCAGGAAAAGGAGAAAGAGGCACTACCTGGGGGCATTGTTCTTCATAATCCATATACGCAGCAATCCTTCGAACATAAATGGCTGAAGAAAGGGAGAAAAAGAGACCAAGACCGCTCGAACTCAGCCATTCCAACTTGGTCCCTGGTGAGAAGAAGGACATGAACGAGTTCGCTTTGCAATGTGCCAGTCCAGGGTTGCCTCCACTAAGTACAAAGATGAAGACCACAGTGCTGCTCTCAAAGAACATCGAGCAACAACAACGCCAGATTATTGCTCAGAGAACAGGTGCTGATACCGCCGTTGATGATGAGGAGAATGTTGATGATAAGAAGACACCTTCAACTTCAGGACTCACAGATACTATGGAGGAACTTTCAATACCTTCAACCAGCTCCAATAAAAGAATGAGGCGCAATAATGTACCAACACCACTGGATTTGAAATCTGCTCATTCTGCACAACGTCCAACCATTAAATCTGCCCCAATCTATAGCATACCACATCAATTCTTTACTCCGGCCACTGCTCGTCGTTCACAGTTCAAGAAACATCAACCTTTACGCAGTGCTGTTCCACAAAGATTCATGAGACCTACAACAATAACACCATTAACACAGGCTTCCTCATCCGCATATCCATACAGACAACGTCAACCTCAAATCCCGAAAACCGCCACAACTCTACGTCATCCAGTGATGATGACCGGTGCCCCTCTGACACAGCAGCAAATGTCTAGATATCAACAACAGCTAGCATATCAACAGCAACAATGGGCCAAGTTTAAAAAGTATAAGGAGTCAGTGAGTCATGTCACAGATGTCTTTGAAGGTGAAGGCTCAAGATTTGCTCCGTTGGAGGCACAACCATTAAGTGCACAGCGTAAATTCTTTGATGTCAAACCCCAAATAATCACTAGGGAACCGTTGAATGAAGAGGATGAAGATGAAGACGACGAAGGAGATGATGATCCCGAGAGTGCAGCTATTGAAGACGATGCTACTGTTGGAATTGGAATCACGAAGGAACAAGTAGTGTACACGGAGCTCAAATTGGGGAATAATGTGTTTGAATTCGAATTTGAGCGCCAGGGGGAGAGTGATAAACAGAGGTTCTTGAACCACTGTGCCACCGCATGGGATCAATACAATAAACTATGAAGGTGGAAAAGGTTTCTTATGTTACAAATGGATGTTTATGCTATGATCAATTCCGTAGACCCGATATTCTAATCTTCTTTCTCATCCCGTTCTTTCTTTAAATCATCACGATCTCTCTTGGAGTCACGAACCCCCTGTAAGGGAGAATCTGCGATATCCTGGTTAAAATGTCGTCTCACCCTCTGTGGTAATGAATGGTTTGCACTAGTTGGGAACGGGGTACTCCCAGACCCAAAGGGAATATTCCATTCGTTCGAATAGAAGTTCGATGGTGATGGAAAAAGATCAGGGACATACCTCGAGGGTAACCCACCAGTTAAGGGCGTCTGTTCACCAAGTTTGTTATTAAGCTGTGTCGGATGAGGAAGGGGCAAGTTGAATAACCCAGATGGTAACGTAGCAGACACGGGTGTTGACCCATTAGATAATATGCCCAACCCCTTAGGTTCATCTTCTGGTGGTGTTCTCTCCTCATTTTTGATGCCATCCTTGGCACTATCACCTGGGACGGTCATTGCAGAATCAGAGTCTTTCTGTGTTCGTCTCAAATCCGTAGGGATCTCAACTCGCAGGATGGGACGCTTATTGATGTTGTTATTCAGCGAACGGGCCCGTGTATACGGCGAGCTCCCACCAACGAGGTGCTGGTCACCTTGTTGAGGTTGTTGTGGTGGAGGCAATGGTTGTTGTACTTGTTGATGTTGTTGCTGTTGCTGCTGCTGTAATTGCTGGTTTGGGATTGCCTGAAGAGGCTGCTGTAGTTGATGATGCTGAGAGACAAAGTTGTCAGGAACAGGATACTGATAATGATACTGAACTTTTGATGCAGGAACTGTTTCCACAGTGTTCTGCTGTGGTGGCTGTCCCCAGGCTTGGGGAATCATACGCTGTTGAGACTCTTCGAAATGCGGATAATTCCCTTCATACATTGGATGCACGGTTAGTGGCTGGTGTGCCAACTGTTGAGCTCGGGGCATTGACACTTGCTCTTGCTGTGCTGGATCCTGCGGCATCGATATCTGAGGATTCTGTGCTTGCACTGGTAGCAGTGCGTCTCCATCTTGTTCGGATTGGGTGTTTCTCTTCGGAGTGGTTCTTCTCTTCTTTAAAGGTTTCTGCACCTCCTCTTCGTCTTCGTCTTCGTCTTCATCATCATCAGAGCTCATGATATCAGCACTTATCGCAGACTCTGATCGCTTATGTGAGCCTCCAGCAACTTGACCAACTCGCGACATCAATTTATAGTCACCGTAGTCCTCTGGTGTCTTCACGTCATGTCCCACATCATCGTTCTTGAAATTCTCCAAAAGTTCACCAATCTCCACAGAAGTGTACTCATAAAACTTGGTGTGGTTCTTTCCAAGGATAATCACAGCAAGGTCCACCTGACATAGAACAGCCAATTCGTGTGCCTTCTTAAACAACCCTGCTTTCCTCTTCACAAACGTCACTTTACGGTTTCTCTCATCAGTGATGGGCTGGATCGAGATCTTTCTTCTTCCCATTGCAACTGCGTCTTCTTCTTCTTCTGTATACAATCAATAAAGCAATTCGACAGAAATCTGGAAGCGCCCGCTCAACGATATTCCAAGTTATGAGAATGTGTCAAGGATGAATAAGCCTCTTTTCTTCTCGTGTTCCTGGAGATGATCGAAGGGACCTTAACTTTCTGGTTTATGGGTTGTTGATGATAAAAATAGCAACCCTGAAATAGCGTAAACTCCCAAAGGGGCAGTTTGAACGCATCTTCTGAGCGCAATTGAAGTGTAAGTCCTTGAAGATTCGCGCAATTGCGCAAATGCGCGAAATCCGCGAACTCGTTTTACAAAGTCGCTCGGTGCGCGCACGAAATCTCCCACTTTTTTCCAAATCTCGAGGAACAACTTCCGGACTTTTAGAGAATTCTTTAACCTGAAGATCAAGATCATGTCCGTGATATACAGAAGTGTGACACTCCACTCAAGAGTTGGTGTTAGAGCCCTTTCATCTACTCGCATAGTCGCCAATGAGTCAAAAAAGGCCAAAAACTCTGCGCCTCAACAACAAGTTTTTGACCCACGCTTCATTGGCCTTACGAGAGATATCTATGTCCCAGTCGCTTATAAAAACCTGCCGAACCCAATCACAAGCCCAAGAGCTGTATGGAGATCCCTTATTAGAAGACTGTATACGCTTGGTATGAATACAGTGCAGGTGGCCCTTATGCGTTACCAGACTGGTATAAAACCACAGTTCCTGCTATGGAAGAATCGCGCTATTGAAAATTATGTCGCTACAAACAAGGCATTTGCTGCCGGTGATATCAAATCCATTGAAAAGCATGTCTCTGTATGGGTTGAAAAAGCACTGAAGGCCAGAGTTAGTTCCATTCCAAAAGATGTCAAGTTGGATTGGAAATTGGTCAAGTTCAACGAAAAGCCAACCCTTGTCGCTTTCAGACCAATCATGTTGCCTGGTAGACCAGTGGAGTTTGCTCAAGTTGTCTATAAGTTCAACACTCAACAGGAGTTGATCAACGTTAATCTCAAGACTGATAAAGTGAAAAAAGTTGATAGAAATGTTACAGATTACGTCGGCTTCGTCATTGATTTGGATACCGATCAAGTTGTCCTTGCAGGAACAGTCTTCGAAAACACTCCTGATGATAGAATCCCAAAGCCAGAGGATATCGACCAAAGTATGATCTTTGACGATATGAAGATCAATGGTGATATCTACAGAGCTCCGTCACAGTTGAAAGCTCCAGAATCACAGTAACCATAAAACTACAACTTTTCTGTACATAAACTCATTGTTTCTTTTTTTCTATGATACATAAAATAATGCATAAATCTTGTTTTCATCACTTCTTCAAGTTCATCGTGTCCATCACATCGACATAACCACGGCCCTTCTTCTTTCTTCTTGTGGAAGCAGTACTATGACCACCGGATATGCCTAACAGAGAGTCCAGATCTGAAGGAGCAGCAGTAGGCTTTCTCATAGGCGTAGCGCCAGAGGCACCAGAAGATAGACCACTAGGACCAGGTAAAAAGGTAACAGGGCTGCCCGGCGGAACACCCATGGATGATGGAACACCTTCAATAAGCGAATCAGAGCGTGGCTTACTCAAAGATGATGGTTTCTTCTTGATAACTGGTGGAGGTGGAGGAGGAGCTTGCTTCTTCAGCTCCTCAGGATCGGCATCGGCATTGACCCATCTCTTCAAATTTTCATCATAATAGAACTTGGATTTCTCACCCAAGTTGGCCTTATAAACCTTCGGCTCATTCTTAGACTCCTTACGTAGCCAGCCAAACCAGCCATTCCCATGATCTGTATCATGGGCGTTCTTCTTCACTGATGGCTTACGCTCTATCTTTGTATTTGAGACTTCACCATCCTCATCATCATCGTCGTCATCTTCATCATCAACAATATCATCGTACTTCTCCTCCTCTTCAGGGATATCAACCCCATAGTGTGTCTTTGGAGGTTCATACCCAGTCTTACGAGCAGAGGGTGGTTCGTATGAGCTGCTGCTCCTGCTAGCGGTTTCAGGAACAAACGGCGAGAATCTGGACTCCTGTGATGTAACGGCATTATCTTGGATCGACATAGATGTACTCATGGTGTTCGCCTTAGAGTCGTATGCTCCAAAGTTTTGACCAGGACCAACAGATGGTTTACGGGATTGCACAGGCGAAGAAAACCCAGATGGGGTATATGACGGCCTTCTCGATTCCATTGCTGGTGTGGAAATTGGTGCATACGATGGCCTTTTCGCCTCTTGTGATTGTGTAAGTAGAGAGTACGATGGAGTGTTATCGCCTGGCATATTACCAACTTGAGCATATGGATGGGCACCATGCGGAGGCTCATTTGATGAATCGCCATCAGTTACATGTTGCGCTGCTTCGTATGGAGAAGATGATGAAATTTGCTTTGACCCAGATTCTTCGGGTGCCGCAACTAGCGCAGATGGAGTTGGCACAGAAGGCTGAAGACCAGTGACAGCAAACAAGTCTAAGTCCCCAGGAACGACAGGAGTCCCATGAGCCTCAGAATTACCTCCAGAAGGAGTGTAAGACTTCGGTGTGAACCTGCTACTCTTCTTTGGAGCTGGTTTGACTTCTCCAGGAGCGTAAGGAGAGCCAATCGTCTTTGGGGGAGCATATGGGTTATCTGGCGGAACAGAAACAGGTTGAACAATGTCAGTTTTTACAGTGGATTCATCAGATTGAGTGGGTTCAACTGCTGGAACAATAGCAGCCTCATCAACAATCACGTCATCCCTCTTGACATTCGCAATATCAGGCAACGGAACTTCATATGGTGTAGCACTAATGGGTCCTACCGTGTTCTGAGTCAGAAATGAAGCACCGCGACTGAAGTAATCCCCACCATGCGCAACAGGTTGAGAAATCGGAATCTCCTGATGTTCCACTTGCTCTTGAGCTTTTGCAATTGGAGAAACTTCCAGGGCATGTTGCTCTTCGTACCGTTCTACTTCTGGAACAGCAGTCTTTAGATCTTCAATGCTTTGTTCTGGCTGGACTCCGCACGAATTCTCAATAGTGCTGTCTAGGTTCTGGAGAGTGGATTCTGTAGAAAATGAAGATTCTGCAGCTGTGAATGTTATGGCTTGAGAAATCTGAGTCTCACGCAGCGTAACGGGTAGTGCTTCGTTATGGAAACGAGCTTCAGCATAAGGGTAGGACATTGCTGGACCTGGAAGAGATGTAACCGTCGTTAGAGGACTCTGGATAACAGTGGTGGACTTCAGTGAGCCACTGGGCAACGGAAAAGAACCATTTGGCGTCGTTGTTGGAGTAGTATGTTGTTGCAATTGAGTTAAATCAGACGTCGAACCGGTTAGTGAAGAGCCCCTTCTTGAGCCCGTAGGAGGAGGCATAGACGCCATAACGGATGATAATGACTGCAGGGATGGCAGGTGAACTACTTGAGAGCCATTTACCCTGAATGTCAACTCCTCGTGAGAGGTATGGGAGTTGATAGAAGAAATTCTGGAAAGTGAGTCATCACCAGCAGATGGATCATACCTCAACTTTCTAGGGGAACCCTCATTGTGACCATAACCTGTCATAGAGATATCAGTATTTGGAAGAGTTGATCTTGATAATCCACCAGAATTAGCATGTGTAGAACTTGTTGATGAATGCCTGACAGAAGGTTGTGCATTTGCTCTTGTATTTTCGGTTGGGGAGAAAGCTCTGATATTCTTCTCAGCTGGTCTGACAGGCGGGCCATTTGGCTGAGAAAAATTCTTGGAATATGCTTCAGAAACGCTGCTTGAAGGGCCATATGGATTGCTTGGTTGTGGATTTCTTGCATATTGAGAGAAATCGGAGCCAGCAGACGTATTTGGCATCGAAACATATGACGATGTCCGAGAGAGATCAGAGTTAAACTTGCTAAAGACACCATTATCTTTAGTTTCAGTCTGTATTTCATCTCCAGAGATCAATTTGCTCAAACCTTTATCAAGAGTACCCCATACTTTATCCAACTTTGGCTTGGCAAACCAACCATCATTAACAGAAGAGCCTGATAATCTTTCATTCATGATTTTAGAGGCATACACAAATCTAGAATCTTGCTTTTTAAGAGATTTGAAGAATGCATGCGCTTGGTCAGCATATTTCTGTGCTTCGCTCATCATATTGTAATCAGATAGAAAACCAGCATGTTGTAAAGCGACATAAGATAGATCAGCAACAGTTCCCTTATCTTGTAAATACTGACCATAAACTTCGAGATACAATGTCATCTTCAAGGAGTTGGAGGGTTGGAACGCAGTGAAAGGTAAATCACCAATGATCAGCAAGATGTAGGCTGGAACAAACATGCCATTATCAACCAAAAATTGACCAAATACTGACAAAAACTGTGGGAGAATTGGTGGGCTATTGGCGATCACAGAAGTTGCAATCTCCTTCCAGTTGAGACAAGCCCATTGATTCTTGTTCTCATCTGTCCTAAATGAAGAGACCACACTCTCAACACCGCCAGATAAGATTTTAAATAGAGTAGGGAGGAAGTGATCCTTATCTCCCTGGAACTCATGACTCAAATAGCTTTCAACAACCGATAACCAAGATTCCTTGTTGATAATACCGGATATCAACATGGCTAATGCATAGTCTTGGTGCGACAATACTAGCTTCAAAGCATCTTCTTTCTGGCCACCAGTAATCAAAGCAACAAGGTGTCTCTTGGAGATCTGATCCCTATGTCTCGAAATACTGCCCTCTCTCAATCTCTCAGATTGATCATTGTAGTTGATTACACCGCCCAAATTGAAAGGGGCGGCAGCATTGGTAAACTTATGCTTCAATAACTGAGCAAGAAGTAATTCGTCATCATCAACAATGGAAGTTCGATTGTGCTCTAATCTGAAGATCTGAGAATCCAAGAACCTCAATAATGTTGTGGCATTCTTCTTTGTTGGGAAATCCTTCAGCATCGACTCTTCAAGGATTTGATCAGACTTCACAATCCTGATTTGATTGCTATATCCATAAGCAGAGACATTCGGAATGGAATATGCAATTGTAGTACCACTACCCCAGCTGAACAGCGGGAACTGGCGGGATCTCAACTCCTGATCACTGACCCTGGAAACTGCTTGGATCTGTGGTGGACCAACTTTACTGTAAGGGAGTTGATGACCTTGTGGCATGTGCCCCGCCTGTGTTGGAGCACCATAAACCTGCCGTGGAATTTGCTGCGGATACCACTGCGGAAGATGTGGTTGAGATGTAGATTGAAGTGGTGGTTGCTGTTGTTGATGAACAGTTGGGCCATATGGCGACTGCTGGGGAATGGTTGGAAGTTGTGCCTTCTGCGTAGAAATGGACTTTCCAGCAAGTAAAGGATCGTACTGAACAGCTGAAGAGCTCGTCTGTCTCCTGTGACTAATTGGAGCGTACCTTGCAGCACTTGGAGACACAACGGTCTGAGATGGTGAAGACAACGAGCCACCAGCAGGTGTATTAACAGAAGGAATAGCCAATGATTGGCCCATACTACCCTGTAGGGGGTGTGAAACAGATGGTTCCGGTTTGAAATCTATAGAATTCAAGGGCTGTGCCGACTGGATACCTGCTTGCACGTTATTAAGCGACTCAACACCGGCTGTTATCTGGGGGGGCTGTCTCTGGTTTGGGAAGTTCACATATGGGACCGACGGTTTTAGACCTATAGGAGCAGGCCCCATTGAAGAAGGTGGAACAGATGCAGGCAGAGAAGGTGCATACTTCGACATTTTTGGTGACTTTGAGGGCAATGCTGACGGTTGTTGTGGAGCTGGTGGCTGATGCGCCATTTGTTGTGCGCCAGAGCCATTGTTTAATAGCAATGGCCCACCAGGAACCTGTGCATTTGCCACTGGTTGTGGTGATTCATACAGCTTGGAAGTTGGTGCTCCCTGTGGAGCATATCCCTGTGGAGCATATCCCTGTGGAGCATATTCCTGTGGAGCATATCCCTGTGGAGCATATCCCTTAGGCTCCGTGACACTAGTAGATGCTCCGTTCTGCATTGATGTAGCACCGCTGGAAGTTGGAGCGCCGTATCCGTATCTAGGAGTAACATTAGCAGACTTGGAGGTGGTAGCTGGAGGACCAGCATGAGTTCCTAAAGGAGGAGCATGGGAAGCTTGAAGGGCAACGTGATTCAACCTCGGAGATGATACCGTCGAAGATAAATTAGAGGCACTTCTCTGTCTTGGATGAGCAAGAATTGGAGCAATTGGTAATTCTTCAAAGAACGAAGGCTGCTTCCTCTTCAATGGCTGTGGAGGTACCTGTACTGGACACAGTTGAGTGGCTTGAGCATGTGGTCCTCCCGTTTGTATAGCAGGAACATTTGAAGAGAAGCCAGGAGTCGAAACATGAGCAAATGCTGGAGACGCTGGAGACGCTGATGTAGCCATTGGAACCTGTGATTTCTGGACAATTGGAAAAGCAGCTGCGATACGAGGAGCCTTGGTCACATGTCTTGATGGTATCAAATCAACTGGGAAATCATAAGCGTCTGACTTCTTCTTGTTCTCATTCAGCTTCTTCAAATCAAGATGATGAGCTGCCTGTGGTGGTTGGATAGCTGCCGAAGGAGCATAGTTGTGATGATGAGGAGCCAGCGCATGAGTATAAACCTGAGGTTGGTACGGGATACTTTGATCATAACCTTCATGTTGAGTATATTGATCTTGTGGAGATCGTTGCTGTGTTTGGTATGACGTCTCTGATGCCTGGGCAACGGATTGCGTAACTGGCAGCTGAGACCGATCAAGTGCAATTGACTGTCGGGGATGAAGCTGTTCAAGAGGCTCATCCTCGAGTATATCGTCATCCAAGAGATCGTCATCCAATTCCAAATCCAAAGCAGAGAGCTTCTTAGCCAATAACTGTTCATCAGATTCAATATGAGGTGGATGTGACACAATCTGCTCAAGAGTTTCAGTTTCTGCTTCAACGTGGACAGATGGGGTTCCCTGTATCAAAGCAGTAAAATCATCCTTGATATCATCACCAAACAAATCGGCAGTCTGTGGAGCGTTCTCACGAACTAGTTCTTGATCAATCATTTCGGTCTTCATGGTCGGAGCAGTAACAACCATGTCATCTTCAACAAACTCATCATCGAGATCCAACTTGGCCAACTTGGATATCATATCATCAGCCTTCTTCTCATTTGCATCGACAGCCGCCTGTTTCCAAGGAAGAGAATTCGTGTTTGAAGCAGATAGAACGTCCTCAGATAGTTCTTTGGCCTCCCATTGGAGAGGTTCGGAATTTGATTGAGCTGGTTGTTCAGATGGCTGACACAGGTGCTGAGATTCCCATGGTAGAGGTTCACTTACTTCTTGAGGCAATGATTTACTTTCAGTAACTGGAGCAGAAGAGGAAAGGTCGGCTGGGATACTAGTGACCAGATTGTCCTGAGCTGGTATTATTGATTCTTGAGTTGGTTCCACAACTGGCTCCTGAATATCCTGTTGCTGGGTTTGATATTTTGTGCCCTCGACAGGCTGAGTTGCAACTCGGGCAGGTTCGTGAATGACCTCTTCGCGGACCTCTTGCTCATCTGTTCGCCCTTGTGGAGCGGTCTGTTGAGCTGGTGCTTCAATGATAAAATCATCTGGAGAGCCGGAGAAAAGACTATCAACGTCCTGTGAAGCACTCTTCTCCGACGGGATAACATCATCCGTTGTACTATTCTGTTGTGGCTCGACAAGAGTTTCAACTATGGCCATCTCAGGTAGCTCTGAAGGCACCGGCTTCGAATCTTCATTTTGTTGGAATTGATTGGTATAAACCGATGTAGTATCCACAATCGGCTCTTTAACTGGAGTTTCCAGAGCAGTAGGTTCAGAGATACCTGCTGTCTCTGTAGTAGCAATAGTCTCGACCGGCTGTGCAATCGAAGTATGGGATGTAGCAACTGGCATACCCGCCACTGATGTGTTGTTAGATTCGATCACAAGTTGCTGATCCGATACCTCTGGTGTCAATTGAGTCTCCTGGGAAGCATCCAGTTTCTCCAGAGCAGATTCCTCTGATGGATTCTCAACTTCATCCTGTGCAATGGCCTCTTCTGACGTTGTTGTTCCATTGTTGTTGTCAATGGACTGGCTAGCCTTTCGCTTAGCATTGGCGCGCTTCTTAGCGGCGCTCTTTTTCTTCGCCATCGTGTGTCAGTGGTATGCTCAGACGTTTTGTGCCTATGTGTTTGACCCTAACAACCTGACCTGGTAGGTACCGATGTAATAGTGACAGATACTGCTGACGGCCGCGTTGGTGGTCCCTTGGTCCTCTCACCGCGGTCGGGAAATTTGAACCTGATCTCAGCTTTGCAAAGGGCCACGACTGGATGATGGGCTCAGGACCTTTCTCAATGCGGTCAGTACCTCATCAAGCGGTAGGTACAGCACTAGTGGCCGCTCCAGAAAAAAAATTGGAACTTACATACAAAACTGACTGATCAAAACCATTTTTGTGAGAGAGATCGAGAGATGGCAGTTGGTGTTATCAAGTCGAAGCAGAAGCTTGCTCCTGAGAAGGAGCGTTTCCTTCAGTGCTGTTCCGATATCACGCTGGAGTTGATTGACTCTCTGAAGACCTCGAAAGAAATCAATCTCAACGGTTTAATCACAAAGAACTCCAAGAAGTATAAGCTGAAGTCCCAACCGCGTTTGACAGATGTGATCAACTCTATCCCTGACCAATACAAAAAGTACTTGTTGCCTAAACTGAAGGCTAAACCTGTGAGAACTGCATCTGGTGTCGGTGTTGTTGCAGTTATGTCCAAACCTCATAGATGCCCACATATCTCATTCACAGGTAACATCTGTGTCTATTGCCCAGGTGGTCCAGATTCCGATTTCGAATACTCTACACAGTCGTACACGGGTTATGAACCAACGTCGATGCGAGCCATCAGAGCGCGTTACGATCCGTATGAACAGGCGAGAGGGCGTATTGATCAGCTGAAACAATTGGGTCACTCTGTCGATAAGGTGGAATACATCGTGATGGGTGGTACTTTCATGTCATTGGATCAGGAATACAGAGAAAACTTCATCACACAATTGCATAATGCCCTTTCAGGTTATAACGGTACAGATCTCGACCAGGCTATCAAATATTCACAACAGTCATTGACCAAATGTGTTGGTATTACCATTGAAACTAGACCTGATTACTGTACAAAGATACATCTCGATGATATGCTGAGATATGGCTGTACTCGTCTCGAAATTGGTGTTCAGAGTGTGTATGAAGATGTGGCAAGAGATACCAATAGAGGTCATACTGTTAAAGCTGTGTGTGAGACATTTGCCATTGCTAAGGATGCAGGTTATAAGATTGTCAGCCATATGATGCCTGATTTACCAAATGTCGGAATGGAAAGGGATCTTGCACAGTTTAAAGAGTACTTTGAAAACCCAGATTTCAGAACGGATGGGTTGAAGATCTATCCAACCCTGGTTATCAGAGGTACAGGTCTCTATGAGCTTTGGAAGACTGGAAGATACAAATCTTACAATGCGAACGCATTGATTGATCTTGTGGCGAGAATTCTCGCTATGGTGCCACCATGGACCAGAATTTACAGGGTACAAAGAGATATTCCTATGCCATTGGTCTCGTCCGGTGTGGAGAATGGTAACTTGAGAGAATTGGCTCTTGCCAGAATGAAGGATTTCGGTACAAAATGTCGCGATGTGAGAACAAGAGAAGTTGGTATCCAAGAGGTGCATCATAAGGTCCAACCAGACCAAGTTGAACTCATCAGAAGAGATTATTATGCCAACGGAGGGTGGGAAACATTCTTATCATATGAGGACCCAAAGCAAGACATCTTGATTGGTCTCCTGCGTCTGCGTAAGGCTTCAAAAAAACATACCTACAGAAAGGAATTCATATCTCAACCAACTTCTATTGTGAGAGAGCTACACGTCTATGGTTCTGTTGTGCCATTACACTCGAGGGATCCAAGAAAGTTCCAACATCAAGGTTTCGGTACCTTATTGATGGAAGAGGCTGAACGTATTGCCAGAGAAGAGCACGGATCCTCAAAGATTAGTGTTATCAGTGGTGTTGGTGTCAGAAACTACTATGCTCGACTAGGGTACGAGCTTGATGGGCCATTTATGTCCAAGAACCTTGAGTAACGCACAAATGTAATGAAATTGATATGAATGATTAATTCTTTGGCTGTAGTGACATCTCTCTCTACTATAGTGATAGAATCACCCAGAACATTTAGTTTGATTAGTTATCTGCTCCTTGATAGCATGGGGTTTGAATTTTTTGTGCCATGGCCGAGTCTCGAATGTGCAAAGGGGGTTTTAGTAATCGTTGCGGTATAAAACACCGTCGACCCACTTCAACAATTCCTTTGAGGAAATTTCAGCTCTCAATTGGATGTTACGTTTGATCAGAACTCTTTCTACAATGGCTCCAGTTCCTAAACACTACGATTATCTTGTCATTGGCGGTGGCTCCGGTGGTGTTGCCTCCTCTCGTCGTGCTGCCTCCTATGGTGCAAAGACGTTGATCATCGAAGGTAAAGACATTGGTGGAACCTGTGTCAATGTTGGATGTGTTCCAAAGAAGGTTATGTGGTATGCGTCTGATGTGGCGAAGACTATCACTGAAGCTAAGGAATACGGTTTCGATGTTGATCCAAAGCTGGCAAACACATTCAACTGGGAATACTTCAAACCAAAGAGAGATGCCTATGTCCACAGATTGAACGGAATCTATGAACGTAACCTTGCTAAGGAAGGCGTCGAACTTCTATATGGTTGGGCTAAATTTAACAAGGATGGAGCTGTAGAAGTTACCAAAAGGGATGGCATTACCGAGACCTTCACTGCTGATAAGATCTTGATTGCTACTGGTGGAAAACCAGTGCAACCAACTATCCCAGGTGCTGAACACATCATTGACTCTGATGGTTTCTTCAAGTTGGAGAAACAACCAAAGAGAGTGGCCATTGTCGGTGCTGGTTACATTGGTGTCGAGTTTGCAGGTTTCTTCCATGGTTTGGGTACTGAAACCCACTTACTCATTAGAGGTGAGACCGTTCTTAGAAAGTTTGATGAAAGTATCCAAAACACCATTACCGATCACTATGTTAACATTGGTGTTAACGTTCACAAGAAAACACAAGTGCAATCTGTTGAAAAGTTGAAGGATGGTTCCTTAAAGCTGCAATTGGACGATGGCTCAACCTTGGAGGTTGATCAATTGATCTGGACGATTGGCCGCCGCTCCTTCTTGGGTCTCGGTTTGGAAGATGTTGGTGTTGAAATCAACTCCAAGGATCAAATCGTTGTCGATGAATACCAAAACACAACGACTAAGAACATCTTCGCCCTTGGCGATGTTATAGGTGCTGTTGAATTGACTCCAGTAGCCATCGCTGCCGGTAGAAAGCTCTCCAACAGGCTCTTTGGTCCTGAGGAATTCAAGGACCAGAAGCAAGATTACGCTAATGTTCCATCTGTCGTATTCTCTCACCCAGAGGCTGGTTCCATTGGATTGTCTGAAGCTGAAGCCAAGGAGAAATACGGTGAGGATAACTTAAAGATTTACAAGTCCAGATTCACTCCAATGTATTACGCTATGCTTGAACATAAGTCTCCAGTGAGCTATAAACTCATCTGTGCCGGTCCTGAGGAGAAGGTTGTCGGTTTACATCTCGTGGGTGACTCCTCTGCTGAGATCTTACAAGGGTTCGGTGTTGCGGTTAAAATGGGCGCCACAAAAGCTGATTTCGATTCTGTTGTTGCCATTCACCCAACCAGTGCTGAAGAGTTGGTCACTTTGAGATAACTAACCGTCAGTAAGATCATGCAGAAGTTGTAATGCTGAAATAAATAATTTTGTTATATAGTGAACGGAGACCTGTAGGTATCTCTTCTGTTGGATTATGCAAGCTGTGGCCCTATTCCGTTGTCACGTGATCTGCCCTAAGGTTGCGGTGTCCGGATGAATTTGAAACCCAGTCACAAGGAACCGCGAATTCTTCTCGCCAACAGGTAAAAAAATCCCACGCACTGAACATTTCGGTAGGTCCAGCAAATAACCGAAACTATCCCAATTAGGCAAATTGCTGTTTCTGTAACCCACTCACGAAAAGTTGACCCCCTGTGAAATTTATAATTTTGAGAGGAGGATAACCATAAACTCAACACAGTGCGGAAGGAGTACACCAAGCAATCATGAAAGTATGTTCGGGAACAGACCTATTGTTGATGAAGAGAGACGACGTGTATACTGTGTGGGATTATGAGAGATTAGTCGTCTAAAGAAGGGGTATCAAGGGACCATTCATTGCAGAATCGATGTTCAAAGAGTCTACATAGGAACACCAGACAAAGGACGGCATTGTGAAACTACAAAATGAATGATTTACGAATGAGAAGGATCATAAGAAAGCTTCAATAGCCATATATCTTTATTTTGAACGTCCATCAGTCACAATAGACAAAGGATCAAGGGACGCAATACACAATACCAACCGTGTTCAAGAGATCGAAACATCTACACCAAGTCATATCTCCATCATACATTATCATCATACGTCTTATAGAATACTAACATCAGCTTTAGTTGAACATTGCCTACCCAACCAACGGGTCCCAAAAGACCTTTGAGATTGATGATGACCACCGTTTGCGTGTCTTCTACGAGAAGAGAATTGGTCAAGAAGTCGATGGTGAGTCTGTCGGTGACGAATTCAAGGGTTACGTCTTCAAGATCACCGGTGGTAACGACAAGCAAGGTTTCCCAATGAAGCAAGGTGTCTTGTTGCCAAACCGTGTCAAGTTGTTGCTCGCTAAGGGTCACTCTTGTTACAGACCAAGAAGAGTTGGTGAGAGAAAGAGAAAGTCCGTCAGAGGTGCCATTGTTGGTCCAGATCTTGCCGTCTTGTCCCTTGTTATCGTCAAGCAAGGTGACAGTGAGCTCGAGGGTTTGACCGATGTCCAAGTTCCAAAGAGATTGGGTCCAAAGAGAGCTAACAACATCAGAAAGTTCTTCGGTTTGACCAAGGAGGATGACGTTAGACAATACGTCATCAGAAGAGAGGTTGTCAAGGGTGAGAAGAAGTACACCAAGGCTCCAAAGATCCAAAGATTGGTCACTCCACAAGTTCTGCAAAGAAAGAGACACTTGAAGGCCTTGAAGGTTAAGAACGCTCAAGCCCAGAGAGATGCTGCTGCTGAGTACGCCCAATTGTTGGCTCAACGTTTGCACGAGCGTAAGGCTGAGAAGGCTGAGGTTAGAAAGAGAAGAGCCTCTTCCTTGAAGGCTTAAGAAGTTCAAAAAGGTCATGCTTGATTTTTCTTAGCACTAAAAAACACAACGTAATTTGTACATTCACTGTGTCTGTAGTATATTGTGTATCTATCTATGGTGTGGTCTCTATTGCGTACCTGTTGACATCTATCTAACCCTTTGGTCAGCAACCTGTAATTGCTCTCCCAAGTGCTGAGTATCACCGAGGACGCGAACGTCCCAGTCATCGCCTTTGAGATCGATAATGGTTATACTTGTGTTGTAGACAACACCTTCGTTCAGCCCACATGATCTCAGGATCGCTCTAATAGTGCCACCGTGTGTCACAACTGCAACATTCTGCAAGCCCTTGGTATCCCGTCTGAGGAATTCCAGGAATTTTGAGAGTCTCGAGCCGAATTGATCAGTGGTTTCTCCGAATTCTCTATAGTGTCTCCCATGTTTCGCACCATGGGCAATAGCATCATCGATATGCATCCCTTCAATGACACCCATGTTTCTCTCTCTTAGCTCAGAGGTGAATGTAATCGATTGAGGTTCGCTGAGTGCACTGGCCAGGCTACTTGCCGTGTCCTGACATCTCTTCAAATCTGATGAATATATCCTGTCAAAGGGGAATGCACTAAGAGCTGTGCCCAACTTGTGCGCCTGCTCCTGGCCCTGTGCATTCAGCTCCGTGTTCAGGTGGCCCTGAAGGATCTTGTTGACGTTATGGTCTGTCTGCCCGTGACGTATGAAGAAGAAGCGTGTCACTTCTGGTTCTGTGTTTGGTGCGATGCTCTGTGTCATTAGGCCCCTCCCTTATTCCTTTGGGTTCTACCCTTTGATTAAGCGGTGTTCACGGAATTCGCGGCGGACATTTTTTTCAACCAAAGCCCATCGCGGACTGGCCCTCAAAGCCCGCGGGGAATAAGGCCGATGTTCACTGTTACCGTCCTTGGTAGATTTCATGGCTCTGTCCGCGTGTCGCCGTAGGATGCTGTGCATTCACCGAACTCAGTCCCCCCCCCCATCGCACGAGGTCATCGGAACATCATCACATATAAATGAATCAATCATCATGAAGATTCTCCCACTGACTGTCCAGTACAGACAACAAAAATAATGAAACTACTAGTACCCACTTTCAAGGCCCAGTGGTTCATCACCATCATGGGAACAGGCATGAGCGCCAGTCTGCTGTTGGAATACCCATTTCCTGCCTATTGGCTACGAGTATGCGGTTATATCATGTTTGGTATATGTTCATTCTGTCTCTCGTGGTGTATCGCACTTGCTCTGAATACACTTATAAGGTCCCCCGAGGAGAGACACAAATATCTGTTCCATCAAGAGATTTCACCATTCCTAGGGTGTTTCGCGATGGGTTATACATCATGGCTAACATCTTTGACATTAATACTCGATGGCAGAGCACCTATACCACTATATGTCCTATGGTGGATATCAAACGTCATTTCGATGTTCACAGCATGGGTTGTTCCATTCTATCTGTTTCAAAGAGGTAATATAAGGAAGGATGAACTATCTACAACGCTCTTACTACCGGTGGTGGCACTTACCGTGACCTCTGCTTCAGGTGGAACGCTATGCCAATTCCTACCTGACAAACTTATATTATCAACAACCATCATCACGTTCCTCCTCTGGGCCAACGCCATTTGTGTGAGTTTCATGTTCTTGACGTTGTATCTATCCAGATTACTCTTTTACAAGTTTCCACCAAGGGAATCCATCTTTACATCTTTCATCCCAATTGGATTCCTGGGACAAGGGTCGT
Source organism: Williopsis suaveolens (assembly GCA_003708225.3). Lineage (NCBI taxonomy): Eukaryota > Fungi > Ascomycota > Saccharomycetes > Phaffomycetales > Wickerhamomycetaceae > Williopsis > Williopsis suaveolens. Next base: position 227,956 of record PPNS03000001.1, on the reverse strand, counting down.
TTGCTATATTACTTTGTGGTCATAACTTTCAGTCATATTTCCTCCGGACTGCTTCAAATGAGAGCACCGTGGAAGCTATTGTGGTTTTCTGGATCTGTCTTCTAAGTGCTCTATTCCTCCAATCAATGGGCATTGTTATCACTTCTTTGGCTATTGCATCGGTGCTTTCGTATGGCACTCATAAGTTTCATTACGGTTGGTGGGCTATGACTTTCCCATTGGGTACTATGTCCCATGCCATGACACAGACTGGAGTGCTAACAGATTGGTACACTTTCAAAGTTGTTGGAGCAATGTATGGCACTGCATCGATCTTCATGACGTTAATATGTATCTGTGGGAGTTCATATCAGGTATACCAATGGGTTCTAAGGGATTCTGAATATGACATTGAGAGCGAGGCAGAGACAAAATTGGCTACAATTTCGAGTAATACGCATTCTGTACATGTTTAAATGTGTTAATATTTACGGTATAGAGATTCTTCATAGACTAGTGTAATAATCCCATTGGTTCCACATCCATGTGATGGTCACAGTGGACACGATCAATGGACCAGCAAGACCCTTGCCAAGCTTCGCAGTCTTGTAAATGATCCATTCGAGTCCGAAATGGAACAAGGCAATACAGTAACTGGCAAAAGTGATCTGGTAAACCTGTGGCACATTCAAGTAATAGGCACCATAGAACCTGATGATAGCGGAGACCAAAGTCCAAGTCCCGAAAGTTCTAGCCGACAATGCGGTCACTTCCTGAGGTTTGGCCTCGTAGACTCTTTGAGTCAAAGACAGGCCTGCGGTGTACGACTGGAACGAGTTGAACACAGAGACCACGGATATGAAAAGAAGCCATTTTGGAAGGATCCCTGGAAGTTGTGGCACCCATTGAATGCCCAATTGAGTGATGTTGTCCAGCATTTGTCGTTCGTTTTGGTGTTCCTGATGGTTTTGGTGGTCTGTTGTGGGTTGTTATTGTTGTAAAAGTTCAAATGTTCTGCCCCCCTTGAAACCTCCATCAACGAGAAAACATCACCAAACATCACTCAACGCACCTTATAAATCTACAAAAATGGTATGATTTTACATTCAATTGCCTCTGTATAGACAATGCTGACGCCAACTAAAGACCTCCTATGACGCTGCTATGGACCTCCTGAGAAGACTGAACCCACAGAACATCAGTGACAACCTTAAAAAGATCATCCTGTTGAACCCCGATCTTGCAGAAGACTTGCTCTCCACAGTTGATGTCCCATTGAGTATTGCTAAGGATCCTTCTAACGGTAAGCCTTTCCTCACATGTGACTATAACAGAGATTTGGATTCGTTCAGATCACCATGGTCGAATAAGTACTACCCTGAATTGGATGACGACGATTCTCCCTTCCCTTCTGCCAAGCTGAGAGAGATGGAGATCAAGTTGAATGATGCTGTGGATATCTATAGAGATTTGTACTACGAAGGTGGTATCTCGAGTGTTTACCTATGGGACCAAGAAGATGGCAAAGGGTTTGCGGGTGTGGTGTTGTTTAAGAAATCCACTGAGGATAACAAAGGACTATGGGATAGTATCCATGTGTTGGAAGTTGAGCCACAAGGATCAGGAAACGCGTTGTATAAGGCTACTTCTACGATTATATTGGACTTGTCTAAGGTGGATAAAGAGGATCGTGTCAAACTAAGCGGTAACTTGATCAGACAAACTGAGAGAGTTGGCGATGTCGGCGGCGACTATTCTCATATTATCAATGTCGGCTCATTGATCGAAGACATCGAAAGTAAGTTGAGAAACTTGTTGCAACAGGTATATTTCGATAAGACCAGGGATATCATTGGTGATTTGAGATCGGTGGGTTCTCTGGCACAGTTGGAACAAGGTAAAAAGATGCAGAGTGAGGTTATTAAAGGTATGCAGGGTCTATAGACTGTTGATTGGTTAATGATCATCTGGAGCTTTTCGTAGGATCTTCTGTACTTATGGCACTTTTGTGAGCTGTGGCTTCATTTCGTATCCCATAGTGGTCTCCGTTCGGGCTCTGAAGTTTGGTTTCTGTTCTTCAGCGGTGACATATAAAGAGAAACAGATCTGCTCTGATCTATATGTGGTTCGATCTCACAGCTGGGACCTTGAAAAATCTTGTATCGCATGACTTTGAGGGTGACTCGGGTCAGATGATCTTGAGTGGTTCGATCACCATCAAACAGGTATAAAAGATCCCTGTGACCTTGATGCTATACTAGAAATCAAAGCCTACAGGAAGAAACTACAGATCTGAGAGCGCATTATTTTACACCGATCTGGGACTATCCTCAATTGAAGTGATAATGAATATGTATAATAAGAACTTCAACTGGCTTGAACAAAAATACCATGCAAAGAATTAAACACCAACACCGTTTTTTATAATGGATCTAAGCAGACTTAATCCTTCTTGTTGATACCAGTCTTCTCGAAGGAAGCCTTGATGTTGTTGGTCTCGTTGAGCTTGTAGAAAACACCAGCGAAGCCAAGCAAGACAACAGAGACACCAGCGAAAGTACCGAACCACTTGCTGGCTGGCGTGTTACCTCCGGTAGCGTTCATTCTAACGGCGGACTTGGAGAAGGCTCTGACAGGAGTGGCGTACATTGTTACTGTTCTGTTTGTCTGTTTGTTTGTGGGCTTCTGTGGAGCCTACTTGCGAAGTTTGAAGAAGTTGTGTCCCAAGGAGAAAACCGGCACATCTCATTGGGCCCCGAGATTGACTTCCTAAATGAGTACCTCCGCTGTTTTTGTTTATATATTTGTCAAAATATCCCGCTTTCTGTATCAGGAAGTCAACAAGGCGGCATTACAAATTTGTTTACAACGTTTGATCCCCCCCTTGGAAAGAGCCCATTTATGAACCATTTAGAAGAGCCTTGATTATGTCCAACACCGCCAGAGTCCTCAGAAGGGCAATCCCACGCCTTTTCGCTACACATCGCGTTGCCCTACAGACCAGCCGTCCTTTGATCTCTCAAAGGGCTCCATTGCTCTGTCCTAAGCTCATCAGATTCCAATCTACACAAGAACAATCACAACGCCCAACCATCTCCAAGGAAGAACCACCAAAGATCTACTCGTATGAAGACATCAAACTGTTAGTCAACAACCCTGATTCAAACAAAGTCATTGTCGATGTTAGAGAACCTGTGGAATTCCAAAACGGTAGCATACCTGGTTCCATCAACATCCCATATAAATCTACCCCAGGTGCATTGGACTTATCCCCAGAAGAATTTGAAGAGGCATTCAAGTTCCCAAAACCACCGAAGGAAAAAGAGTTGATCTTTTACTGTCTTGCTGGTGTCAGATCCACTGCTGCTGCTGATTTGGCCCAAATATTTGGTTATAACAAATTAGGTAACTATGTCGGCTCTTATGAAGATTGGGTAACCCATGAACAGCCAACTCCACCAAAGGACGAACAAGAAGAGTCCAAGTGACATTTATTCTATGAAGTAACTTGTACCTGAGGCACAGTGGGGGGATTGTATATATCGATAAATGAAACTTTTTTATGCATTGAAGGCTATGAAATGTAACCACAGTTCAATCCCTTGGTCTATTAAATTCCAATTGTCTGAACTCTTTACCAAGTTTTCTCTTTCTCTTCCTCTCCACAACTTTCTCTCTTTGACTAGCTTTCATGTTCTCAAATTTATGCTTCTGGATGATCTTTCTCTTATCACTCTTCTTCAAGAAGAAATTACCCTTGATGCCCCTCTCCTCCTTATACTTCTTCACAACTTGTTGTTCCAAGTCCCTGTTCTTCAGTGTATCTAATCTCGATCTAAGGGACTTAGACTGGTACTCCAAGTCTTCAATCTCATGTTGACTCAACTTGTTTCTCATCTTTGGATCTTTCAACATGCTATTGATCTCCTGCACTTCGTTCTTTCTGTATTCATCCAAGAACTGATAATCCTTACGGATCCTGTTCATATCAGCTTTACCAAAAGCGGTATCAAATCTGATATCTCTGTACAGCGACGTCTGTTTAGGATTCTCCAAGCCGGGTATCTGTCTGATTTTGGATACTTTTTTCTTCGAGGATGTCTCTGTTGGTGCATGCTTACCCTTCTTCTTTCCTGAGCTGCTATGACTAGTTGGTGCCTCGTCATCTTCTTCATCGAACATACCATCAGACATATCGCTGAACCCATCGTTATCAAACTCACCACCTTCACTCCCGCTTTCACTGACGTATTTCACAGGTTTCTTTACAAATTTCTTGGGCTCCTTCATGAGCTTACTCACCTCTTTCTTTCTCTGAGAAGATTTCTTCCCCTGTTTCCTTTGTTCTTGCTCATCTAATTCAACCTGTGCTGTCTTCAACGCACTAAAACTGATGGTTTCCAACTCATCAGGACTCTCTGCATCACTCACTGGTTGCTGCAGGTATACTTCGATGTCTTCTTCATCGGAAAACTGCGGTCTCAAGTGTTTCTTAGCCATCTTACCCTTCGAACTGTGGAGATAAAAAGAGAAGTGTTAGAGCGAATTTACTTCTGTTCGAGCGCTCCCAAATTTTTATGTGCAACTTAGCCCATTTCCTCCGCAACAATTATGTGTTCGATCCTCATAGGTGTGATTTGATTTAAGCGACGAATGAACTCCCTTAATCACATTATAAAAATAATAGTGATTGGTTATTGGATATCACATATCACATATCACCATTTTACACCAGTCATGGACCATAACATTCTTCTTATCAGATTATTCATTCAGAATTGGTGTCCGGGTTTTCTGCCATTTCCTCACGGGCGCCAAAGCGAGCTTTTCCAACAAAGTCCAACTTGTCGTAAGTGATTTGCTTGAAATAGGACAAGAACTGGCTCCACAGAACAATGATTACAAAATATTTCACAAAAGTTGTTGTCAGATTCAACCCTTTGGGTAAAGAAGGTATGCCTCGTGTTCTTTGATTCTCTATGGTCCACGGATTAACCCTTCAGTAGACTAACCGATTTCTATAGGTAAAGCTGCACGTCTTTTCCTCAGCTCGATCCCTCCATCAATGAAAGGTGTGTGTGCTATTGATCACAAGATCATCACAGACGAGAAAACACAACCTTGTCTGAAGGTGACGTTCAAGGATAAGAAGACCCTGGAGACTGATCCGAGTGCAATGACATTCAGTGAGATTACTGCCATCATGGATAGGCATTCAAGAGCTCTGCAGATCAAAGAGAGCATTGAGGCATGAGTTGTGGATATAGAGAGATATGGGTGGATGCACATTTAACGAACCTTGTAAATATAAATATTGCTAGTCAGATGAAGTTGAGATTGTAGTCTGTATATTTTGTTCTTCCAAGTAATATCTCGAGCTTTCCAACCGTCGGTAGCAGAACTTCATCTCACCACACATACATGCAATCAGCATCTCAGGAGCAATCTTCAGGTTCGAATAATTTCAGATTTGGAGCCAAGATGAATGGAAATTAGCCAATTGGACTCTCGATCGGATAAGGATATACAGAAAGTTAGTAAAGGGCCCTGATGGTTCATGTCTGCAGGGTCTTCAAGAATATGCTAGAGTGAATTTTGAGAAAAATCACTTCCAAAGTTTCATATAGGTCGAAATTGAATGTACCTAGCTCTCCGAAAGCAATATGATGCCAGTACTTGTTGTCAGTAGTCAGCCGTTTCGCCCTTGGTGTTTCTAAATTCTTAGCTTGAGCGGTATTAGATGTTGCAGGTGAACCGAGTATACCACGACTTCATTGTGATGGTCAGAAGTTGATGACCTTAACCCTTCGGTCATAACCTTCTTCATGTCTCTGCATCGGAAAGAGCGTTACCGATGTATCATTGAACATAGAATTCTTAAATTTGACCATTCTCTCAAGAAAAAGATGCTTTTGAAACCCAATGAAATTTGACTTTGGACCCAATTTCTTCAGGGGGTCAAGCAGGATGCAGTTCAGTCCAGAGTTCTGGTTCTATGACGCATATTCCCCAATAGGATGACATAAGATATAAGATTTCGATAATTCCACAGATAATGGCATCAAAATTAAACTGATCGACATGTTTGTACTCAACCGTGATGAACGGTTTCCAAAAATCTCAGGATTCTTTAAGTTTTAACGATGCTCTAGAGTCTGACCCTCCCAGAAAGAATCTGTCAATCCTCAGAGAACCATGGTGAAAGGATTCCCTAATCTGATGGATTCATCACCACTTAGTGTCTTCTGAGAATTTCTATCTCGACTTCTCGTGAAGATCCAAAGAAGTCGAGCAGTTTGGGTCTCAGTAGGTGAACAAATTCTAAAGCCCATAAGGTTCCATATGTAAATTTTATAGTGACACTTGCTATGGTCTAAAAGAAGATAATGAGATGTAAATATTTTCTGATTTCAATCCTTATAAGATGGACCAATGATCAGGCTTAACGATGTGTCGATTAGGAAACATTCTCTTCTCACAGCCAAGAGACTCAGAAACCGATCAGACCTAAGCAACAGTTTTTTACAGGTGAAAATAATAAATATGTGTTTATGACGCTTATTCAGTAATTAGTCGCTTCTTTGGAATGACTTTTGATCTTACTATGATGCAGAATGATGTATTCAGCGGGAGTTCTGGGTCAAAAAATATCGTTTGGCGCTTGAAAAGAAAAGACACTCATTTGCCGTATATTCCGCATATTCAAGTTTAGTTTAATGATAATATAGTCTAGATTATTCTATTCTCTCTTGTCTATGCTTCAACTTCTCAATGTTAAATTGCTCCTTGTGATTCTTCAACCGCTTTGCGCACGCTGTTAAATCTCACAGGTTTGTGCATCATTGTTTAACTTTGTCGTGTACAAAAGCTATAGCAAAAAGAGAAATATTGAGTATCGATGGGGATTTTATTTCTCATATAGAGGGATCTCAAGAGTAATTAAATTCCGCAGGCTTGCCGTTATGTCTCTTTATCGTTGGTGCTCAGTCAACGTTCATATGAAGCCAAAACCCATCCCTAATATTTATCAACACCAAGTCATCTGCGTCTAACAAGAGAATCTTTCTATTCTTTTCTGAAGAGCGATTCCAAACCCTGTAGGAAATCTCTATCGGTCTTTAAGGGTTATGCTGGTCTATGCTGTTGAACACACCTGTGTCGTGGCATTTTCTTCTCAAAGAAAATGTCTCGAGCACCAACAAAAACTGTTCAAGATACCGGTCTCTCAGTCTCTCGATGAAGTGCATATCTTGGCATATGGTTCAAATTTTAACTTGGTGATGGCCTGTGCTCACTTAGAATAAACCCGGAATGGCGTTCAACTGCCTGATCAGCCCTTTATAGGAGACTTAAGGAGGATTCCTGGGGTCATTATCTTTGAAATCTTGATAATAAATTGAAAGATCTGGAGGTCATGCTGACCAGATTCTCGAAATTTTAGTAGTTGCAACCCGTAAAGATTCCCACTATGCTGACCATCGGGCTATTCCGTTTTTCTCTTTCCAATAATGTAGTTCCATCCACCGAGTGTTGGACAGGTATACGCGTATTCATGACTTGAGCATCGACGAGAGCAATCAGATTGTTGATATAATAACATTCGAATACATCGCTTTAGAACTTTAGAACTAACTCTGAAGAATTGAGGGATTTCACCTATGTGTTGCCTGATGCCTACAAACTTAAACTCACTATAAATCTCTACTTATATACGCAATTTTTAAAGGGGGTCCACAGAAAGCTGAATGTATCTATTCATTCCTAGGAATCTATGATTATTCATAACTCATCATGGTCCTTCTTGGGCCTAGATTTTTTAGCCGTCTTTTTCTTTGGCTTCTCGCCTCTCATCACGCTTCTCTTGTACTCTCTGTGATCAACAACGTTCTGAACATCGGCATACTTCTGCAAGAACTTTGTAATTCCTTCCTTTGACAGTTCACCATTGTGCTTGATCCATTGATCTTTGTGGTACACAGCTAACACTGGCTTATCATGATCTGCTTCAAGTTCAAAAGCGGAATAGACGTCTGTTTTCTCTTTTTTCAATGGCAAATAGGCAAAGTCCACTGTTCCTAGAAAATCAATAGCCAAACTCTTAAGAAAGGGGGTCAGTCTATCCTTCTGTGTCAGTACGACACATTTTCCCCTTCCAGTGCTCAGCTTTGCCCACTCCTCAAGCCTCGTCAAGGTAGCAAATCTCTTTGTGTAGTTCTTCATTCTATCAGTCACGAACTCCACAATCTGTTTGGCCTTTCTAGGACCGCTATATATCTCTGTCGCATGCATGTACTTCTTATGCGATTGTATGTCCAAATTGACCTTCGGAGGTCTAAACACCAATAGTGTTGGAAACCCTTCTACCCTGTATTTGGAGCACAAGGCCTTATTTTTGGACTCGTCACAGTTTACTGCGCCGACAACGGCAATATCCTGTAAGTGCCTACCAGCTTTCACGTATTCAGGTTGTAGGTTACGACAATGGCCACACCATGGGGCATAGAACTCAACGATGGATGTGTCATTTGTGAGCACCACACTGTCAAAGTTTGAAGGATCGAGCTCCAATACCGGGCTTCTATCGTAGAAGCCAGCAGAGGCAACAGCCAAAAGGGCAGCAATCGGTAAAAAATTGATCATTTAGAGGGCAAGAGAGAGTCTTCAGTTCTCTTCTTCGTTCAAACGAGAAGAATTTGAGGGTGTTCTTTGTTTGCCCTTTGTGGTAAATTCCGGTGGGATCCTCGGAAATAACCTTATATTCTACTGCCTCATTTTTATTACTGTCTTCTAATTGTTGATTCTTGATGCTTGTTGAGCTGACCAGTGACTACCACTATTCTATTTCGGCTAGATGGTATCACTGTGTATTTTTAATTTTCTTCTCGTCGTCCTCTGGTAAATCTGGGCAGATCTCCATGAGAGAACAATCTGCTCTGTGGATCAATGCTGCCATTTTTGGCTGTCTCTATATGTCCTTTTAAATACCAGTTAGGGTGTCATCTGATAGTAGCAGACTATAGGAGCCTGGATCCAGATAATTTATAGAGACTGACCGTTATAGCAGCGCCACTCCTATGCTGCGCCTTTTCGCATATTTCCTCATGTCTTTCCTTGTGTCTTCACGGGCCAACCCATTGGAATCTAAGCCACTGGCTGTGGGAACGGAACAGTTCTACCAAGATGGTAGATGTCACCAGAAGTTTGAACCTGTAAGTGTTATTAAAAGGATGCAATTACCCGCATGGTACGGTGGCACCTGGAATTCTACTGGGTTCAGTGCGCTGTGTCAATATGGGGATAACTCTGTCGCAAAAACCCCTCTAGATACACCAGCGGAGCAGATGGCCAAGTACTACTTCCTGACTTACAAGTCTTCCATAAAGGTGTTTGACTACAGGGATTTTGAAAAGGATGAGGAAAGGGTGAGTTTGTTGGAATACTTTTGGAAAACAGGTGATTATCTCTTTTTAGAACCACCAATGTCGCTCCTGGAGTTCACGCCACCTCAGTGATTTTTTGTTGTAACTCTGGATTTGCGTGATTTCATACAGTCATGATTTAATATTTCTCTATAAGTTGTAATCTACATAGAACAAACTATCATCCTATAATCTTCTAACTTCTGCATACCTATTTTCCCTACACTTTTATCTCATCAGAAGTTGATAATTTCTGCAGCTTTCCCAATGCAGTAGTGCCTAAATTGTGTCAAACCTCCCCCTTGAAACTTCACATTAATCTTACCACCATAGGGAGAAACCCACTGGAAAAAGGAGATATGTCCAAGGAGTATGCCTACTATGCCTTTGATGCACTGGTGTGCAGCTTACTACATACTGGACCAAGAATAAAGATCAACACATCACAGGCTTCACCGTTGTTTGTGACATGGAACAAGAAGGAACACGGTGTTAAGCAATTGAGAGGATGTATCGGTAACTTTGGGGATTTGAACCTGGTCAAAGGTATAAAGGAATATGCGCTGATCTCTGCTTTTGAAGATACTCGTTTCAAACCGATAAAGAAGGATGAATTGCCTCTTTTGAGTGTCAGTATCACCATTTTGGCCCATTTCACGCCTGCTTCAAATGCCCTGGATTGGGAGTTGGGTAGACATGGTGTTCGCGTTAGCATTCATCGAAATGGTCGCACTTATGGCGCTACTTTCCTCCCAGATGTTGCTGTTGAACAAGGCTGGACCAAAGAGGAGACCATTGATCATTGTGTTCGTAAGAGTGGGTATCGGTACCCATTTGCACTAGATGAAGTCTCTGTTGTGAGATATGAAGGTGTCAAAGTCGGGTGTGACTACGAGGAATATCAAGAGTATATAAAGACTTTATGAAGATAGCTTTTTATCTACGATCTTGTTGATCATCTCTTCAAGCTTATTTGAAACCTCACGTTCCATGTAGAGCCCAACTTGTTTCTTGATCAATTTACCCATGACGTCTACTTCGACATTTACAGTGGCACCGGTGGCCTTGAGTGGCATAACGACACTCTCCTGTGTATGTTTAATCATGCTGATACCGAACTGTGCCTTGTTGTAGTCGACAAAAGTCACGGTCAATGAAGTACCATCCAAGCAGATGAATCCCTTTTCCACGATGAACTCGATGTATTCCTTCTCTCTGAGTTCAAAGACATAGTTCAAGGCAGCCTCCTCCTGTGTAACAGAGACGATGGAACACAATGTATCGACATGGCCTTGAACGTAGTGGCCACCAAATCTCACATCACCACCAACGGCTCTCTCCACGTTGACTTTATCACCTGGTTTCAACTCTCCCAAGTTGGTGCGTCTCAGAGTCTCTGGTATGATTCCAACCTTGAACGAATCTTTGGTGAATTCTGTCACTGTGAGACAAGTACCATTGACGGCGATAGAGTCGCCAATGTGGGCATCTGAGAGCACCCGTGCAGCGTTGACGAGCGTCAGTGTGTAATTCCCGTCGTGCTCCTGTGCGAACAACTCGACCTCTGCGATGTGCTCGACGATACCAGTGAACATCTTTGGGGTTATCTGGTAGTATCTCTTTATCGGAAGATCGATAGTTCCCTTGTTTGTTCGTTCTGCTTGTTGTTGTGCTGATGACTAAAAAAACTATGGGAGCCACAATACTTACAGATCCGGAGTAACAGGGAGGAGGAGGTTCCAAGTCATTGGGTTTATACCATAATTAATTGGATCGAGGATCAATCATCAATTATCATTGTACTATGTATATCGTGATTCATCAGACTTGTGGAGATCTATTATCCGATATCCCTAGCCACTACATAACAGCACTTCCGTTTCTTTATCAGATCGTCCTCAAACCCTCCTGGCTCCTATCAGTCACAGACACAGGGGTACGGGGTACTGAACTGAACTGAACTGAACTGAACTGAACTGAATAGTTTAGACTAGCCATAATCTACAGTAGATTGTAAATTGCAATCTTGTTCTTTCGACCCCCATCCAAAGGATCAGCACTTTGTTCCACTTGTGGTATTGTCCGCTGTGCGGTTGCCTCATTAGGTCCACGTAGATAAGAAGGATCTACAACCCCCCCCCCTGCGATGTATATAAAGCTGAAAGCCTATCTGTTAAGACACCCTAAAAGAACCAGAAGTACCCCAATTATAAACAATGACTTGGAAAGAGACAGCGCAGAAGAAAAGAGACTTTGTCCACTCACAGATCCCCCAAGAATGGCTCCTAGATCCTGTTCCTGATGTGTCAAACTGCTACGAGTTCTTGAACTCGGTTCTCCCAGTTGAGGAAAACGAAATCACCCATAAGACGCTATTGCAACTACAAGCTGATATCAAAGAAAAAAAGTTGACCTCATACGAAGTCACCAGGGCCTTCTGCCACAGGGCCGCACTTGCTCACCAGTTGATCAACTGCTGCTCTGAGATCTTTTTCAACAGGGCAATGGCCCATGCAAGGGAACTAGACGAGTACTACAACTCCACAGGCCAGTTGAAAGGCCGTTTACACGGATTGCCCATCTCTCTGAAAGACCAAGTGAATCTGGAAGGCCTGGACTCGTCTATTGGGTATGTTTCTCTAGCATTCCACCCTAAGAGTTCTGATGATGTCTCCGTCATTGCAAAGATCTTGTTTGAAGCTGGTGCTGTGTTCTACGTCAAGACTGCAGTCCCAATGGCCATGATGGCCCCCGATACTTTCTCCAACTTGTATGGACAGACTTATAATGCTTTCAACAAGAAGCTCTCAGCGGGTGGGTCGTCTGGTGGCGAATCCTCCTTGATAGGGTGCCATGGTGGGTTGATCGGGCTGAGTACTGATATTGGAGGCTCTATCAGAATCCCTGCTGCTTTCCAAGGTCTATACGCATTAAGAGGGTCTACTGGCAGATTGCCGTATTGCAAGGTGACCAACTCCTTTGCCTTTCAACCGATTGTCCCCTCCGTTATTGGACCATCTGCTCAAGATTTGAATGATTTGGAATTTTTTGTCAAGCTGATCATCGATTCTCAACCATGGTTACAAGATCCCAAATGTCCTCCTATCGCCTGGAGAGAAATTCAGTTACCACAGAAACTATGCTTTGGTGTCCTTAAGCATAACGGATTGATGACACCTCATCCACCGGTGAAACGTGCAATGGAATTGGTCATTAACAAGTTGAAGGCAGCAGGACATGACGTTGTCGAATGGGAGCACCCAGTGCCAATGAGAACCATCATGGACAACTTAAACTCTATATTTGTTGCTGATGGTTACAATGAAACCAAATTGGAGTTGGAGAAATCAGGTGAACCAGTTATCCCACAATTGATGGGGTTTAGCGATACGTTACCTGAACTCACTGTTACCCAGCATTGGAACCAGGCAAAGACCAAGTATGAAATTCAGCAAGTCTACGACAAGGAATGGATAGGTACAAAGGGACCAGCTGGGAGACGTATGGATGCCTGGATCTCTCCAGTGTGGGAGAGTGCATCTTATCCTGCAGGACAGGTGAAACCATACCATTGTACTTACACTTTCCCTTCAAACTACTTGGATTACTCCACCGTGGTGTTCCCGGTGACAAAAGTGGGTGAAGATGATAATGTCAGTATCACTTCTGAGCCTGTTAGTGCTGATGATAAGGAGAGTCTAGGGCTATGGGACTATGATCTGTTCAAAGGTATGCCTGTGTGCGCACAGGTCGTATGCCTCAGATATGAGGAAGAAAAGGCCATTAAATTAGCGGGAGTTATTAAAGATGTTTTGAAGACATAGATGGTGATTATAATTTTAAATTGATTTTATAATGACAATAGAATAACATAACCCCCCCTTGTAAGTTATTATCTTCCTTTTCCAAGAGTCCAATTCCGCGGGAAACCGTTCCCGGTGTCTTTCGGTATCGCCTGAAATTAAATGATGCAAACTTCCTTGACTGAAAAGAAGGAGAAATTTCTCTTCAAAATGGCGTGAGATTCACTTTCTCTTTATTCTTTCTTCTGTCCACTCCTAAGAACCCAGGTACCGTGAAAGTTCAAGAAATGGGGCTCCTAATCACTATTTGGGACATTATACTGGCATCACCAGTGACATCTATTGTCACACTGCTTATCTCGCTCTTGACGTTCCAGCTGGTGGTCTATCCATTCTTCCTGAACCCACTAGCCTCCTTACCAGGCCCATGGATATACAAGATCTCCTCTATTTTCGCCCTGAACGACCAGAGGGTTGAAAGTCGTAATGAGAAGCTGAACGAATGGCACGCTGAATACGGGCCAGTGATTCAGATCTCCCCAAATGAAGTCTCGCTGTCCTCTCTAGATCATCTAAAGAGGATCTATGTGAAGCAGAACATGCCAAAGTCAACGTTCTACGCTCAGTTCACCAATTTCGGTGAACAAAATGCATTCAGTCTCATGGAAAAGGATACACATCTCAAGAGAAAGAAGATCATGACCAAACTATACACAAAAACTGCAGTCTTTGCCCCTACTTCGCAAGAGCATATCAATGGTAAAATGTCGAATTTACTTAAATTTGTTCAATCCTCATTGGATGCCCCAATGGACGTCTACGAGCTCTTCAACTCCCTGGCCATGGACGTCGTCACATACTACGAGTTGGGGTCTAAGTTTACAACGAATCTTTTGCTTGATATGAGACAAAGGAAGATTATCGAGGCGTTCAGAGCATCGTCATCTATGTGGTTCTGGACGACTTTGGTTCCTTCTCTTTGGGATTGGGCTGCTGACTCAAAGACTGCAAGGCTTTCTTCAGAGTGTCGTGAATGGGCTAGATCAAAGTTCTTACAGGCATATGAAGACTTAGAGGCGAATGGTGATACAAATGAACCATCGCTCGTCAGAACTCTGTACTGTGTCGGTGTAGAAAAATGGGCTATTGGCTCTGAAGTGTTTGATCATGTTGCAGCAGGTCATGAGACTACAGGTACATCGTTGGCTTTCGCAACTTGGGAACTTTCAAGACCTATGAATGCTCATATCCAGCAGAAAGTTTATGATGAGATGAATCACCGCTTTGGTGACAGTCCATTGGATTCGCTTGCGCTAGATGAAGTTGATAAGCTACCATATCTTGAAGCTGTAATTCTAGAGACGACAAGACTCCATGCTGCTATTCCAGGTAGTGAACCACGGATAATCAATGATGAGTACGAAGTTCAAGTTGGTCTTAAGACCGTGCAGTTGCCAAAGGGAACCATTGTCTCAGTTCAGCCATGGAGTGTTCATAAGAATCCAGATGTCTTTGTTCACCCAGATGATTTCATCCCAGAGAGATGGCTTCAACAGTCAGATGAATCCCTGGGACTGTTTCAAAAACGTCTTCAATTGATGAAGTCCTGTATGTTTGCCTTTGGACAAGGTAATAGAATGTGTCTTGGTATGAACGTGGCTATGACTGAGATGAAGTTATGTGTAGGACAACTATACTGGAGATATAACTCCAAAATCAGTCCAAAATGGTGTCAATATCTCACTGAGGAACCTCCGATGATGGGAAAGGTCTATGGTGATAAGAGACAGATGAAAGATGTCGAATTGATGAGCATGGCTGATAGTTATACTTCTAGGCCAATCTTTGATGAGTGCTTCTTAGAATGGAGCACTAGACAGGCCTGATATATAAAACATGATCTATATGAAAAAGACTACAATACATTATAAAGAAAAGAACATAGTCGTCAACTTCAGGAAAAAAACTCAAAACGTATAACTTTGGTCTGTCAAATGCTCTCAGTGTTTCGTTGGGTCCTGGCGTTTCAAAACCTCAACAGCAGGTCCTAGGAGCCTTTGGAAACCTCTCTTGTCCAATGTTGCTACTTTCATATCTGTCTTGGCAATGACACTAGCCTGTCTTGGAAGATCGTTCAAGAGGGATACTTCACCAAAGTAATCACCTCTTTTCAGATGACTAACAACACCTTCACAATCCTTTACGACATCTGCTTCACCAGTCTCAATCAAATAAAAATTTTCACCAACTTCACCCTCTTTAATAATAACGTCACCTGGCTTGTAAGATTCTGTATCGAGGGCATCGGCCAGTTTGGAACGTTCATATGACGAGAGACGAGAAAGCACTGGGACCTCTTTCAAGAAGCTCTCATACAACTGTCTCTTTCTCGAGGTCTTTGCCAGCAGAATACGCCTGAAAGTCAATCTATCAAGAGCCCAAAGCACCAGGTCTGTCTCGGCGGTTGCGGTTGCAGCTCTTGGAGAATTATACATCAGGGCCAATTCACCAAAACTAGAACCTGGGCCTGATGAGCTCACTTTCACACCATCTACGTAAAAGCTCACTTGACCTGACTCCACAACGTAGAAGAAATCACCTTCATCACCTTGTTTGATAACTTCAGATCCAATTGGCAATTTCATCTCCTTGAGGGCACCGATAACGGTCTTAAGAGAGTCCTCGTCCAATGAACTGAACAAAAAGTTCTTGACTACGGAGTTACTCAATCTCTGGAGCTGTTCACTGGTCTTAGAAATCACTGGTGCCTTCCAGTCATCTTTAATGCCATTTGGGTTCAGAGTCTCCGCGCTGACACTTGTCCGTCTGTTGGCGTTGAAAGCAGAGGGAATGTTAACCCCCTGTGGTGCACCGATGGAGGTTCTTCTCAATTGCTCTGGGGCAGCATGTGGGTCCACTGCAGTGGTCACTGGGCCACTGTGCGGGTCACCAACATTGAAGTTGGACTTGAAGATCCCTTCAGGGGCTACTTCTTCTCTTGCATGTGGGTCATTATCGGTGAATGGCTGTTTGAATTGAAGAGGTTCTTCCTTCTCTGGCTTATCACTAGATCTCTGTGGGAAGAGCTCGATGCTAATGGCCTTAGCTTGTGGTGCCAATTTCCAAACATGTTGACGCTGTTCCTCTAATCTCTTGAGGAAGTAGTTGGCACAGAACTGCAGGATGTCCTGTGGTGACTGGCGTTGGATCTCCTTGTTCAGCTCGTTGAGCTCATTCACGTACTCCTTTGGCAGCGACATTGAGGGCTCTCAACTGGTGGTTCTTGTCTGCTGTTTCCACTTTCGTTGTTGTTGGATGTCCGTTTTGCCCCCCCTCAAAACTTATCGAACTTGCGCAATCAGCTGCCGCGTGCTCGTAACCTTTAGATGTCACGTGAACATAGTTTGAAATGTAAAGATATTTCACTGGTTTGTGCGTATGAAGATGACAGTACGTATACTACAACGCCAGCAGTTTCTATTGATCCATAATCTCATTTGTGCAGCTTATTTGCCTCTCCTACTCCATCCAGGAGATGAGAAACATCAGCGAAATACCAATAAGAATAAAGAACAACTGGCCCAGACCCTTGAAGAACTCTATAGCTCTTGTGTTGTTCTTCTCCAATTCCAAGATCTCAGGGATAACACCCACGGTGGCAATGTAAAGGAACCCACCTGCAGTGAATGGCAAAGTGAGATCGCCCGTAGTGACGCTCGTACCAAACAAACCAGGGGAATCGTTACCAACGACAACTTCGCCCGACGACATTCCATACGTTTGGATGAAAATACCCAAAAAGGTACCCAAGTACGCACCCAAAGCAGTCAAGAACTGAGAGTTCATGGCTTGCCATTTCGTAAACCCACCTTGGATTAAAAGGGCAAAATCACCAACCTCGTGTGGGATCTCATGGAAGAACACAGCAAGGCACGTTGTGGAGCCCACAGACTTGGAGATGTAGAAAGAAGCTGCAATAGCCAACCCATCAGTGATGTTATGTGAGAAGTCAGAGATCAGGTTCAAATATGCACTTGTCTTAACACTAGCATTTGGGTTAGCAATCACCGGTTCGTCACCATCGGTCTTCTTGTGTCTTCTCACATCGGCATCTGATGGGGCATGTGAATGAGAATGGCTCGATTCAAGGCCTTGTTGATGTTCCAGGATTCTCAAGGACTTATCGATCAAGAAAAAGGACATGAATCCTATAAATATGAAGAGACCCAAGATCGAATTTCTCTTTTCATCAACGAGTACAAATGCCGCTGTTGAGTGATCCACTGGTTCACCAACAAAGGTCTGTGGAAGCAAATGCAAGAATACATCACCAAGCAACCCACCAATGGCAAACCCAATCAACATTGAGAGCTTAGATGGGTCAATTGAAGCTGGAATGAACCCCAGGATCAGATTTGGCGGACCGGAGATATATGTTGTTGCTAAAAGGGCATTATAGGCTGGGTTCTCGAAGGGAAATAACTTAGAGAACAGGTATGTGATCATAGATTCTGAATCCCCTTCATGCTTCAGAGCCAATTTCTCGCTGATATCCTTAACAATGGTACATTCGCTCAGTTGCTGATTCATGGATTCCAAGTTCAAATCACCATTCGAGTAGTAAAGAGGCTGTGATTTCTCCAGTGACTTTTCTGTAAGGTCGGCCAATTTAGGAACATGTGCTAGTGAACCTGGTGCTAGTGACAGCAATGCCAGCGCACCGAATTGGAACTTCATCTCGTGGTATCGTTTTCTTTATTATTGTGCTTCGCTGTTCGTTGTTGTTTTCTTTTGTTGACGCGTGAACGGAGAGAGTGGAAAAACACCCACAAAAGGTGGAAACTACGAACGATACAAAAGGTAACAACATTTGGATTCCAATAGTACATTTTATATATATGTTACAGCTTCCAGTACTGGAAGGATTCTGGTGCAGTCTGGCTCAGAGGTTGGGCTTCCTCTGTTTGCTCCACTGCCTCTTTGTCCTTTGCATCCTCGTCGCTAATTTGTTCAGCAGACTTGCTGACGATAACGGCAACTCTTGGAGCCTTCTTGGAGATTTCTACAGCCTCTTCTGCTAGCCTGCCACGCTCTTCAGTGGTTTCTGCACTTGTTGCAGCAATAAGCTTGTTACGCACGTCCAAGGCTTGCTTTTTCAGTGCCAGTCTATCCAAGATGATATCCTTGCGCTGTTGGGCCAACTCTGCTCTCTCTTGATTCAACTGCTTTTCCAATAGCGAAAGTTTATTGAGCTTATGATCCACCTTGGAGATCTCTAGATCCACTAATGACTCCAGTAGTTGTGAAGATTCCTTCTTGAGAGTTTGTTGTTCAGCTTGTGCACCACCCAAGATTGAACCCACTGTAAGTTTAACAGCTTTTTGAACATCAGCATCGTTCTGCAAGAAGTCCTTTGAGGCCAACTCACCATCCAAGTTATGGATCAAGAACTTGATCGTCTTTAAGACAGAATCGTTTGTAGTCTCCTGTTTCACAGTCTCCTTCTTCACTTCGCCAATGGATTTGACCAAATACTTATCCTCAATTGGCAATTGGATGAATTTGGTGATACACTGCTCTTTCGACTTGGTACCAACATGTCCAGAGATCTTCTCCCAGTCATCCTCATACATTTCAATAGCTTCCAAGAGCAAAAGAGTCTCTTGGTCGGTCCATTGAGCTGCATCGCTGCTTTTACTCAACTTCTCCAATCTCACGAAATCTGCACTAGTGAAATTTGAACCAAAATGGCCCTCTTTGAAAGCACGAGCAGAAATAGATGTTTTGGCCTTCAGATTATGATATCTAACATCTGTAGCATCATTGCCAGTGATACTACAAGCGAATGACTTGTTGTTTGCACTGGTGACTCTATCGGATTCATTGAACGCAATAGCATCATGCGTTGAGTCAAAGACATTCTTTCTTAGCTCCAAGTTCAATGCCTGATCCTTTTCTTCCTTTGGAACAATTATTGTTTGGCCATTCTCCTTAATCACTTGTTCACCTTTCACAACTTTGGCACCTTGAGGTATAAATGGCTTCAACCCTTCTGGGGTGTCTAGTATTATCTGGAAATGACCCGTGTACTGTGGTCCCACAAGGGACGGCTTGGTCTTTGGGTCTATTTGGTAATTAATCAATCCCCACAGTTCCAAAAACGCGTGTATACGAATAATAGAGGCAACGTCTGCAGCGATATTTCTTCTTGCGGCAGTCACAGTCAAATATTCTGTTGGATTCAGTCTGTATGCGTTGATCATGAAGTTCCTGATGTCCTTGTAGATCTTATCTGTTTTGAATCTGGAGTTGTTGTTAAAGAACTCTGGAACAGATCTCCGTTCAATCTCGTGAATCTCTTCCATATCGAACCATGCAGCAAAGGCTGGCACTATCACAGCCTTGGTCTGACGAGCAAGATATATCTTTGCCTTGTCCTCAATCCTTCTAGACTCTGCAGCGTAGTCAACAACTTCAGGTGTAGCAAGCACTTCAACAGGGGTCTGTGACACAGAGGGCTCCGTGTGGCTCTCAGTTTCAAGCCCCTCACCTTCTCTCTCACCCTCAGCATCCTTCATCTCAACATCTTTCTGTTCTTCCTTTTCTGGGGTAATTGTCTGCTGTTCCACTTGTTCTTGTGGAGGCACGCTCTCTTCTTTCACTTCCGGTGTGGACATTGTTATCCGTGGTAATCAAATATGTTACAGCAAGGGCGTAGCTCAGTAATCAATAAGTACTCCTAAAGCAATTGAAGAGCCTCCGTTGCTTCAGTGATAATATTGCCACGCTGGATCAGAAAATGTGCTGAGTGCTAACGCGTTCGTATCTTTGTTTGGTTCTCAGTCGTTGTTTTGGTTTTGATGTTCAAACTTTTTCTGCCCCTGATTTTTACTGGCGGTGCTGATTTTTACGCTGATCAGAGGCTCTGCCTGGGCAGACGCGTCGCCGGAGATTTAACGCGTATTCTGTTTTTATCTACTTTGATCTCTTCAAATCTCCCACAAGGCAAAGGTTCCAAGGATGACGAGGGAAGAGGCTATTTCTAAACACCTCCAGGTGGTCAGGGATGTCTCGGATGGGGAGGATGATGCTATTGAAAAGATCTTGGTGGATGGGCTCAAGAAAGAGCACCAAGAAGACGATTTCAAGGACTTTGAAAGGCTCGACGATGAGTTCAAGCTTGAGAGATTGCAGAAGCTGGTACAACAGAGTCAGGTCTTTTCCAACATCATCAGTGACACCCTTCTAGAGAGTAGTCTCATGAAGAAGAAGGAAGCAGCTAAGGAAGAAGAAGAGCCCCCAAAGAAAAAGGCGAGGTCCACAAGAAGATCAAAAAGGGGCTCAAAAGTGACGGATTTCTTCGTCAAGAAGGAAGTAACGGATGAAACAATGGCTACTAAGGAAAAGCTCGACCAGGCTGGTAAGAGTTCAAGCATTAAACAGCCTTCATTGGTGACAGGGGGCGTCATGAGGGACTATCAATTGGAGGGTACTGAATGGCTCATTACGCTATATGAGAACGGTCTAAACGGCATACTCGCAGATGAGATGGGTTTGGGTAAGACACTACAGTGTATCGGACTCCTAGCTTTCTTATATGAACAAGGCATCAAAGGCCCTTTCCTCGTTACTGCTCCATTATCCACTGTGGGAAACTGGGTTAAAGAGATTGAGAGATTTGCACCAGCACTACCTGTATTGGGATACGTAGGACTAAAAGAGAATAGAAAAGAGCTGAGACAGAAGCATTATGGTAAGAATGGATTCAGAGAGGCTATCGTGGTGACTAGTTATGAGACTGTCCTGAGAGATTTCGAATTCTTTGGCAAGACTGAGTGGAAGTTCTTGATCGTTGATGAAGGCCACAGATTGAAGAACGTCAACTGTAAGCTTATCAGGGAGTTGAAGAAACTGAAGACCCAAAACAGACTTCTTCTAACCGGCACACCTCTCCAGAACAATTTGGACGAGTTATGGTCACTTTTGAACTTCATCCTTCCTGATATCTTCCACGATCTTGAACTCTTCCAAAAATGGTTTGACTTCAGTTCATTGACGGATTTGAAGAAAGATACTGATGACTCTACAAAAAAACTCATTGATACGAAGATCCAAGAGACTTTGGTTGATAATCTTCATACAATCTTGAAGCCTTTCCTCTTGAGACGCCTTAAGAAGACAGTTCTTAAAAACTTGGTCTGGAAGAAAGAATTCATCATCTACGGATCATTAACTCCTGATCAAGATCTAATCTATAAAGCTGCATTGTCAAAACTTTTGAGAAAGGAGGTGTTGAAATTTGCATTGAAAGAAAGGGTGGAAGCTTTGAAATTGAAGGTCACACCAATCCAAGTTGATCAATTCATCAATGATCAGCTCGAAGGTGCAAAGTATGAGCGTACAAAGGAAGATCATGAACATTACTTGAGAACTATTGGCAAAGAAAGTCATTTCTTATCATCGGATCTCACACCACTGGAGAGGAAACTACACGGAGTGTTGAATTACACTGCTAAATGGGTTGATCAGAAACGTTTGAATAACTTGATGATGCAGCTGCGGCTCATCTGTAACTCTCCATACTTGTTCTATTATCCGTGGGATGATGAAGCTGACATGACTTTGGACAAACTTTTGCAAACTTCTTCAAAATTGCAGATCTTGGAACAACTCGTCCCTCGACTCGTCAAAGAGGGGCACAAAGTGTTGATCTTCTGTCAATTCACATCTATGATGGCCTTTGTTCAAGATTGGTGTGACTTCAATGCGTTTGGATACTGTTACCTCGATGGGTCTACTGGTCAGGCTGAACGTGAGGAAAACATTGAGATGTTCAAATGTGATAAGGAGAAGAAAATCTTCATCCTAAGTACTCGTGCTGGTGGTCTTGGCCTCAACCTTACAGCTGCTGATTCTGTGATCCTTCTTGACTCGGACTGGAATCCACAAGTCGATCTTCAAGCCATGGATCGTGTGCACAGAATCGGTCAAGAGAAGCCTGTTGCCGTGTACAGAGTGGTGATCGCCAATACTATCGAAGAAGTCATCTTGGCAAAAGCAGATGCGAAGAGAAAGTTGGAAAGAGTGGTTATTGAAATGGGTCAATTCCAAAACTTGAGAAGGTTGATGAAACAGGATAATGCAGTGTTTGCATCTAAACACAAAAGAGAGGAAGATATGGATTTGGCTGCTGAGTTGAAGACCCTTTATGAAGATGATAGGTTTAGTGGATTGGGGAAGACGGTAAAGGATAACACGCTAACCAATGAGGAACTTGATGTTCTCGTTGACAGATCTGATGAAAGCTATTTGAGGCCTCCGGAGTTCTATGCAAAGTTTCAACACATTCAATTCTTCGAAACAAGCTCTTCTTTCGAGTGAAGCTTCCTCCATCATCTACAGTCTTGCAGTTCATGTATAGAGAGCTCCAAGCGAAATTTGCTCAACTGCCATGGATTCAAACTGTTGCACCAAGGCTCTTATGTAGGCGAGGCATCGCCTATTATATCTGTTATATTACACCATAAATGGTCCTAGATGGAGGAATGATGGTACAGAAACGCATATCATCTATTTTAATTGAAGATTTGCCATTGATCATTAGAAAGGATTATCATGAATCTCAAGCACAATTTTTCTCAATCACTATGATTTGCCTTCTGGAGAGCACGATGAATAGCGTTCTTTTGGGATGTCCTGCCTCTTTGCAATTTGGCTTGCCTCTTCGAGTAGAGTATTCTTTTACCCATGGTCTCTGTATTCTTATAGGTCAAGAATGGATACATTGGGTGACATTTCTCCATCAAACCATTTGTAATGTGTTTCTGGTCCCTAGCATCATAGTCACATAACCAACAGGTACCACCGACTAATACTTGAAACTCGGATAACTTTTCCACAATACATTGCTCAAACTTGCGGACCTCTTCTTCTGTTGCAAGGCCCGACATATCGCTTAAGTCATCTATATATAACCGTGTCAGTGGTTCTCTAATATCAAGTCAGATGAAGATACTGGGGCATCACCAAGTCTCTTTGAAGCTGAGCCTTCATCTGAAGTGGGTGCTGTGCGATTTCTGTTCAAATTGTGGTAGACCCAAGAAAGAATCTGATATACCTGCCGTAGCAGCGAACGGATGGCCCAAAACGTAAAATCTGGATCTATGAGATTGTTCGAGTCAAAGCCTCCTTGGCCAATAGGAATGAATCCTGGTTAAAATATGCTTGTCGGCCAGACTTGGAAGAACATTGATATGTAGTATCTTCGGAATAGCTGTTTTTCAAAATTTGTTTTGATAAGCTTGTAGTATTTTTGTCAAACAGCTACTCTGTGTGATGCAGAAAAGTAAAAGATCTATGTTTACAGATTATACGTGTTGTGTCAGCAGAGCGTGCGCTTACCGCATAAGATAAGCGCGCTTTCGAATGCGTTAAATGAGGGCCTATCACTAACTCAATGAAGCAGCAAAAAAAACTCTCTAGAGCTCACTATCTATTATCAAGGCTTTGCTGCAGCTTTTTAGAAGATCAGGTGGCTATTATGACTTACGTCATCTCACTGTATGGAGCCTAAGGGACTTATCTGCGAGAATAGCTCGAAAAGGGGAGAATAGATTCTCGAAGCTCAGGTTAACAAATGATTGTACAGCTCAAACAAGTACTATAAGTCTCCTTTATATGATAAGCATACATTCCTTATCAAAACGTAATATCCAATCTCATGTAATGGGCAGTTGTCTGATCTGTAGGACGAGAATCATTGAGAACTGAACCGAAGAGACACACTATTTGTTAGTGATATCACCACTGTGATTGTGATCTCTTGGAGGAATTCTTCGAAATGTCAAGAGACTTTGTTGTAGTAGCGCATTCAAGAGCCCTCGTCCAGCAATTCTAGCGTAAAGTCTGGGCAGATGATTCAAGATGATATTTCAGAAGATGTCCTATCATCTCTGAGGCCAAAAATATATGCATTGGCTCTACAGTTTCTTGATTCTCATGGAGGATTCCGCTTGGAGGACGAGGTTTCTTGATTAGAGTTTTTGAATGATTGACTTATTTCATTTCTTGAATGGTGTTTCTAAATTCTTCATACTCATACTATACTAATACAGTTCTCTAATTGTGTGACTCTTTCTAATCTATAGCCATAGGTGTTCGAGACTAGGGGAAGTTCAGAAACACCTATGACGATATCCGTGTCTTTGTGTCAACAAAGAGAGTGGGCGAACCACGATCCTATCCAAACTACAAATGTATCAAAACATATAAAAGACTTGAAGAGACAATCAACTGAAAATGGATAATTGTTAGTTGTTCAATTTTCTTTGGATTTTTTTCTTGTAAATTTGCAAGTTTGGCAGGTTCTTTGCTATAGTTCATGGAATCCACCAATATTGGTAGAATTGTGTCACATTAAAAATTTCCATTAGAAACCTTGATTCGTTTTCTGAGAAAAGCACAAGAAACACCATAAAAATACCATAAAAATAATCGATGATTTTAGAGAATCAACTTTTAACAGTAGTATATTTGGCGGTTTTGAACACAAAATGAATATTGATATATCTTCTGAGTGAAGCAATAGGAGCCCTTTCCCTGAGACTTAAGAGGAAGTTCTGTCCAAGCCGTCTAGCTCGATGGTTCCTCCATTCAGTGGAATGGATGAAATTAACCCTAAGATGACTTAGATTCTCAAATCTACTGTTAAAATGGACTGTCGATTATAAAATTTGAAAGCTTTGGCGCTTGTAAGATGGCTCAAATTTCCTGTTCAAGGGTGTATTGAAGATTGCATTGAACCTTGTGGACTAACACTACTACAACGTATTATTGAAACATTCGTAAACTAGAGCAAAAATCTCTTCCTCCTGTATGCTAAGTACAGTACAGATGGGAACCGAAAAAAGCGACTTTGGGGAAATTGTGCTTAAAACAGGAAGCCAATAGACGCATTTAACGGCATATGACGTCGGGAAATCAGAATTCAAAGAGCACTTCGAGAGCACACTTACACAGCTCTCAAATCCTTTTACACCTCTCACCTAATGACTACATCTTGCTGTTGACAGTTGCAACCTGATGCTGGTGTCACCAGACAAACAGGTACATACACGTTTGCCTCCTTGTGTGGTTACTGGGGTGTCCGTCCAATAAGTATCATTTCTTAAAGGGGTAAATTCTCTGATAAGAACCCTGATGTGTATAACGTCTACTGCTGTTGCTGTGGTTACACGCTCAGAGGACCATAATTTACGCCCATGCATCGCCATTTCGCCGATTTAGCTCAGTAAATTATGGTACTCCCATTTTATGAATTCCCTACCGAACTGGGATGCCTTGAATATGTGACACCCGTGCACATAATGATGAATTCCCTCTGAAAATGGGAGTGCGGATCTCTTGACGAGGGCTCGGAAAATTTTCACAGTCACTTAGCAGTCACTGCTGCTCTGTTTGTTTACAACATCAACACATCACGATTGATAAGCGTAACCTGGGGTAAACAAGGATTGTGTCTCTAACATCAACCAAAGGAAGAACACAAACCAAGAACACTCGAACATTGGCAATCGAATATAAGCAGCGCGGTACTCATAGAGCAATAAAAAGCGCCCAGCTGTTGGTGGCGGCCCAGGTACTAAGCTCACAACGCGCTAGGCATATAAGTGAAACATAGTGGCTTTTCCACCATGCCAACAGACGATACACATGGGCTCAGTGAAGCTGATATTGCTTCTGTGGTTCAGCAAGCTATGGAAGGACTCACCGAAGGTGAATTGCACCATGATGAGCAACCTCGTGTTGATGCTCAAAATCAAAACAATAACCAGAGCCTCCCAGTTGATGACTTTGAACTTGAGATCCAGCGGCAGTTGGAAGCCCAATTCCAACAGAGCACACACGAAGAAACAACAGATGCTGAACCTGGTGCCTTTGCCCTAGAGGGTGATGACGATGACGACGACTTTGCGAAGGAGGTTGAACGACAGCTTCAAGAACAGATGAATCAGCAGATGGCTCAGCATGCTGCTGATACCCATGAACAGCCTTCAGCGAATGTCGAGATATCGGCTCCAGTTGAGAATGTTCATGTTGATTATGAACAGGAGTTTCAGAGACAGATTATGGATGCTCTTGGGGAGAGAGACGCTGTGATGGCTCAGCAGCCAATTGGTGATTCCAATGACTTTGAACGAGATTTGCAAAAGCAAATCATGGACGCATTCAATGCCACTGAAGAGAATATCAAGATACCCAAACAACAAGAGGAAGCCCCTGCCGAATCCTATTCAGAGTCTCATAATCCTTCACAAACAGCCACAGGTCATCATTCTCCACAACCACAACAGCACCCGCAGCCACAAAATGACCAAGAAAAGCAAGATCAGCAAGATTATGAGCTGCAATTGCAGAAACAGATCATGGAGGCTTTTTCTGCTTCAAATGGGCCGGAAGAGAATCATCAAGGTGTGCCTGAACAACAACTTGAACAACAAGCCCAACAACCACAAGATGATTCTCAATTCAATGTTGATTTTGAACAAGAACTGAAGAACCAGATTATGCAAGCTTTCAACGAATCACAGGTGGAACAGACCCAACAACATGATGAACAAGTGCAACAGCATATGAGTGATGCTCAAATAGAAGGCGATGATCCATTCAAGGATGCTCTTGCTGAACTGGTCAGAAATGTTGTTGATGCTCAAGCCGAGTCTGATGCTAGACAGCAAACGGCTCAATTGACACAGCCTTCGGTGGATGAGGAGGAGATTGATATGAATCAAATAATGCAGAATGCTTTGGCATTGGCTATTGAGGATCCAAATGCATTGCTTCAGAGTTTGAATATCAGCGGTGATCAACCAATTGATGGTACGTTCATGGGTCAGATGCTTGAACAGACTACTGATGAGGCTAAGGGGAAGAGGAAGACGATAAAGCCAAAGGAGAAGAAGCCACCGAAGGAGAAGAAACCAAGACAACCAAGAAAGACAGCTAAGAAGAAGAAAGATCAACCTACTGTAGCTCAGGTCTCCAACTTCGTGCCTAATCCTCAATTTAGCATCACTGGAATTCCATTCCCGCAGAACTTACAGCACTTGCCACAGAGCCTCCAAGTTCAATTTCAGCAGCAGATCCAGCAACAACAACAGATGCTCTTACTACAGCAACAACAGCTCCAGCAGATTCAACAGGATCAGCAGCAATTGAGGCCACTACAGGTCCCAGTAGAAAAGCAGCTTCAACAACATAATCCACAGCAGGTCCAACTTCCACAGCAACTTCAACAACAGAAACTTCCCCAGCTCATTTCAACTGCAAAGCAGGATTCGCAGTCGCAAAAGGTAACTACATTAAAGCATGTGTTACATAAGACACCACCTGCTCCTTACAATGAGTTGCCTAAAGTTGTCCCTCGTTTGAAGTCCGTTGCTTTGCCTTCTAAACCCGAGCCCAAGCATCCCAGACCGGCTCCAGCACACTCTATCATTGACTCTGTCAAGAAGGTTCCACCACTGGTCTTGCTATCGAAGGATACATCTATCGACTTGGCGAACTCTGCTAAGCAGAAGAAAACATCATTGTCTATTGCTGAGACTCTGGCATTGAGTCGTCAGGCTATGTCTAGCGGAAAATTCTCTTCTAAGTTGCAAGAGACCAAAGCACAAGAAAACGGACATATTGACACTGAGACTCTTCCAGGTCAACATTCCCAGCAACAAATACCTGTTTCTCCTCATTCTCCTCAGCAACTACAACCACAGTTACAGCAACAGATTCAGCTACAGTATAGACAACAGGACTTCGACAATGTTAGTTCTGTCCAAGATAACCAAAAAAATCAGTCTTCGCAGAGTGGTTATTCTTATTCACAGAATGATTCTTTGCAATCTACTCTTTCGTTGGCGAACCAAATGCTGTCCAAGCAGGATGATGATGTTACGGATATTGATACTTCTTCCAAGATGGGCTCTGTTGTTTCAAGTCCACAATTGCCTGTGGCTCCTGGAACTCAGGGCAATTCTCTTTTGAACAACATTGGTTCTTTATTACCAAATTTGCCATCTCATTTGACCACTTTGATATCAAGTGCAATCTCTCAAGCATTGTCCAACAATTCGCCACAGCCTTCTCAGAAGGACACATCGAAGAATTTGAGGAAGAAGATCATTCCTATGAAGGATGAGACGCCTGAACAGCAGAAGGAACGTATCAGACTTGAGAACCGTGAGAGAAAGAAGAGATGGAGAGATGCCAATAGGCTGAAAAATCAGAACAACGATTTAAGAGCGAGATTAAAGAAAAGAGCTATTCATTTGTTTGGCGCAGAAGATTCTGAGAAGAAGACCGAATGGATTGAAGCTGAGTTTGAGAAGAGAAAGAACAGAAGAATCATTAAGAGTGCCAATTTGGAGGATTTGACTATGGTGATTAGTGAAACTATGAACAAGTTGGATATCCAATCTGTGAATGAAGAGACTCTCTCTAGGGTAATCGGACAGATTGTGACAAGTTCTTTAAACCAACAACAAGCTCAAACAAGCCAACAACAATTTTTGGAGGATCAACAGGTTGATAAGGATCCTTTGGATGGCCTTCCAATCTTATCGAAAGAGACGATTTCTGCTTTAAAGACTAGCTCTGATAATATTTCAGTACAAGGCGAGGATCGAACTCAATCAAAGACTTCAGATATTGACTTATCTAATTTGATTGCGGCTTCACACAACGATATACTCGATGATTCTAGATTGCAGCAGATTGAAGTCCGACAGAAATCCCAAAAGGCCCCGGAATTACCAATGGAACTTCCAGTTAAGCCAATGTCTCCTGTGAAGCAACCGGCTGTTCCAGCTCCTCCTATTTCACGACAATTGCCATTGAAGAGAACCAGTGATGTGCTGAACAGCTTCAATGTGAAGAAGACAAAGATTCCATTAATCAGGATGGGTGTGGATTTTGGTGATCCTCCAAAACCCAAACCCTCTACTCCGAAGGAAGTTGCTACCGAAGTTGTTGTTGATCCACAGTTGATGGCAACTGGAACCAAGAGGGCTGAAGCAAAGAAGGCCGAACCAGTTGTTGTTCCATCTCCACCAAAGGCTGCACCATCCAAGGCTGTTACCCCATCTTCCACACCACCTGCCTCTCGTCCAGCTGCTAAGCCAAGAGCACCAATTGCGACAACGCAGATCCAGAGGGCATCTATCAAGATCCCATCATTCAAGAAACCAGAGACAGCTCAATCGTCCGCTCCCACAGAGTCATCCATGCCGGCAGCTATAGCCAATACTACTCTGAAGAAGGATAAGGTGTTGATGAGACCAAAATTTGGAGGTGGTTTGCGTAAACCTCCGGCTTTCACAGGTCTAAGAAAGCCAGGTGCCTTCCAGAGACCTGCTGATAGGGATAAGAAGAAGATTGGGGCATGATGACGATACATTTATGAACATTGTACACTAGATGGGTATAGAGAGAACGGGTTGATTTTATAATTTTATTGGATTTATTGTTTCTTTTGTGATGATATAGATAAGCGAACAATCGAGATTAGACAATGCACCGAGTACGTCTAGTGGGCCCCAAGAAGGGCAACAAAGCAGCGACAAAACTTTTAATGAAATGATCAAACTACTTGTTCCTCAAAATGAAAGAGATGACAATCCGTTATAATTTTACAGCCCTTAATCGTTGTTATCTTGTCAACTTTCTGCTCGGAGATGTCCACTCTCTGATGTTGCTGATAAGGAAAATTTCAAGGGCGCAGCCATTAAAAAACATCAAAACAAACAGAAAAGTTGTTCTGTCTACTTTAACACATCACAGCTAAGAAAAAAGAGATGACTAGAGGCCCAGCTTCTACACAACAGAGGCTTATTCAGATCTGCTGTGCCATCGTGTGGTGCCTCTTTGCAGCGGGGCCCGTATTTGGCTTTGCAGCCCTGAAGCCTATCCTCATCTCAGAAGGAATCTATGCTGAGTTGTGTGTTGAAGATGAAGGCATATGTATTGCCAGAGACTTGAAGTTGAACAAGATGTTTACGGTGGCTGCTGTGGTGACCAATGTTGCTGCCTTACTTGTGGGAAACATCCTTGACCGCAAAGGCCCTCGCATATGTGGATTGATTGGAAGTGTGTGTATTGCTTTGGGCGCTCTTTCCCTTGGTGGCTTCTTTGGCTTCCTCTCTGATCCCTACATCTCAGGCTATGTTCTAATGGCCCTAGGTGGCCCATTCGTGTTCATCTCAAGTTTCCAATTGGCCAACTGCTTCCCAAAGTACAGTGGTATGATCCTCGCTCTCCTTACTGGTGCCTTTGACACGTCATCTGCTGTGTTTCTGGCTTACAGATTGGTGTATCAGAAGATTGTACAAGTGAAGCTTCATATTTTCTTCACCTTCTATTTGATTGTCCCACTGTTCATATTCTTGTGCCAATTGTTCATCATGCCACATGAATCCTACAAGACATTGGGTTCAGTTCAGAAACTTGTAATTGAAGGTCTTGATGAGAATGGTCAATTGGTCGAGGGAGATGATGGGAGTGCACACATTCCAGACAGCGATGAGCGTACATCCTTGCTCTCTGCTAATGCTGCAGAATTGGGCGGTGCCTTCACTACTAGCATGACACCAGATGGTTCAAGACGTAAATCTGTGTATGAAGAGTACATCGAGCATGAATTGACTCAGAAGTCTGGTAATATTTTTGGTATTCTTGATGGTGAGACTGTCAGAAAGCAGTTGAAGTCTCCATTCTTTTTGTTGATGTGCGCCTTCACTACTGTTCAGATGATCAGAATCAATTACTTTGTCGCAACCATCAGATCTCAAGAGGAGTACTTGGTTGGTCGGGAAGCCGCTTTGACTCTGAACAACATCTTCGACATCGTGTTGCCATTGGGCGGTGTCGTTGCCATACCATTTATCGGATTGATCTTGGATAACCTCAAGACCGTGACAGTCTTGATCATCCTATTATTGGTCTCTGTCGTCATTGGATTCTTTGGCCTTTTTGGAAGTTTCTTCTTCAATTTGATCGGTATATTGCTCCTGGTGGTTTACAGACCATTCTACTACACTGCTGTCTCAGATTACAGTGCTAAAGTGTTTGGTTTCAGCACTTTTGGACAAGTCTATGGTCTCTTGATGTGTATCAGTGGTATTTTCAACTACACTCAGTCATATTTTGACTTGTACACCAAGAAATACCAAAACAACGACCCAACGCCAGTTAACATCTTCCTCATATCCTCAACTGTGATCTTTGGTTCAACCTTGATTGCATACATTTTGAAGGAGTCTAAGAACATCGAGAGGAAAAAAATGGAGTCCGAGGCTGAAAGAGCGCCAGTGACAGAAGTCCCACATTAGATATTACATATTACCTCGCGAGAATCTCAGAACGTGTATTTGTACCCTTATTGTATGATCCATATTCAATCTTCAACTAGCAGCCAAGCTCCAAAATTTTCAACAATCAATGGCTCTACACTTGATTTCCAGTGTCTCTAATAAAAAATCCTTGACATTTTTATAAGCATCACCAACAAAGTACAACAGTTCGATGGATACCAGTCCAGAAAGACTCTTAAATGACACCAATGCCGTAGAAGAGGCTATAACGGATACATTTCTTTGAAATGTGTATTTTTTATGCCTCAAAGAATCCATACCTGGATTCGAGGTCTCGATGAAAGAACCTGCTCTCTTTCTGAAGCCTTTGCGTTGAGCCCCTCCACTCTCGTTCTTTGACTTATCAGCCATGAACTCAGTCAACTTTGGCGAAATTTTCTTGTATCGAGTCAATTGGTTATAAATTCCTTCCCAAATAACATGCGCCAATGAGTCTAGATTGAGCAATGATTGTCTTCCAATATGCAAGTTCTCATTAACACGATCTCCTTATATCAGTTACCCACTGCTGGTCTTGTATACTGCAAAATTCCCCCAAGAATTAACACCCGTGGTCAAATGGAACCAAGTACTTGAAATTCACCTTGTACGAAGGGCCAAATGGCATCACCGCTTCATCCTGTAAGCAATTACCTTTGATGATCTCAAGGACACATCCAACCTTGGTACTTGTTGGGGAAATGGTTCAACTAATCGGGGAATGCAGCATAAAGAGTTCAATTTCGAAGCAAGAAGAGTCAGTAAAGAATGATCTTGGCAGAAACAGTGCAAGGGAAAAAGACTCAGATTTAATACAACCTTCTGATTTGTAACTCAGACTTCCATTTGCTCGTCTTAGTGGTATTTCTCCAACGGGATGAGTATAATGTCGGTGTAATTACTACGACAACCATGAGTGCTAGGAGCGTGATACAGCGCAACAAGGGCTAAAACCGGAAGAGGAAGGAGTATGAAGCATTATGCGTATCTTATTCAGCGTCTATGTATGCTAAGTTCTAGAAATGCATGTGTGAAAGAAGTTTTCTTATGCATTGGGGTGCATTCAGGCTTTGTGTGATCTTTGGTTCTTGAGAGAATAAGTGTATTATTTAGTGTAAGATGAGACGAGAAAGTCATCAACGAGGGCTTTCACAGAGGCATATTGCTCAACCAGGATATTGGCGTGGTCAGAATCCAGTGTCTCGATCCGGCAGTTGGTGAACAGCTTTTTACACTCTTGCATACCATTTTCATCAATGAACCCTGATTTGGATGCTTTGATGAACATTGTAGGCACTTCAACAGGAGTATTATGTGTAGGAAAATCGCCTAGGGCTTTCATAACAGATTCATCCATGATCTCAAGAGGGATCTTTGAGACTACCCTGTTCTTGAACTTTGACACATTGGCCAAAAGATAGAGTACCAGGTTCTCATCGGACACTGATCTCCTTAGCTCTTGCCTCAGCTTCTTCTGTAAACTCCTGTGATCGAAATGGCTCCAGTCCAGTGCCAACAACTCGGCGAGAGCATCGATATAGCCATAGAACTCATCCCCAATGGGCTTCACCACTGGAGCATTGTCGATACAGACCAGTCTCTCAACCTTCTCTGGATGGTTCAGCGTATAGTTCATAGCGGTCTTGGCACCCATAGAATATCCAACAAGCGTCACCTTAGGAATCTTCTCGTGGTTCAAAAGAGTTGCAAGGTCATTGGTCATAGCTGGATATGTCATGGGAAGACAATGTAAAGAGTCACCATGGTTTCTGGCATCGAAGGAGTACGTAGAGGCATTGAGCTGCTTTGCAAGCTTCTTTGAAATATGTGTGAAGTTCTTCTTCGACCCGAGAAAGCCATGAAGGAAGACGATTGGTGTGGAATGTGCGTGTGCAATGTGGTGGAAGACGGGTAAAATGGCTTGCTTTGTAGGTAGCGAGACAGTCATTTTGATTGGCTGAGATTCTACGATCTGTATTGTCTTCAATGAGCGTACTAGTCCACCACTTTGTCTTCTCTGAGAGCCCCGTGCCCTTGCCCCCCTCTGGTGATCTTTCGATGTTGTTCTGAAGTTGAAAAGTTGTTGATGTTTCGGGAACAAACAAACAAATGAACAACTTTTGAGACTAACAAAAAGGTAAACCATGCCACGTTTAAGACGCTCGATTCAGAAGATTAACAACTTGCAGACGGCGCCAATTGACTACGATGAACAAGAGGAACTCATTGAACTCTTGAAGCTCGACAATATGAACACAAACAACCTGTTCATCAACATCTTCACTGTATTTTATCTCATTCCAATCCCTTTCTTTATCCACTTAAAACACTACAGAAGAATCCCAGTTGATAGCTTTCTATCGATTGTTACACAGATATGCTCCATAATAGAGATACGGTACCTGTTGCTCATTCGATTGGAGGGACCCTTGAAGCACTTGACGAACCCATGGGTCTTTGCCACATTCATGAATTCCATCGCCCTGTACCTATTCATCAAGCACTTTGATCTGGGAAATACTGGTGACTTGCTATTCCTTGCTCCTCTGATATCAAGTGTTAGCTCAAGTCTTCTCCAGTATTGGATCTCCAGTATGGACTATAGCATTGAAGGGTTGAACAGTTTGAAGTACAAGTACAAGTCAGCGTAATTTCTTGAAATCGGCCATAGATTTTATCGCTATTAATGCTCCGCTAGTGCGATGGTATTGAAAAACTGGATAGGATATGTTTTACTCTTAGTGGCGTTCTTTCTCTTTGAAGTTTGTGACAGGGTTACCAGCTCCTCGCTCAAGCTAAGGGCCTGACGCTCGATGGTTCTCATCAACTTGATCATCAGTTGCCCAGACCCCTTGAGCGAGAAACTCAGGTTACCCATGTTGTCCAAGTTATTCATCAGCGCGTCTCGAGCCATGACATTGAAGATGAAAGGCAATTGATGTTCCAAGTTACAGACAAACATTGAGTAATGCACATAGTTCAACTCCTGGATGAACTGTTCACCCCTGTAGTTCTCTGTATGGTACTTGATATCGACCACCACCTGCTCCAGGCTATCAATGGCGTCTTTTTCCATGAAGTTGGTGTTGAACTTGGCAATCACAGACTCAGTGATGATCTCATCCTCGATATGAACTTCAAAAGAGTTGATATCAGAGTATTTCAGCTGACACTTGTGGTGTAACAAGGTCCACAGCTTTGTAATTGTGTCAGTAAATATCCAATCTAAGACTTGATTGTAAGGCTTCTCTCGTACATACGCCACTTTGTTCCAAACAGGTCATCAACGATTCAGATACCGAGTTTTGAGACTCCAAGAACACGTCATTGATGAAGATCCTGTATACTATCTTGATTATTATCTGTTAGTGTTATGATCACTGCTATTATACAACTCCAAATCTGGTTTCTCTTTACTTTAAAGCGAGGTGATAACACCAACGGCTCCAACAAAGTTGTAGACTTATCATTTAAGCAGATCTGGAAACGCGAGCTCATTAGGTTCCCACTGTGAAACTCGTGGAAGAGCTCCGAGGATGCGAAGGCTTTCATCTTTAGTTATTCGTTGTTGTTGTTGAGGGTGCAAGCTGTATTTCTATCGCGATATCTAATACTGGTTAACTATGTTCCTTTTCCATCTCAGACTCGAGGTCGCTCTTCACGCCCTTCTTCTTCTGTCTTTCCACATACAAATCATAGTGGTCCTGGATCCTCTTCTGGATGCCGCCGTTGTTGAGGTGACTGTACTCGTTATCAAAGTCCTTGACACACAGAGATGGTAAGCCCCATGGTGCTTTCTTATCTTGAACACCGACGGCAACACCATCTACATACTGGCACTGTAGCACACACAATGTACGCTGGAGGAGATCCATGGCGGTGTGCTCCACGCCGTCTTGGTAGATCCCGACTAGCACGTCCCCTTGCGACTTCAAATGTTTCAGGACCTCAATGTGGAACGGATTGAAGAGATCAAAGCTTCCATATATATAGTTCTTGTAGTGTTTCCCTTCCACCTTCTGCAAAATACTCAGGTTACTGTAGAAGACATCTGTGTAGGCCACTTTGCCGCTCTGATCTGTGGCAAATCTCTTTATCAACTCCTTGTTCTCCGAGATCATGCACGTCGTGTCCTTGATGTAGTGGTCAACCTTTGATGGATTGAGCAATCTATTGATCAAATCGGTGGTGCTGACACCTTCTGTTCTCTTCACGAGCTTCAATCTCCCCTGTTCTCTGACAATCCCATAACAGTCGTTCCCATCAGCGTCTGTGGTGATATCATCGCCATGGATCACATACTTACACCCATAACGATCCATCCACTCAGGCTGGGTCACATATGGAGCATTCAGAATGACCTTGGTGGTCCACTTATTAGCATCGATCTCAGCGGCACGCTCTTTCAAAGTCATTACAGTGGGACCTTTGTTCTTGAGAATCTCCTCGTCTGAATGGACACCAATATAGAGCTCATCGCCGTATGAGCGAGCCTGTAAGATGGCATTGGCGTGCCCGTGGTGGAAGAAGTCAAAGCACCCATCGATCCAGATCCTATTGTCCTGTAGCTGCATCCTCGGTGGTCTTTCCGTATCCTTCGCTGTGGACCTGTGGTTGTACACGAGGTCTCAATCACATGGGCCTTAACTTGTCGGGAAACATCCCCGAACGGAAAGTTACTCTTTTTGGGTATGAACTACACGGAGTTCCATAATACAAAAATCGATTTCAAGTTCAAGTTAAATTACAAAAGAGTGAAGGACAAACTTTTTTCAAAGGAAAGTGCCGCGAGTGTCATGTGATATCCCATTATCGGGCGAGAGCTTAAGGCCTTCATGGGATTGGGTAATGACCGATCTCTGGGCCAAAGTAACCTCTAGGAGTGTCAGTAACATCATAGAGACTCTGCTGACCGTTGCCACCATCAATGCCAGCATAAGAGACCAAGTTACCCCACCAGTTGATGCTCTTATTATGGTACTGAACGGCAAAAAAGATGATGATAGCAGAGAACGCAACGCCGGCACTCAGACCTGCAGCGAGAATGTAGTTATACTTCTCAAACCAGGCAATGTAACGCTTCTTGATGTAATACATGAAGATAAACCCAACATACAGAGCTGGTGTGACAAACCCCAAGTTATATGGAGCATAGACGTTGAGGATACCATTGATGAACAGAGTTGGCTCAAAGGAATGGATCTTCTTGTACCAGGCAGTGTTCTTAGCGAAATACTTCATACCGATGAAGAGAATAGCGATGCCGAAACCCATCAAGAAGGCATATTTCATGGTTGGATACAAACCGGAGAAGACAATTTTTGGACCAATAACACCCCAGAGAACTGCAGCAGCATAGAAAGTTCTCTCGTTTGGGCAGGAGAAGTGGGCGTCTTGGTCCGGTTCACAGAAATTCTCGATGTTAGACATGGACCAGTTCACAACACCGAGAAATACAAAGGCTTGGATGACAGTACCAATGATCTGGGCTCTGAAAATGGATCGAGGTGGAATTCTGGAGTAGTGACCGAGTTTCATGGAGGAAACGAAGGTATCAGCTTGGCCATCAATGTTATAACCAAGAGCCTTCAGTGTCATAAGGGAAACAGCGTTGCCTTGCAAGGCATAACCTATGATCAACTCAACCAAAACATTAAGGCCCAATTGGACACCAGTAGTAGCAAACAAAACCGAGAATGGAATCAAGAAGACAAAATTGATGGCAATCACAAAGAAGATACCCCAAACCGGAGTTTTGGTCTCCCTGTAAACTTCGACAGTCAAGATAGCAAAGATGAAGGAAACCAACAAAATTACAACGTAATACCAATCTGGTACCTCCTTGAACTTTCTCATCATTCTGGAGTTTGGATCGTGGAACTTCTCGTAAGAACTTGAGTCAACAGAGATGAAGCTCTTGAAAGACCACTTTCTGAACGTCTCAAAGATACCATCAATCATCATCTTGTAAGCCTTGACGATCGTTTTCCACTCCTTGTAAGAGTTGTAGAAGAATGACAAAGGGTAGACAGCAAAGAATGCGCCATAGATGACGATATTGGCAGCGGTGTAGAACGGCGGGGAGTAAGCTTGGTACTTCTCCCTGTCAAAGACACCGTTCGTCAATATTTCAGTGACCTCATAGGACTCGCCTGTGTTTGTGAAAATATCGTTAGAGTTGATTGGAAGGTAAGCAGTCCATTTGTAATTGGAATAGTAAATGCCCACAATGACGAACAAGCCAACAAATGAGCCAAGGAAAGTGTTCCAGATGGTGATCCACGGAACTGCCAACGGATTGATGATGTATGAGATGTTGTTCCAGTCAAATGTGGTGATTGGATTCAAACCGAGACCGTTAACAGTACCAGTGATTGCAGCCAAGTTGAAGTTAGATGGCTTGATCCAGGTGGTCCAGTTGAAATAAGAAACAGCTTGGAAGAGATAGTTTGGAATCCAAAAGTAGAGGAACATACTGCCAAAGACTATCCAGAAGAAGTTGTAGCTTGAGATCTTCCATCCGTGAATAGATTCCTTTCTTTCACTTCTCAAAAGGGCTCTGTTTAAAGCTATGGTTGGCAGCAAAGTTGGCCAAACAGCTCTGGAAGGATAGATACAGAACTTTCTCAAGATACCAGCAAACGCCAATCCTAGACATTGGGTAGACATGGTCAATAAAAATTGGAACCCAAAATCGACCCATTTCTCCTTGAAGAACATTCTTTGTGTTACAATGTTGTACGAAACATAGACACTAGTACCAGAGACACCAGACAAGATTGTTGCAAACATCTGTTCCTTATAAGTGTAACGACCTGGGTTCAGAGGGATCTTACCACCAAACCATGGAACCATGGCGTTTGGCATGATCAACTCCCACAACTTACCACATGGATACATTAGAATGGAGAGGACAGAAGATGTAAGAGTAATGGATGGTCTTCTATGAGAGAAGAACTCGTTGACACCAGCAGCCACGATCAACCAGGTGATGGAAATAGTATAAGATCTAATAGTCTCACAAGGCTCGTCATTCTCTTCAAAGGCGTCAGTAATTGCACGCACTTCTGGGTAAACAGAGTGGTAGTAGAACAAAACAGCAGTCAGCTTAGCCTTGAACATCGTCAAAGGGTCATTGGTGACATCGATCTCACCAGAGACACACTTGGTGACGAATTTCCAGTCGCTAGGTGGAAAGTTGACATCACCATCGTGAGCATCCATAGTGTCTTCGAAAATCTTCAAGACACGGTCATCAGACATGGTGATCATCTTGGACAAAAAGTACTTCAAATCATCACTCAACTCATCAAGGTCACTCAGACTCTTCCCGTGACCGGTCTTATCCATCAAGAAGTCAACAGCATCTTGGGATAATTGATTGTAGAACTCTTGTACTTTATTCTCATCCCAATCCTTTTGACCAAAGGTTTCACCAGTATCAAGATCCTTTAAAAGTTCACCATTCTCTTCGCTGAGCGTATCAGACACGAAATCAAGTCCCACCACTTGTGTGGTAGAATATTCTTTCTTCTCTGACATATTTCTTCAGTTATTCAT
This sequence comes from Williopsis suaveolens, assembly GCA_003708225.3. Lineage (NCBI taxonomy): Eukaryota > Fungi > Ascomycota > Saccharomycetes > Phaffomycetales > Wickerhamomycetaceae > Williopsis > Williopsis suaveolens. The sequence continues at coordinate 188,794 of PPNS03000001.1, read as the reverse complement.
AGATTGACAATTGGATGTACTTCAGCACAAGGTGATTCAAAGGTGCTATTGTATGTTTGCCTGTGTGATATCCAAAGGCAACAAGATCCGAAACTTGTAGAGGAGATTATTTAAATATATAGTGTCTTGCCGGATACGAAATGCGAGAATTGTCTCCACATTTACAGATATCACCTGCAAATGCTTATCTTTCCGTAATAGTCAAACCTCTTGCTCTCTGAAAATGATTGAATCAAGGAGATGCAACCAGCTTACGTGCATGTCTTCGCAGAGGTCGAACAAACTAAGGAAAGACATATAATTTAGGCCAAGTATTGAAGCTGCAACAGTCTGTTGTCGATGCTGCAGGGGGAACGACTGATGTACAACCAAGCTTTCTTAACTCAAGAACGTTGAAGTTGTCTTTGAGAACCAACACAAGATCAGAGCTATCAATCCTTAATTAACCGTTACGTGATAGTGTGACTGTCCTCGACTGCCTACCGGCTGAGGTATGTATGGATACAAAACGTCATGTACATCGGCATTCGGTAAATCTGTAGATGCATGGTAGGTGTGAGCGTTCCGCACCTCCCAAACTCCCCTTTGACTGCGAAACTTGCTGATAAAGGTTAGTGCCGTTCGAGATAGAAGTCATTTGCGTATCTGCTGATGGTGTGCCAGGTGTGGAGGCGATATCGTCTTATGGATCATGGGCGCAATAAGCTTACACTACACTTCAAAAGGCTGCACATGTGACAGTTCTCCAAAGGAGACTAGTCTTGAGAGGCACGCTCAAGGGTGAAGAACTTCCTAGTGCTATATAGTTGTATCAAAGTCTCTTAATGGGATAGCTACTAGTATAATTTTCTATGAGAGTTTCCCACTCGTTGAACCAATTACTATTACGTGGTGAAGCGTGGTGTTGACAACTTACAATAGGCAACCTCAGGCCGCTCAGCCGTTTTTTTTTTCCGAATTTTGACAGGCCAAGTCTCTTTTTCTCCGTGCCGGTGGATCTTCGAGAGAACCGACGGAGCGGCGCTTTCGTCGGGGATAAAAACAGTTGTATGAGCGGCGAGTGTTTAAAATGATTCGTCAGACGTCTGTGAGAAGAAGGTAACACAGCCCCATGCAATTGCCCAGTGCTGGGATCGACGCTTTGCATATGTAGCTGCCGTTCGTGCGCACGGACAGAAAGAGCTGTTTGGAGAAACAGGCTCCAGAGGAGTCAGTGTGACAGAGCGTCTCACTGTACTACTCGCCGGAACACTTTAATCTCTCACGGAGGCTATGAACATTAGCAGAAAGGCTGTGCGAAAAGCCTTGGTTTTTAAATTTTATCTTTTGAAATATATATATATATAGATCTTATTGTGAAATATAATATGTACTTCTGGAGACTTTGATGTGATGGTGGATCAACACTTGTACATCTTGGAAGCTTCAGAACTAGTATGGATCTCCCCACAGCCACCCCACTGGCCTCGAAGTTTGAATCAACTGGGATGTGCGAATCTGACCAGGGTGCCCATTTCCCATCTAGAGACAAGTAACGAATTCTATGCAACTATTGCCTCAGATAATGCGTTATACGTGTAACTGCCCGTGATCATTATGGGTCCCACATTTGTCAGTACTATGGCTTATGATTCAAATTTCACAATATATAGTAACATGATTGTGCGATGTGAGCGATCTAAAGAAAATGAGCCTGTCCTTCTTGACATGGAGATCTGATTTAGGTCCCCCTCATGATGAGATCTCACATTTCGACAAAAATTAGTCCCATTGTTCATCATAATTCTTATTCCTAAAAGCTCATTGTAGGCTGCTTTGGACTAACAACAGAATTGATTCCAATTTTAAATACAGACTTCAGAGTTGTACGTACCAGCTGCCGCCTTATGGACGGTGTGGACATTGATTCTATGCTTCCGAACTCAGGCTTACCTGCTGTGTCACAGGCTCCAACTGCTTATTCAGATAGTCTGACAACGAATAGGAAACGGTAAGAAGTCTTATCCGATTCTTCCAAGAAGACTTAAAACTGTGACTGGGTCAAGGATGGTTGTGCGGCGTTCAAAGAGTTAGAACACTCTTGGATGCACTCTCATCTCCTCAGATAGTACTTCTCCAATCATAGACATGATATTTAGGCAAGCGTAGAACTTGAAAGTATTGCAATCTTGAGTGGGGTGACGTGCAGGGTCATGTTCATGATCAGAGTCCTAGAGGTCTCACCTCGCCGTTTATCCCACATCACGATAATTTCACCACTCACTGCATTCCATTGAAAACCGGATTATGAAGGAAGCGGAAGAAATCGGACCGTAGTAAGTCATTTCTATGTTATGGTTCATTGATATGGTTGAAAAATATACCCACATCTCAAACTAATGTTCAGTATAGCTGACTTGGGCGAGTCCCGGACGAACTCTACTCCTGTTGCAATTCCAGGAAACTATCCGACAGATTGCGTCGTAAAATCAAATCAATGACCTATTTCCGTAGTGTCGATCTTGTATATTTCTTATCTGATTGGCCTCCATTAGTTCCCAATGGCTCTCGAGTCTCAGAGATTCCGAACTCGTGTTTGACAGGTCGAGCTTGATGCGATATTAGCTCAAAACTTATCTATTCTCTTATCTCCAAGGAATATCTTTACACGAATAAGATTGAAGATATGTACACTTCCATTAAGCGTAGTAGACTTGTTGATCTCTCAAGAAATGGCCCCTCCTGATAAGACTACAAACGCAACCTTCGAAGCAGATGCAAGTGGTCTCTCTTGCTGTGTCGTTAACCAGATCTTCGAGGGCGCTTCGGCTCTGTGCCCAGCACTGGATTTGTCTGGCAGTGAACGAACTTCTGAAACAGCTTCAAATCAAGAGAGTCGACGATACAACAGGCAGAGATGGACCCAAAAGTGGAGATGCAGGTTGACCCTGATGAGGATACAGAGTGGAACGATATTCTCAGAAAACATGGTGTGATTCCAGAAAGACCTCCTTCCCCTACGGCACAGTTGGAAGAGGCATTGCAAGAAGCTGTTGTGAAGCAATGGGAGAACAGATTAGAGGGTAAAGACTTGGATGAGCTCGAGGCTCTAGAGGATGATGAAGACGAGGACTTCCTGGAAGAGTATAAGAACAAGAGACTGAGAGAGCTAAATGAGCTATCAAGAGCTGCGAAGTTTGGAAGAGTGTACCCAGTGACAAAACCAGAGTATAGGACCGAGATCACTGACGCTTCCCAAGATACCTTTGTTCTTGTCCATCTGTCACTTCAATCATCATTACAATCTAGGCTCCTAAGCTCTCTTTGGATCCCATTGGCTAATAAATTCCCAGAATTGAAGTTTGTTGAGATCCCAGGTTCAAGAGCTATCGAGAACTATCCAGATGCAAACTGTCCAACGATATTGATCTATCATAAGACAGATGTCGTGAAGCAGATTATCACATTGACCCAATTGGGCGGTAATGCGACTACTCTTAAAGATTTGGAGAAAGTCTTGGTCGATATCAGTGCTGTGAAGGATAATGATAAGAGATTGGTGATTAATAGTGAAGATGAAGACTTGGAAGAGGCCCACAGACTCAGGTTCATGAAGAAATCTGTGAGGGCAATGGATGATGACGACGACGATGACTTTTTCGACTAAATAATAAAAAAAGTCTTATGAGACCATGTAAAAAGCTTTTAGCATGAGATTAATATCACTATTGACCTGTTAAATCACCAAAGATATATAGATATTGGAAACATATACACATAAAACCTCTAGCATTCAACCTGACAGAAAAAACAACCATAAAAACATAAACGTTAACAGTGAGAAGAAAAAGGGTGTATCCTTTCAATGCGAAATTCAAAGAAAGTAGGTGGGGTATGGGGAGGGTATAAAATAGAGATCAAGTCCAGCCCAAAGAGTTTTGAGCCGCAACCGGTTTAGAGATCCTTGGGATAAAGCTATCTGTTTGGGACATCTGTGGGCTCTGTGATTGTCTTGTATTGGCACTTGGACTTGATGGCAATCTGACACCAGCACCATAGGCAACATCACTAAAGGATTCCACAGATTCATTGGTAGAAGTTGGCAGAATGGAGTTCTGTGCGCTCTCGAGACGGATACGCTTCCTCACAATGAAGAATCTGACACCGACAAGAAGAAGTGAGATGTAAACTGTACCACCGACGACGGAACCAATAGTGATACCAGCAATCTTACCACTTTGGGATTTGTTGGTGTTTGATGTTACTTGAGAGTTCGAGTACTCCATTGAACCAGAAAGAGGTGAAACACCTTGTGCCTGGGAGGAGGAACCACTTGAGCTAGATGAACTTCCACTGCTTGATCCCAACTTATCAAGTAATCCGGTCAACGGAATAGAAGAATCGATCAACTTGGAGAAGTCACTGACAGTAGGGTCATCATTTTGGTAAAGGGAAGAGCTAGTATTAAGTACCATGCTTTGTAATTCAGATACAGACTGACTTGGGAAGTAAACTTCAGCAACGGTAATGATGTAGCTCACTGTAGAAGAGGTGAATGGAACCAGTTGTACGACAGTAACGTTGGATTCATTCAGATTAAACGGACTCTCGAGGAGAATTGGCAAGTATTCGAAAATTTGGGCACTTGACAGTGAGTTCTTAACCACAAATGGATAGTTCAGAGACTCCTTCAATCCAACTGTGATTAATTTGTAGTCAGATGGAGCCTCTTGGACTCCATCAGGAGCGATAGCCTTTGGCAGACCAGATGTATAAGCAGCTGCACTGGCACTGGCACTGGCAGTTGCAGATAGAGCGGAAGCCTCAGCAGTGATCAAAGTTGTTGGTAACCAGTTTGTAGTAGTGTCAGTATTTGTGGTTTGTGGAGAAGCTGCAGAGGTAGAAAGTGGTTGGGTCCGTTCTGACGCTTGATCAGAATTCAAAGTTGTTACTGGAGATGATGTAAGTACAACTTGAGACGCACCGGCTGATTCCTTAGAGTCAATAGCTGATGTGGTAACATCAGTGATAGACAGGATAGAAGATGCAACACTAGCTGTTTCCAGATTAGTGGCCTCAGTAGGAGTGGTCTCAGTAGGAGTGGTCTCAGTAGGAGTGGTCTCAATAGAAGAGGTCTCCACAGCAGAAGTGTCTATACTAGATGGCTCAACAGCAGAAGGCGCAGAACTCTCAATGGAAGAATTCAAAGCAGTCGACGTTCCAACTGGTGTCTGTACAGATGTTCTCTCTGTTGATGCCTCCAAGTAGGATCCAGAAGACAACGATGAAGAAGCGACTGGTACAAAGGAAGAAGTACTCGGCTCAACTGGAGTAACAACAGAACTCAATGTGGAATCCGTAGTAGTTGGAACAAGGTCGGTCTCCGAAGTATGAGGCTGCGTTGTTGTATCTGGAGTCAATTCTGATGTAACGGTTTGAGCTCCAGAAGAGTATATCGAGGCCTTTAATGTTGAACTTGAGACATCCGTAGGAGTGACTGGAGCATTGGTGGCAGTGGTATCCCAAAAATCAGTTGTCCCAGTCGGCTCTGAAGTGATACTGGTATCAGATGTAGGAGCTGGAGCATCAGCACTAGTGGCTGTATCCTCAGCAGTCGATACCAATGGTGCAGAGATCGATGTTACAGTTGGTGGTTCAAGATTTGTAGCAGTGTCAGTGCCACTAATACCTGAAGATGAGGCGGCAGATTTAGCATCAGTAGCCGTGGTGACCTCAGTCCATGACTCAGATGTAGTAGTTGGGTTAACGACAGATGGTATTGTAGAGTCTGTGGTCTGGGCCACGGACGAAATGGAAGCTGTTGAAGTGGTCACTGTATCAGCAGCAGCTGTAGATGGAGTAGCAGCAGTATCTGTAGATGTGGTATCAGCCTCTGGAGCAGGTGCTGAAGTGGATACTGTGCCACCTTCAGAAGTGGTAACGCCTTCAACACTAGCAGCGGCAGTCGCAACAGCACTTTTATGAGTGCTAACAATACTAGTAGTGGTGACATCGACTGTACCAGGAGAACTAGCTGTTGACAGTGGAGCTGAAGAGTCCGTTGCGACTAGCTCAGCAACTATATATTGAGAAGTTGTAATGGCATCAGCTGCGGAAGTTGTACTCTCAGTGGAACCAAAGGTGGTAGTATCGACGGCTGATGAAGTAGCAGTACTATCTGATGAGTCTGTGACTTGGGTAGTTGAGGACGATGTAGAAGCAGTGGAATCCAAACTATCAGTCCAAGCCGCAGACGACAGAGTTGGTTCCACGGCACTCGTTGGTGACACAGCAGTCGACTTGTCGGTTGAAGCTGAAGCTGGATCAAAAGTACTTGAGTCCACCAAAGATGAATCAGAAGTGAAAGAATCCCACAGAAAAGTTGAAGAACTCGTGGCCACCCAAAGTTCAGGAGATGTTGCGTTGGTGAATCTCGAGAGATCTCTCTTCAACCAAGCGCCCAGATCCAAACCAAACGGTAAGGCGGCAGCGACTTGGGCCAAGATGAAAACATTCAAGCTTCTCATGATGCGTCAGATGTGTGTCGTAGCTTCAAATCGAGCTAAAGATCACAGAGTACACGTAAGCTATCTAGAGATGGGAGGGTGTGTATCTAGTGACAGACGCGTCAAAAATCAGGAAAGAACTGAAGTGCGTTGTCTCTGTTTCTGTGAGTTTCTGTATATGGATATCTCTTATGTTCCCAAGTGTGAGTGTTTCGAATGTAGCGTGTATAGCACCTGCTCTTTGCCTCTCTGGTATAAAAGCGAGTGGTTGAATCGGAAATGGCAAAGTATGGTTCAACTCCCAGCGGTTAGGGGTGTAGATACCTCGGTATGGTGTGGTGTGGATGGGTGAAAGAATGGATATGAATGTGTGGAATGTGTCGCCACGCTTTTCGTTTGTCTGTGTGGGTGTTGGGTTTTTAGTTGTTTAAGCAAATGTTTAGGCTTGTTTTGGGGCGCTGGTGGACTTTTTTTTTTCTTCTTTCGATCCGTCCCACTGCAATGTTTTGATTTTTTGGGTATGTTTGCGCACAGGAATGTACATGAAAGGTTGCGGAAAATGTGCCAATTGGCCCAATTAGGTAATGAAAATATCATTTTGGATGGAAGGAGCAACCTTGCACCACATTTTTCATGCATGACCATGTCATTGAATGCAAATCAGATACTCTTTTCAGGGGCAAGGTTTGAGATCTCGCACTCGAGTGCTTAGCCTGTGAGAGTCTGTGCCCTGCTGGCGATGTGTTAGCACCAGACGGATATGTGTGTTCTACCCACTACGAGTCCTGAAAAGTAGAGCTTCATGACACGCTTAAGACCTCTTTGGTCATCAAGTAAAAGCGTACCTGAGACTGACGCAGCCTTCAAGCATCCGCAGTCGCATAGCCATTCCACAATCCAGAGCCGTGGAGTCGAGTCGAGTTCCAAAAGCGAAGTTTTGGCTTTTAGCTAGCCTGATCCAGAAAGCACGCGCCTGTGGAACTCTTGCGTAGAGCACTTCAAGATTTATGTAAACCTCTGAAACGATTGAAGTGATACGGTGGAGTGATAGGAGATAGGAGGTCTCAGTTCACGAACGCCGAACGGTACTAGTGTGGTACATACTACTTCGAAAGGGCTGCTGTCCTTGGGACTGGTTCTAAATGCTATGATCTACACCTAGTAGTGTCATTTCAACTATCTTGATTCCTTTCTCATACGCTTCTGACTGGACTCTGGTAAGTTACATAAGTTGAAAGTCGCAAATCATACAGCTCATCATGCCCGAAGCATTCATATGTGTTACAACTTCGCAAAATCAAACGCGGTCGGAGTCGATGCGTCAAAATATTGCGGAATCTGAAACAAAACAGGCCAAACATTAAGTTGTTATGAAATGCTTGAATAAACTTGTAAAAACCATCGAGTTGAACTACAGGCAACGGACATGGTTAGACTCAAGAGCTGTATCCTGGTGCTGCCGCCTGCGTGCAGATGAACTCTCCAATCTGATGTTCGTAACTTTGGTAGTTTATGCATATCCATTTCGTTATTTGAATGTACGTACATTTCATCTTCAAAAGATGTCATCAATCGTGATATCGTTTGGCACCTGAACAGCAAACTTCCAAAACTTCTGTAAATGTCTAGTACCAGAATCACAGGCAACAATAACGATATTTTTACCCTCAATACCGGTGGCCTTACATAACTTGATCACCGCAGCGGCATTGATAGCCGTCGATGAACCAATGAATAATCCGTCTCTCACGCTTAGGAACCTAGCCATCTTCAGCGCCTCTTCATCTGAGACTTTGATAGAATCATCTATATAGTCTTCACCCATACTGAAGTTATGCGTTATTCTGTTCAATCCGATACCTTCCACCAATGTGTCCACTTGATGTCTTCTTCTCGTGCCTTCTTTCTCTTCATTAGTGTACATGACACCGTACTTCACTCGGTTATAGAATCCACTTCCTTGTGGATCCGCAAGGATGGTGGTGACACCTGGAAGCTTCTTCTTCAAGTATCTGGATACACCTGCGATAGTTCCTCCCGTCCCACAACCGGCGATGAAGTAGTCGATGTGACCATTTAATTGCGTATAGATCTCCGGTCCTGTGGTTGTAAAGTGAATTCTCCAATTAGAATCGTTTTCAAATTGGTCTGCAAAGATACCATGTTGATCTGTATTACTATTATTGAGCCTGATGGATGCATTCTTTGCAGAATTGACGTATTGATCTGGATCCACGATTGATGCTGGTTTCACTTTCTTTAAATTAGCGCCCAACGTATCGAACAGAACCAATTTATCCGGGGAGGTGTCATCAGGTAAGTGGATCTCAGCTTTGTATCCAAGGGAATTGGCCACTGTAGCGATACTTATACCTGTTGAGCCTGACGTTCCTTCAAAGATGACATCACCCGGTTTCAGCAGGCCCTGCTGCTCCTCATCTCTGATTATAGCCAACGCAACGCGGTCTTTCGCAGAACCACCCGGGTTCATGAACTCCAATTTGGCATAGACGTTATTACCGGTGTACTCACTCAGCGATTTGATCAAGATCATCGGCGTATTGCCTATCAGGCCCTCAACGCCAACCTCTGGCGGTGGTAACGATGTCAAGTGGGGTTGGCGCAGTTGCTTGATCATCCACAGTATGGCTGTAACTGAGGCTCCACATGCTGCTATCTCTCTCCAGGTGAAGTCAGTCATAAGTCTGCCGAGAGTGTGCGATCTATCTCACCGTTCCCTATCGACAGCCAAAAAAAAATGTGACAAAAAGGCTGGGATTCTGAGCAAGCGGTAGGGGACGCAGTTCATATAGCTGCAATAGGTTCTGTTGTACTGATGATCAGCACTAGTTCACAGGAAAGTGACGGATTTTTCTATTTTGTCGATCAGTTTAGCAGTTCAATCCTGGATGTCATGGGTGATGGGTGATAGTGTAACAAAAGTTCCAGCACTGTATAACCAACCCATCTCACCGCTTCCGCTCCTAAGTATCTTCCCCTCGAACTCTTCCAATTCCGGATGCTCCCTCTTTTCATCTGGGCCGTGCTCTATACAGCCTGAGTGGTGAGCCACAACTGTGCTACGTAGGCTAGCTAGCTCACAGGACATAGTCGTTAGTGGGAATCCGGCGCCGGATCAATGTTTCATGACACTTCTCCGCGCCGGGTTAAACGTTTCACTGAGAGAGGTGTGTCACGGCCGCTGACAGAGTTAGATGTCTATTGTGTAAACATAATACCCATACATCCTTATCAATAAACACCGTAGTGAAAAATAAAAAAAATAAAGAGGCACATCAACCACTCTGTACCCACAGTGCTATTCCCTCTAACTCCATATTCTAAGACACCACTTGCAGAGCACGAGTTTGCTCTCTCCCACGACCCACGACACACGCTCTACCTCCACCAGAGGCCGTCCCACCTCCGGCCCCTCAGCTACAAAAAAAGGTTGCAAAGAAGCCGCGGTTGCTTTTCCCCCATCGACAAAGATCTACAAAGAGCCTCTTGACAATCGAGGGAGCAATTGAAACAGAAGAGAATACAGGATAAGGAATGGACGTCAAGGATGAGCCAAGGACGGACAAGAAGTACTCCGTCAAGTTTAAGCGAAGCAGGTCGTCGCGCGCGTGTGAAGTGTGCCATTCGAGGAAAGTGCGCTGCGATGCGACGCTCCACATCCCATGTACAAACTGCTTAACTTTTGGCTGTGAGTGTAAGTTCCCTGAACCAAAGGAACGCAAAAATGCAAGAAAGAAGAAAAGCCCGATAGAGTCCTCATCTTCCACTCTCGTCAATACATGCACTGTAAGTGGTATCCCTCCTACATCTGAAATATCGGTACCAACTACGACTGTAAGCAGAAAGAAAAATGAACCGTTGGCTGCCATATCTGCTAGAAGTGCACGTATTGACTCTCAGAAACTCACGAAGAGGACTCTGAGCTCGCGATCATACCATGGAACTTCTTCAACTGCCATGTTGCTTACTGATAAACTGGGTAATGACTCTCATCTGAAGCTTGCTGATTTCGTGCCTCCATCTCTTAGAAACTCCATAGATCAAACAAGAGTGAGCTTGGATACAGTCCAGATGGAGATACTGAGGCTTAGAGGTGCATTTCACTTGCCTGAGAAGTCGCTGTGTGATGACCTGATCGGATCGTTCTTCGAACACATATACCCGATGGAACCAATTGTGGATAGACAATCATTCATGAGAGAATACGAAAATGGCTCCGTGAGTCTACTCTTGTTACAATCTGTACTCTTGGCGGCCTCAAGAGTATCTTCAAACCCTTTGATCTTTGACTCTGATGGATCCAACTACTTGACGAGTGCTACGTTCTACCAGCGTGCAAAAGCGCTATACGATGCACAGTTCGAAAGCGACGAAATCTCAGTCGTGCAGTCACTCATCCTTTTCTCGAGATTTTGGGAGGGCGTTGATGATATCCTGGGTAATTCCTTCTACTGGACCCGTGTCGCTGTGAGTGTCGCTCAGGGTTATGGATTCCATAGAAATTTGGTTGGAGCTGGTGACTTCACCCCAGAGAAAGTAAGAATCTCCAAGATCCTCTGGTGGGACCTATACATTAAGGATAATTCAGTATCAGTTGCATTTGGAAGACCAAGAAGTATCAACTTAGAGGATTGTGACGTTCCAATGCTGAAATTCGACGATTTCCCCAATGATATCTCAAGACAAGATGCGGATGCTTTCCTACAAATGGTCAGACTAAGTGAAATCATGTCTATTGTGCTCCAGGAACAGTATAGTATCAGGGCTGAGAAGACAAAGCGGAATCGTGATAACCTGGTTATAACCCACTGTGATATGATTATGAGTAGTTGGAGAAACAGCTTACCATCAACATTACAGTACTCTCCAACACATTATCACTCTTTAGCAGTGAATGTCTTAAATTTGTACTATTACTATGCCGTCTGTTTAGTTCACAGATCATCAATGGTCAGAACTGCAACGCTGAATGGCAAACAGTATCCGTCCGAAGGGATCGTGTTCAAAGCATCCAGAATCATTGCAGATATTGCATCGAAGTTGTTGACTTCAGGAGACATCAGATACTGTCACGCACTGACGATCCCAATTTTCTTCATGGCCGCAATGACTTTTGTCTGTCATATGGATTCTCATAACGCTGGTATTGCTAAGAGCGCTAAATGGGGGTACACCATCTGTTATGAAGCACTGAAAGAAGTCGGTAAGAACCATTTGGTTGCTGTGCTGATATATCACAGTTTAGATAGACTAGCCAAGGATTCCAGAGCAAGAGAGAAGTTGGTTTCAAGCTTAGCTAGAAAGAACGATGGTCAGCAATCTGTGGCACCAACACCGGCTCCAGCATCTGTGCATGGTGAAAACACTGCTGTCCCAACGCCATCCTCGTTCCCTCAAGCTCCTTCTCAATATCAGACTCCCCAAGCTGGTATCATGATCATGAACAGCCCTGCTCGACTGAATCATTTGCAAACAGCAAGTCAACTTGGAACCCCTGGTGACATGGAGTTCCCAATCCCACAACAGGCTGCACAAGGACAACGCGCTGTACGACCACAAGAGACACAGCCACAACAAGTTCTACAGCCAAATGAATCGGTCGAATTGCCAGATTTGTACCTCTTTACGAGCTCCATGCCAACTAACGACGCCACAAACTTTGACCCTTCAGATTTATTTCCGGCAAGAGAGACAAGATCGGATACCAACAGTGATAGTTTCCAGTCCAATGATTTCCATATGAACCTGCCAGAGTTTGATTTCCAAAATTTCGGTAATGCTATGAGTTTCCAAAATTTGGCAAGTTTGAATTCATACCTCGGTGACGATGAAGTAACAAGACAAAACCAGTCAAATATCTATAACTTTGTCAATTGATTCATCTGACATTCCAGGTTATTATAATTTACGATGATAATGATGATGTTGTTCTATTGTGATTTTTTTAAAAGAACGCTTTTTTTTGGTTTATCATCTCTAGTCGTAAATCATAGCTTTTTCTTCTTTGACTTGAATAAATTGAGTTTACCCTTCTCTTTCGCCTTCTTTAACGACTTCATCATTTCGTCACGTCTCATTCTCTGTGTATGACCCACCAGATTCTCCACGACGCTTTCAAAGGTCTTGTGATCCTCTTCTAAGCGACTCTTTTCGTCTTCCCACGCACTCAAAAATTCCTCCACTGATGCCACCTTCTCACCCAGAAGAGCAATGTATATATCCAATTCCTCTTCATTCATTTCATTGAGTCCATCTTCGCTATACACAACATTCTCTAACTCTTTCAACTTGACATCGGTTCCAGCCATGAGCTGTCTCTTTTTATCCTCAGAGATGCCCATATCCTTCAATTTCTTCACGACGTAAGACTCCACATCAAATTCATTCTTTCTCTCTTTCTTCTCCAGGGTGTCATCCGGTAGGCCCAGCGTGGCTAATAGCTGTCTCCTCAGAGAACCACGTTTCCAATTGTATGGCTTAAGATGAGCCGGTTGTGTCAATTGTTCCAAGAGATGTCGTGACCTCACATTGAGAATCGATGTATCATCTGGTACAGAAAACCTCGGCAATTTATCGGGGAAGGCAGCGTTGGCCAATTCCTCCAGCTTAGCTCTGAGTTGTTCTTTGTCTGAGAAGAGTGATTGTGGAAATGATCCTGATGTTGATAGTGCTTCGGGTCCATGTGGTTGAGGCTGCGGTTCTTCAAAGTCATCGAATGATGCATCTGAGAAGGCACCGAAGTCATCGTCATCTTCTTCTTCAAGTGGGTCTTCAACTTGTTCCTCCAGCTGTTCGGTCACTTCCGTGTCAGCTTTTTCCGTGTCCACTTTCTCAGTAACTTCCTCCTCATCAATGTCATCCAAGGATTGGACCTCTACGTCCACTGAAGGCTCGTCTGATGATGATATCTGTTCGATATCCGACATGTCTATTAGCAGCAATTACTCCTTAAATTCCTTCTCTCAATACTACTCTTCAAGTTGTTTGAAGTGTTCATGTTTGAATTCGCGCCTCGGTCACTCAAAAGAGTTTACGATGATCTGAGGAGGAAATTTAAAGCAGCACTTAGTGCGGCAGAAAGGGGTTTGAAGTCACTAAATGTTTCTTCTTTTTGATATATGTCCATGGGTAGGGCCATTCCCTTGGAAATTTTTGGAAGAATGCTGAATTTGTTTTGCTAATGAAGAAAGATTCATCCTATCATTAAAAGTTCTTTGGAAAGATTAGAAACGAATTCGATGAAAAGAACAAAAAAATCAAAAAAACTATTAATGTAGCCTCCTAGAAATAATTATCGATAATAAATTATAGTAATTAATAACCTACAGATATAATGCTGTTTTCCCAGTTTCAATATTAGATCAGCATCCTGAAGTTATTTCACCCCCAGCCGATAAGATCACATACTGGCGGCAAGGGCTCCGAACCTTGGCTATTGTTCTACAGAAATCCAAGCGAGAGAAAGAGAACTCACCTACAATGAACGGCCAAAAAATTTTAATACAATAAAGTATCATTCATCATAAATTTTCCTAGAACGAGCTCCAACTCCAATCTGCAGGAACACTTCCGACAACAGCACTATTCTCCAAGTTATTATTCCCCTGTTGTCTGTTGTCCATCTTCATCACACTCGCCTTTTTAGTTATAGCGGCTTCACCGAACTTAGATTTGACGAAGCCTTCGTAGTCCTTGATGCAGTTATCACACACTTTGCACAATATCCCCGAACCACCGATGGTGAATTGAGCATCAGCACCAAGTTTTAATAGGTGAGAGGTATGCTCCGCACAAAAGATATCACCACATCTTCGACAATGATGGCGTCTTTCAAAGAAAGTGAACTGTTTATCACAATAGGCACATGATTGTCTAGTGAGATCACGGCGCCAATGTGCTCTTGTTGGCAATCTATTGGGGTTCTCAAATGACATTCTCCAATGAGATGTTTGTGATCTCAGTGAGTGGGCAGCGTCTGCGATGACATTCTTGGATCTCCGTGAGTTCTGTTCATTGATATGTTTGACATCCTCCGGTTTGAGATTGGTGTTTGACTGACGAAGCACTGCTGGTATATACATTGGTCTCTTTGGATCGTTTATAGTCTTCAAATTGGTGTTATCATGCTGGCTCGATGGTGAAGGCTGGAATGAGCGTAGGTCTTGTGATGAAGTTGTTTGGGAAAGGAGTTGTGCATGAACCGTCTGGGAATTTGTTTGGTTCTCCTGCATAGCTTCTTGTATCTGTGGAACAACTGGGGAATTCTGTTGTTGCATGATTCTTGCCTGTGATAGGACACGCTTAGCCTGTGGCTGGAGATTGAGTTGAATCTGCGAGCTGTTTCTCGATATCAGTGAAATTGGCTCGACCGGCTTTGCTTCACCGATATGATCTTGCGCTTTATTGTCCATTCTCATGTCAACTTCAGCTGGCTGAAACCTCGAGAGCGAGCTTAGCTTCTTAAGTGCCTCATCTGTGAGCTGCTTATCCTGTTCTGTGTCCTCCACTTCTCCATCACTCTCGGTCTCAACATTAGACTGTGTTGCAGCATTGTTATCAGCATCAGGGCCTTCTTTCTTGAAGGGAAGTCTCTGACCAATCTCAAACGACGCCCTTCTCTTTGAGGACGCAGCCGCGGCAGGTGCCTGGATATGAGCCTTGGTATGTATGAACTGCGATTGCGAGTGTGGTGGTGGTACAAACGGCTTCTGCTGGACGAAGCTCTTGAGAGATACACTGGACAGAACGCTCTGTACGCTCTGGGTTCTCTGCTTGGGGATGATTCTTTTCTGGAAGGTCATGCCATTTGTCTCCTCGACAACATCATCAGCGGAGTTCTTCTGCTGGTCTTGCTGCTGTTCCTCTTGTTCCTGTTGCTCCTCTGGCACATCCTGGTCAACAGAACGGGCCTCTTGACTCATAGTTTTGATACCGATACACCAACACCTACTATAACGAATGCACCTGATTTAGGTCTTCTGTTCGTGCTTAGACTCTCTCTCTCTCTAAGACAGACACTCTCTATGAGCTCTTTCCAAATCTATCGCTCTGACCAGTTTCTAAGCACTCTGCCTATTGCGAAGTGGAAATTTCCCACCCGCTCCTCCAATTGAAAGCCTGGGCCCCGCTGCCCAGGCAAAGTCGGAAATTGCTTATTCACGTGAAAACACACGTGATTTATACCCTCGAAAGTGAACTGCCTCGACGTGTTCATCAACAAAAGCAGGTGGGAAGTTCATACCAAAGTCACTCCCATTTAAGATTACAAAAGGGAGTCCAGGATGTCCATTGAGGTGTCAGAGGCTACACTGGCCAATGTTAAACTTCTGCTGAGGGTAACGATCCTTCTGTCGATCTCAGCTGCTGCGGTGTCATCTCGTCTCTTTTCCGTGATCAGATTCGAATCCATCATCCATGAGTTTGACCCATGGTTCAACTTCAGAGCGTCAAAATACTTGATTTCCCACTCGTACTACGAGTTCCTCAATTGGTTCGATGATAAGACTTGGTATCCATTGGGCAGAGTCACCGGTGGTACTTTATACCCGGGTCTTATGGTCACCGCTGGTTCCATTTGGCACGGGTTGAGAAAGATTGGATTGCCAATCGATATCAGAAACATCTGTGTCATGTTAGCACCAGCTTTCTCCGGTGTCACTGCTTATTTCACCTACCTGTTCACTGCTGAAATCAAAGATAAATCAGCAGGTTTGCTCGCCGCTGCGTTCATGGGTATTGCTCCAGGTTACATCTCGAGATCTGTCGCCGGTTCCTATGATAACGAAGCCATCGCAATCACATTGCTTATGGCTACTTTCTATTTGTGGATCAAGGCCTCCAAAGAAGGCTCAGTGTTCTGGGCAGCTTGGGCAGCTGGGTTCTACTTCTATATGGTATCGGCTTGGGGTGGTTACGTCTTCATTACTAATTTGATCCCATTGCACGTGTTTATTCTCATATTGATGGGCCGTTACACCCATAAACTATACACAGCTTACTCAACTTGGTATGCTATTGGTACCTTGGCATCTATGCAAATCCCATTCGTCGGTTTCTTGCCAATCCGTTCCAACGACCATATGGCTGCACTCGGTGTCTTTGGACTGATCCAAATTGTTTGCTTCGGCTCATACATCCGCTCAAAAGTCCCATCTGATCAGTTCAAGTCCGTCTTGGCAGTCTCCATCGTCCTGATCATCGGTATCGGAATTGCTGGTTTGGTTGGCTTGACATACGCCGGTTTGATCGCGCCATGGACGGGCCGTTTCTATTCTCTATGGGATACCAATTATGCTAAGATCCACATTCCGATCATCGCCTCTGTATCAGAGCATCAACCTACCGCATGGCCATCGTTCTTTTTTGACACCCAGTTCTTGATCTGGTTGTTCCCAGCTGGTATCTATTTGCTCTTCCAGGATTTGAAAGATGAACATGTCTTTGTCATCGCTTATTCTGTACTCTGTTCTTACTTCGCAGGTGTCATGGTTCGTTTAATGTTGACTTTGACTCCAATCATCTGTGTCTCTGCCGCAGTGGCTGTTTCAAAATTGTTTGATATCTATTTGGATTTCTCCGAGTACTTGAAAGTCTCTGAGAAACCACTGGGGAAGAAGTCTGTGTTTGACATCGTTTCAAAGCTTACCGTTGTGGGTACTTTTGTCTTTTACCTCTACTTGTTCGTTTTCCACTGTACTTGGGTCACTTCAAATGCCTACTCCTCTCCTTCTGTTGTGTTGGCCTCCAAGGGTGCAGATGGTTCCCAAGTCCTGATCGATGATTACAGAGAGGCGTACTACTGGCTTCGAATGAACACAGCTGAAGACGCCAAGGTTATGGCTTGGTGGGATTACGGTTACCAAATCGGTGGTATGGCCGATCGAACCACTTTGGTAGACAACAACACTTGGAACAACACACATATCGCGACTGTCGGTAAGGCAATGTGTTCCAACGAAGACGTTGCTTACAAAGTGTTGAGACAGCACGATGTGGACTACGTCTTGATTATATTTGGAGGATTCCTGGGGTTCTCTGGGGACGATCTGAACAAATTCTTATGGATGATTCGCATTGCTGAAGGTATTTGGCCTGATGAGGTCAAAGAGAGAAACTACTTCTCAGATAAGGGTGAGTACAAGGTCAACAAGGATGCCTCACAGACAATGAAGGATTCCCTCTTGTACAAAATGTCCTATCACAGATTTGTCGATATCCACAGCACTAGTGGTAGACCTGCCGTGGATAGAGTGCGTAACCAAATCATCACGGAAGAGCCACAGTTGAACACTGTGGAGGAAGTGTTCACATCAGAGAACTGGATGGTGCGTATATATAAGGTGAAGGACCTTGACAACGCTGGTCGTGACTTGAAAGATTCCACCAAATTCGAGGCACAAGCTGCTGCTGGTATGAAGAAGAGATTGCAAAAGCGTCCAGATCTTGAGTTGCGTGAATAGATAGAACGTGTGCGGTGATTTTTGTTGGGCAATGAAGAAAATACAATAAAGGATTAAAAAAGTTTTCGATTGATGATGCGCGTAGCTTGTGAAGTTTCCGTTGTAGGTACTAGCCGGCGAAACTTTCGACAATAATGAACAACGACCAAATTAAAAAGCACAACAACAACGGTATAACAGAACATCAACACCGATGACCAGTAAGCCCCATGGACCTCACCATATGAACAGCACTAATATCCACAACGAAGATTCGTTAACGATTACCCCGACAGTGCATCAAAGGCCGATTACTTTGCTTTTCCCAAATATCATAACTTTTGACGACATCAACGAATCTGAACCAATACCGAACAAAGTTGGTTCAGTGCCACTATACAAGTCCAAATTGGCCCTTGTGGACCACCACAGACCGGTACTTGTACAATCATCGGCCGAGGATGAAGATCCTATAGAGGGTGACCAAGTCCAGGAGTATGAAATTATGAGATTCAAAGAACTGAAACAGTTCAGGCCAAGTGTATTGACGGAACAGCTTAATGAAGGCTGTATATACGGGATCACAGATTTGAGTAATGCCGTTGTGGAGCAACTGTTGAATGAGTTCTTCGATACTGACTCTTATGAATGGAGTTGTATTGAAGAAAGTGAGAGAAAGATTGTGCTTGTGCGATTCACTGAGAAGGATCTGAAAAGCAATGCATACAGACTTCATAGACTATTGGCTCTAGAGAATATTGAAGTCCGTGGCCGTCAATTGAAAGCTATCGTGGAGAGGAACACCAAGCAGTTTGTGTCAGATACGGTTGGTGATGGCCCTATCAAGATTGACACCGAGGAACTTCAAAAGAGAGCGAACAAGATAATCGAAAGTAATAAGATAGAGAAGTTAACTACAGATTTGGACTATGTCATTGATGAGAATGAATTAAAGGATATACCTAAGGATGTCTTACCACAGCTGGTGAAGGATATCAAAGAGTTCAGACTGAAGGCCCTCGAAAATGAGAGAAAGAAAAGGGAGAAAGAGGTTCTCGAGGAGAAAAAGAGATCCAAAGCTCAACTTCGTAAGCTCTTCGAGAAATTTCAAAATGACTCAAATGAAATGGTGGAAGATGATGAAGAATCAGACGACGATGAGGATGACGATTTGACAGATGAACAATACGAAGAATCGAGGATACAGAGAGAGAATGCCAATATGCTTAAGCGTTTTAATGAGAAGCTTCGTCATGTAGAGGCAGAACAAAGAAGAAATAAATACATCATTGAGGATCTCAACGAAGCTAAGAATTACGAAAGCACACTTGATAAGGCACTAAGACCAGAGTACGAGAACGGAAAGTTCAGGCCATCTGGTAGGAATAGAGAATTGGAGTTGGACGCTGACAAAAGGGACAAGGAAGAGGAAGAAACAGAAAAGGTTGCAGCTAAAGAGAGTGAGAGCTTCCTTGCTAGTATCAACATCCCATTGAAGGTAAATATCACCAAGAATACAAACTTGCCAGAGATCGATGACGAGAGCCTAGAGAAGGTTCTAATGCAACTCAAGCCGAAAGTTGATGACTACATTGAAGATGCACTTGGAGTCAAAGAGGATGAGCTCTCAGAGTACGTCATAGCTATCATCAGAGATGAGAAGAGCAAAGAGAAACTTTTTGAAGAACTTGAAGAACCTTTTGGTGAGGACGCTAAATCCTTAACTGAGAAGATTTGGGCTGACGTTAAGCAGTTTGTTAATGATATAAAAAATTGAATAATCTAAAAAGGTCGTTAATTTGTTCGTAAAAAGCAGAGATTTTTTCATAGCTCATTATCATGCAAATGGAACTAGTTCCATGTCATCATCGTCAGCACCAGTCCACGAGCTATGGACTTTCTTAAAGGAAGCACTAGCACTGCGGACACCACCATGAATAAGACTCTTAAAATAAGATTCCACTCGAGACCTATCCTCTTGGTCTATGCAATTCAGTCCACAAATGAGCATTGGACCTTGCAACATCAATAGTCTGGAATCTGAAGGCTCAAGGATAGTAGATCCTTCATAGAAGAAGCACATCTTCAACATCCCGTTGACCAGATCCTGACATAGAGGATGAGCTTTATCCATACCCAGAAACTCATTATACACCTTCAACAGTAAAGCATCGACATGGATATGATGTATCAGATCGAACCATGAATAGACCAAGTCACCCTTAAACCCATAACAGCTCCATGGCAATAGCACTTTATCTTTGTCTCCTTTGTAATCCGGATGAGCTGGGTTATCCTGCTTAATCAAGATTTGATCACTTGCGACTTGAAACTCTTTTGCGCTGTGGATCAAACTAATCTGGAAGATCAAGTCTTTGCTCTTGATTTCGCTGATCTTGATAAACTCTCTATACATGATAATAGCCTCTGTGCTGTAACCGAGGAACAAGTTGTAGCCATTAGATAAGAGAAGACCAATATCAACACTAAAGTCACTATTTTCGCCATATAATCCGACATCGAGAAGGCTATCAAGTTCATGAACCTTTCCTGTACCGACGTTCTGTAGGCCAGCAAGGATCTCAATAGCTGCAAACCAACTCTTAGCAAGAAGCAGTGAAGGGGTGGTATAGAATCTTATGTATTTGTTGAAGAGATCCTTCGCTCCACGAAGATGTGCTCGCCAGTTATTAGAGCTTGAGTCAGCTGCTAAGAGTAGCACAGTCAAGATTAATGGCTCAGTATTGCTCAACACTTTAGTCAAGTCTTGGAATACTTCACTCATGTTCTTGAGACAAGTTGAGATATACCTCGTCTTCTCTTCATCCTTTGTGGTTAAACTGAGCATCGCAGCTAGAACATATGTTGAAGTTCGTGCGTGATAGAGCAAGATCTCATTGCACAAGTCCTGTTCTAGGGGCATTAGCCATGCAGCGATCTTATCGTAAAAGATCTCAAGATGCGTCTTGTGAGGCTCAGATAAGTTGAAAGAATCCAAGACGTTCTTCTTCTTGACGTATTCTGGCATTGTGAAATCCATAATAAAGCCATCAAGGTCAGGATTCAAAGATTCAATTAGCGTATTTGCCAATGTGGATGCTTCGTTGATGATCAGTTGACGATCTTCAACTGGTGAGATATGAGGATCCACTGGAGCCGATGGAGGTGAAAGTCCAGATGAGCTGAATACAGGAGTGGAGACGTCAAGTTCAGAAGGAGTAGCATGTAGAGTGTTCTCGCATGGTACCTTATCTGTACTGTTCGCCTCGTCACTTGGTGATCTCCCATCGGAGAAGTTAATAACGTTGTATTGGAGCTTTGCTGGCTGATCTTCAGTCTTTATCGTGACATTTCGAGATTCACTGAACTTTATCATCTTCACATAGACACAGACTTTGCCCAGGTGCGAGCACTGCCAACACTCAGGTTTCCCTTCATCACATTTCAGTTTACGTCTCTTGCATTCCTTACAACCATTTCTGCTGTATTGCCTCTTTTTTCTCTGTCTTGGGGGCATGTTTCTGGAGTGCGAAGAAAAGGATCAACAGACCAAATGACAAAAACCTCTAGAGTGGTCTGGTTGGCCAGATCCCACGCAAAAGAATGTCAGATACAATCAGATCTTCCACTGATTGTGCGGAGATTCCGCCCGAAACCATTTCCCACGCATTATGTTTCCTGATTGAGATACCGCGAATATTTCCTCTTATATACACTTCGCGAACTCGTCTGACGGGACAGTGATGGCATAAACAACGTCCTAAAAACACCAACAACAAACCAAAAAATAGCTGGAACGTAGGCACTGATGTGTGATAGACACAATGTCGAACTACTACGAGACATTATCTACTCTGGCCAATTACAGCTTAATTGATGTCAACAAAATCGACAAAACGAAATCATCCGCGGACAACTTGAGGCACGGTCTTCCAGAGACTGAGCACAGGAAGAGAAGAGGCGAATCAGGGGGTTCTACAAGGTCAGAGACCCTAAAGAGACACCGATTGGAGTCTGATGACAAAGTACGACAAAATACAAATATTGTGAATGTGAGGAGAGATAGTTCCCATAAGGACCAACCAGGTATGAAGCTAGGACCGTCTGATCCTTTACCTGGTCCATACTTTAACTTGTTCTCCGCTGATGATGATGATGATACAGAGTATGAACCCGGTACTGATGAAGAAGATCTCTCAGAAGATGAAATAGAGGAAGAGGTGGATCCAGAAGAGTGGATTTTGGATCTTGATAAGGATTTTGCTTTACCCCAGGATTATGTCTTGCCGCCATACCTGAATTCATTACCACCAGAGTTGCAGATGTTCGCCCCTGAGCTGCCACAGCATAGTATCGATAGCTCACCAGAAGAACATAGAGTGAGAGCTACAATGAACGAAGGAAGCAGAGTAATTACACCGCCTAGGTATGGCCTTCTGCAGAAGACTTCAGACCTCCAGTATAGTATCGACCCATATCATTATACCCCAGGAAAGAGCTCTACTGATTCAATATCGGTGAAGGAACTCCTATCTAGGAGAAGGGATGAGATGAGCTCGCTAGCTCAACGAGAGAATGACTCTGAAGCCTTGAAACAATTGCAGACCCAATACTTTCGTAATCTCAGGACGAAAGAAGAGGAGCTATTGAAACAGGAGAAACTAACTATTAAGAAGCCTTCTCATAAGAGAACTCCTCACAATGCGGGAAAGACTTCTAATGATATCGGTGTTGAGATGTTCTGTGAGTACTGTGATAGAGTCTTCAGAGGTCCCAAGGCCTCTACACACAAGCAGCAACATATTAAGAGAATACACCCTGAAAACTATGTTAAAAAGAAGGGATAAATCATAATGGGGTTCTGCATATACTAATGAGCTACGATAATGTCTTTTTTATAACGTTTGTATCTTCAGTACTGTAAACTAGGACAAGACTCAATCTTGCTCAGCAATAGCAACCAATCTCTCATCGATCTCCTCTGGAGAAAGGGTAAAGAACTTCCCATCCACCGCGACACCGATCTCGATATCATTCTTTCTAAATTCTGTGTTCAAAGTATTACTGAGTGTAATGATGGCGAATTCCACAACGGATTTCCATTCTCCTTCGACACCTTTCTTCTTGTACCTCTTTTCCAGGGCTGTCGTGAGCTCTTGCTGCTTTGGTCCAGTGGCATTTGCTTTTGAACCAATATAGTAACCAGCTGGATCACATTTGTACAGCATTGGCCCAAACTCATCGTCCACTGAACAGAACGTTAGAGCGACACCCAGCGGTCTCATATAGGCTCTCTGTGTATAGATCTGTGAAAGGTTTGCCATTCTCTTTGCAAGGGCATCCACTGGCATCTCATAACCGTTCTTATACTTGAACTCAGCGGCTTCAGCTCTGGCTCTTAGTGCTTGGTTTCTCGCATCGGCAACGGATCCTGTGGCAACCATACCGATCCTTGGTGTGATCTGGAACATGTAGGATACAGTGGATGGATCGAGTAGCTTATCTGGCACTTTTTTCTGTGAGACTATCACGACAGAGTCCTTACCGGTGACACCCATGGCATTGATGTTGGCCGAGTTGATGGCCTTGAAGGCATACTCCACCTGGTAGAGACGGCCTTCTGGAGAGAAGATGGTGATGTGACGGTCAAACCCAGCGGCTCCGGACATTGAGTAAGGTCAATTGCGTTGATGTAGCTGCTGCTGTTCTTCCCTTAGTTTGTTTCCCTTTGTCTGTTGTTGAAGCTTCCCTTTGCCACTCACTGACTGCGGCGCTTAACCAAAAGTTTCGCGAAGTTTCGCGAAGTTGAATTTTCGCGGGCTTTCTTTCTTAGCGAATTTCTTCCTGTATAAACAAAGAATCCAAGGTTTGACTGGTGTGTCTTGCTGTTCAGAAGGACTAAGAGACGATAGAGCTGGTCCCCATGACAATGTCTGAGACGCTCTCGTTGGACGCAAAGTCCCGGAGGTTCAAGCCGAAATACGAGCAGAGTTTTGGAGCATCATACCAACCTCATGTCTCTTACCACTATAATCCGAAGGTCTCAGAGTACCACTATGGGGTCCGACATCCCATGAAACCGTTCAGATTGATGCTCACCGACCATTTGGTGATAGCGTACAGGCTCTATGAGAAGATGGATATCTATACGCCGAGAGCTGCTACGAGAGAAGAGATGTTGGAGTTCCATTCTGATGATTACATAGACTTTCTTCAACGCGTGACGCCTGACAGCTTGAATAAGTTCTCTGCTCAATTAAAACAGTTCAACATCGGTGATGACTGCCCCGTATTTGACGGTGTCTATAATTACAGTGCCATATATGCTGGTGCTTCTCTTGATGCCACACAGAAACTTATTAGTGGGGCCAGTGATATCGCTATAAACTGGTCGGGTGGTTTACATCATGCTAAGAAATTCGAACCTTCTGGCTTCTGCTATGTCAATGATATTGTTCTCTCGATATTGAATTTATTAAGATATCATCCGAGAGTGCTGTACATCGATATTGACCTTCATCATGGTGATGGTGTCCAAGAAGCTTTCAACACAACGGACAGAGTCATGACTGTCAGTTTCCATAAGTATAATGGCCTTTTCTTCCCAGGTACAGGTAACTTGGATGAGAATGGTGTCGGTAAGGGTAAGAACTATGCCATCAATGTTCCTTTAAATGATGGTATAGATGATGAAAGTTACATAAGGTTGTTTAAGAGCGTGATGGATCCAGTGATATCTACATTCAAACCTACAGTGATAGTACAACAGTGTGGTGCTGACTCTCTTGGTGGTGACAGACTGGGTTGCTTCAACTTGAACATCAGAGCACATGGTGAATGTGTGAAATTCATCAAGAGTTTCGGAATCCCACTGTTAGTCGTCGGTGGAGGTGGATATACACCAAGAAACGTTTCCAGATTGTGGTGTTATGAGACGAGTATAATGACAGATGTCACGTTGGATGCAAAATTACCGGAGGAATTACCATTTAGAAACTTCTTCAATCCAGATTGTTCGTTGCATCCAAACTTGGGCGATAAACTTGATAACAGGAACCCAAGGAAGTACTTGGATAACGTAAGGATTAAAGTCTTGGAACAAATAAGGTCCTTGAACGGTGCCCCAAGTGTTCAAATGAACGAGATACCTCCAGATTTTAAGAAATTGACCGCTGAAGAAGAAGCCGAATTGGAAGACTTAAATAACGAAGAGAAGATGATGATAGATGCCAAAGACGAAGCCAGAACCGGTGAATTGGTTGATTAGAAAGGCATTTAACCCGAATTTTAATGAAATAGTTACGAACAATCACAGAGATACGTAGGTACAGCAGATCCATCGTCATATTATACGCAAACTATTACCAACATCTGAATACTAATAATAAACGTGCATAGACGAGTCATTTCTCTTCTTCATCAAGGGTTGTTCTTCTCTCCCTCAATGCATCAACAACCTTCAAAGAGACACCTGAAGCGTACTCACCTATAGTCGTCGATTCCAAGGATGTCTCAGAAATGTCACTCTCAGCATCAGAACTGGCAAACAAGGACGCATTCGATATGGACTCAGCGTCCGAAGTATCAGATGATTCTTCATGGCGGGCTCTTCTTCTTCTCTCACGTCTTCTTTTTCTCAACTCTTCGGTTTTCTTGTCTTCAAGTATCTCATCGACGCCATTTTCTTTCAAGTCATCGAAATCTGGGAAGAGTTGAGGACCCAGTCTGTTAACCATCTCAACAATCTCACCTTTCAACTCGTTTCTAGTGTTCTTGAGTTCAACCAAGATTTCAGGTTTGACAAGCGACAAACAGATTGGATAGATGGATTTCAACAAGTCCATACCAGTGTCACCAAAAGCAACTGCCGACCAAGTAACAGCAACACCAGACATATAGATGGCAAAGAACAAGAAGATCTTGTTGATATCAGAGTCTCTGAAAATGTAAAGACCAACACAAGAATAAAAAATGTACAACACTGGCGCAAGGCCCATAGCTATCAAGATCTTCCACGTAGCAACGACATCGTTGGCTCTGACTTTCACCACAGAAGCAGCAAGCGCTTCACGTTGAACTTTGCTCGAGTACAACTTGCCAACAACGAAGACTGGAGCGAAAAGAACAGCACCTGGAAGTGTTAGGAGGAAAAGGAACAAAAGTTTAACAGATCTTTGGATCAAGATACCAATGTTTCTGATATAATCAATCTTAGCAGTATCGACAACATGATCTGGAAGATGGAGCGCTTTCAATTTGTTGTTGTAATCAAGGATTTTCTCGCGAAGAGCAATGACTTCAGGTTCATCCTTGTAATGTTGATAGCCTTTGACCAACCTTCTGTTCATTTCCACAACCAATGGGATTGGGATCGTCTTTTCATTGATGTATAGTCTTCTTGCCGCTTGCACAACCATCAAAGTCTCATAGTCAGGACAAGTCACTGTAACAGCTCTCAACCCGTTCTCAATAGTAGCCAAGAGATCACCAATGGCTTCTTTTGAAGTCTTTGGATCGTTATACTTGTCCATCAATTCCTTAGGGATGGAGATTGGATGACCAAACTCAATGACACAACGTGATCTGAACTTGTGTGGATGGAAATAGTTCATACCACATGGAACAATCTTGACATCTGTGCCTGGACTGTGTTGCATAGCACCCAAAGCCATGATAGCGACTCCGGCCTTAAGAGGCAATAAGTCTGTTCTATCGTGAGAGCCACCTTCTGGAAAAATACCAATACATTCACCATGAGCCAAGTGAGAAAACACCTTCTCATAAACTTCTCTTTGGTTGATTTTATTAGCAAGTTTGTAGCGAGTCTTATTCTGTAGGACTTGAGCACCAGCCTTCTTGAACTCCCTTTTAAGGACCAATTCAGTATCGCTAATAATCTCCGCAATCTCAGTATTACCCTTAGAGTTTGGCAAACCGATTAAGCCTTTCACCATGGCCTCCTCAGTGAACTTGGTACCAAAGCCAATGATCTTCAATGGGTTTTCTTTATCCAAGATGATTTCACCGGTTGCGGTCTTCAAGTTATCTTGGGCTCTCTTCACTGGAATGGACAGAGTCAATTTGGCCATCTGCTTGATACCATTGACGCTCATGGACTTATCAGCGATCAAAAAGGAGATCCTTCTGTCCACTTCCTTCTTCACCTGGCCAAAGAGCAAACCGGCATCAACAAACTGATTGGCATGAGGAGCAGCCACAAAGATCACAGGCCCCGTTGCAGGGATCCTGAAGGCACCTCTTGGTCTGATCTCTCTGAAAAACCCACTGAAGCAGATAGTCAGGAACCATGTAAGCAAGTCGTAGGCTACCAAGTTGAACCACGTAGGCTTGTGGTAGGGTTCGATGTACTGCCCGTCTTTGTCAACAGGGTATGATTTGGACATTATGAGGGTCAGCACTCAATATCACGACAGAGGGGCAAAACAGAACTGTGGGCCGTTCAAACAATGCAACAGTACTGAACGTCTCTGGGGTCTCAATCACCTTTCTCCAAAGGAATTCAACTTCGCACTCCTGTTGGTACCACCTCCTCAATGCAACACAGAAACTTTGGAGTTGTTGGGGACTGCGGTGCGTACCGGAAAATGTTCGCGAACTCGTTTTACGTTCGTGTTTAATAACAAACACGCGTTGCCCTGGCAGCGGAAATACAAAATTGTAAACAGGCAAATCCGCCACCCTCCAACAACCATAACAGTGCTCTGAGAGATTGAGAGAAACACTATCCTCTATAGTTATGGCGCTGCCGCTACAGGAGACTGACTTGAATGTCAGCAAACCAAAAAAGAATGCCTCTGACCAGTATCAGAAGTTATCGCAGTTGGAGCACATCTTAAAGAGACCAGACACGTACATCGGCTCTACTGAGCCCCAGGAACAGAAAATGTGGATATACTCTGCGGCAGATGAATCCATGGTTGACAAACAGGTGAAGATAGTACCGGGCCTGTTCAAGATCTTTGATGAGATCCTTGTCAACGCTGCTGATAACAAGATCCGTGATCCAAACATGAAGAAGATCGAAGTCACCATCGACCCTGAACAGAACTTGATCTCTGTAAAGAACGATGGTAAGGGTATCCCTATCGAGATGCATGATAAGGAAGGTATCTGGATCCCAGAATTGATCTTTGGTAACCTTTTGACATCTTCGAACTACGACGACGATGAGAAGAAGGTTACAGGTGGTAGAAATGGTTACGGTGCTAAGTTGTGTAACATTTTCTCTACTGAATTCACCGTTGAAACCGCTGATAAGAACACTTCTAAAGTCTACACACAGATATGGAAGGATAACATGTGCGTTACCGGTAAGCCAAAGATCAAAGAGGTGAAGAAGCCTGTCGAGTACACCAAGATCTCGTTCAAGCCCGATCTTGACAAATTCCATATGGAGAAATTAGATGATGATATCTTGGGTGTTTTACGTCGTCGTGTTTACGATTTGGCTGGTACAGTGAAGGATGTATCAGTGTTCTTGAATGGTACCAAATTGAAGATTAGAAACTTCAAGGAGTACGTCGAGATGTATGTCAAGGCCCTCGATGCTAAGCGACTTGAGAATGGTGAAATCACAGAGGTGGATGCTCAGAAAAAGCCAACTATTATCTATAAGAAAGTTGATGATTCCAAAGCTAAAGGTCGTTGGGAGATTGCATTTGGTGTCTCGGACTCTTCCTTCAACCAAATTTCCTTTGTCAACTCCATCGCTACAACTTCTGGTGGAACGCATGTAAACTATATTGCTGATCAAATTGTGGACAAAGTGCAGGAAGTGCTGAAGAAAAAACACAAGAGCTCCACAGTCAAACCTTTCCAAATCAGAAACAGTATGTTCTTGTTTGTGAACTGTTTGATTGAAAACCCCGCTTTCACTTCTCAAACTAAAGAGCAAATGAGTACTAGAAAACCTCAATTTGGATCCGACTGTAAAGTCCCTGATGATTTCATCAATCAGGTGATGAAGACCGAGTTCATTGAGAAGATCTTGGATGTCGCCCAAGCTAATGCCGATAAAGAACTCAAGAAGACGGACGGTGCTAGAAAATCAAGACTCACAAACTTACCAAAGCTTCACGATGCTAATATGGCTGGGACAAGAGAAGGATACAAATGTACTTTGATCTTAACAGAGGGAGACTCTGCCTTGGCTCTTGCCGTCGCCGGTCTTGCTGTTGTTGGTAGAGACTACTATGGTTGTTTCCCACTACGTGGTAAACCTTTGAACGTCAGAGAAGCGACAGCTTCACAGATTACCAACAATACTGAGATCAATGCCTTGAAACAAATTGTTGGTTTGCAACACAAGAAAAAGTATGAAGACACCAAAAGTTTGAGATATGGCCGTATCATGCTCATGACAGATCAAGATACTGATGGTTCACATATCAAAGGTTTACTTATCAACTTCATCGAGAGTCAATGGCCAGAGCTTTTGAAGCTCCCTGGATTCTTATTGGAGTTTATTACACCTATCGTTAAGGTCACCATTACAAGACCTAGAAAGGATACTATCTCTTTCTATAGTATGATTCAATACGAAGACTGGGTCGAAAAGGAGAGTCAAAATTACACTTGGTCTCATAAGTATTACAAGGGTTTGGGTACTTCAACCCAAGAGGAAGGCCGCGAATATTTCAGTGACTTGGATAAACACATGAAGACGTTTGAAATTCTTCAAGACGAGGACAAAGCCTCTATTGACTTGGCTTTTTCAAAGAACAAAGCTGATGCTAGAAAGGAGTGGATCGGTGACTTCAAGGAAGATGAAACGGAGGATCGTTATGAGCAGAAGACTGTTGGTATCACTCAGTTCATTAACTACGATTTGCGTCTCCATTCGATTTATGACTTAAAGAGATCTGTTCCAAGTGTCATGGATGGTTTGAAACCAGGTCAGAGAAAAATTATGTATGGTTCTTTGAAGAGAAACTTGAAGAATGAAATCAAGGTTGCCCAACTGGTTGGCTACATCTCTGAAAAGACCGCTTACCATCACGGTGAGCAATCTTTAGTCCAGACTATCATCGGTTTGGCTCAAGACTTTGTTGGTGCCAACAACATCAACATGCTATTGCCAAATGGTGCCTTCGGTACCAGATTGCTTGGTGGTAAAGATGCTTCTGCTCCCCGTTATATTTTTACTGCTTTGAGCCCAATCACAGATAAGATTCTTCATAAGGACGACCATGCTCTTCTGCAATACAATGAGGATGATGGTCAAACTGTGGAACCTGTCTCATATGTCCCAACTGTTCCTATGGTGTTGGTGAACGGTGCTGAAGGTATCGGCACTGGTTACTCTACTTTGGTTCCTCAATTCAACCCTGAAGACATCGTCAAGAACCTCCATCTCTTGATGGATGGCGAGGAAATGTTTGAAATGGAACCTTGGTATAAAGGATGGGAAGGTCAAGTCCAGAAAGTTGGTCCAGACAAATATAAGATGTTTGGTAAGATTGAAAAATTGGATGCAAACACCTTGGCCATCACTGAATTGCCTCCAAAGATGTGGATCTCTAACATGAAGGAGTTCTTATTGCAAGGTCTTGCAGGTACTGAGAAGGTGCAACCATGGATCAAGGACTTTGAGGAGAAACACGGCTTGAACATCAGATT
Organism: Williopsis suaveolens; assembly: GCA_003708225.3. NCBI lineage: Eukaryota > Fungi > Ascomycota > Saccharomycetes > Phaffomycetales > Wickerhamomycetaceae > Williopsis > Williopsis suaveolens. Next base: position 158,211 of record PPNS03000001.1, on the reverse strand, counting down.
CATCGTAACCTTGAGTGACGCTGAAATGGCCAAAGCTGAAAAGGTTGGTTTATATGAGAAGTTTAAGTTGTCCTCTGTTATCAACTTGACAAACATGGTTTTGTTTGATTCCCAGTACCGTATCAAGAAATATGAGACAGTTGAGGAAATTATGAAGGACTTCTACTGGGTGAGATTGGAATACTATCAAAAGAGAAAGGACCATTTGGCTAAACAACTGGAGAATGAACTTGCTAGATTGAGCTCTCAAGCTCGTTTCCTCAAGCTTGTAATTGATGGGAAGCTGGTTGTCAGCAACAAGAAGAGGGTCATGTTGATTGAAGAGTTGGAGAAATTGAACTTCCCGAAGTTTGATAAGAACGGCAGCCCTGTTTACTCTAAGACAGATCCTGATGATATCACTCACGACGAAACCATGCTGGAAGAAGAAGATGAGGATGAGGAGTTTGATGAGGACGCAAACGTCCACAAGAAGGGAAATGTGATTTCCAGTTTCGACTACTTGTTGGGTATGGCTATCTGGTCTTTGACTCGTGAGAGATACGAGAAAATCCTTCAGCAAAAGACCAAGAAAGAAGATGAATTGACCCAGTTGTTGAAATTGACTTCTAAGGATATTTGGAAGAATGATTTGGACAACTTCATGTCAGGTTGGAGACAACTCTTGATCGATGATGAGATCAAGAGAACTCAATTAGTCTCTGTTAAAAAGAAGACGGGTCGCAAGAGAGCGAATGACGATGACGATGATTGGGGCTCAAGTAAGAAGAAGAAAACCACAAAAAAGGCCAAGAAAGATGAAGATAAGTATGCTAATGTCGAAGGTGAACTCATTCCAATTCCGGATTATGTTCCACCTAAAGTTAGGATTAAGAAGGAATCTACTCCAACTGTGAAGCCAGAGAGCGCCGATATTGAATCCAAGGTTCCGAAACAATCTACTCTTGATGCTCTCCAGAAACCAGAGAAGGAGATAAAGGTTGAGGAACCAGGGAAGGAGGAGGAACCACAATTCAAGACTTTCTTCGGAAAGGGTAACACAATATTTGGTACACCACAGAAGGAAGATGGTAAGAACATATTCGATGCCATTGATCTTGATCATGAAGATGATCAGCATGTTAAGCCAAAGATAGGAAAGAAAGCTATCAATAAGGCGGTCCAACCAAAAAAGGCTGCGCCAAAGAAGACCATAAAGAAGAGGGCTGTTAGTGATGATGACGAAAATGCTGACGACGGTGATGTTGTGATGCTGGATTCTCCTGTGAAGAAGAAAGCCCCACTCCGGCCCAGAAAGAAAGATGCTGTCCTAAGTGATGACGACCTTGATTTGGATATCAAGATGGATACTACCTCGCTACCTAGACAGAGATCTTCAAGAGGTACTAAAAAGAGCTATAAGGTTGAAGATTCTGAAGAGGATGATATCGACAGCTTCATTGTGGAAGACGATGAGGATGACGATGATTTCAGCGAATAATTTATATACTAAATTGAATAGTAAACCATAAATTTAAATGTTTCATGTTATGAACAGAAGTGTTGGGAGACTGGGAGAAGTCAATTTGTACTTAAATTCAAGCCGCCATTTAATTCTTTTCTCAAGGAAAAATGATATATTGCAAACATAATTATATAGTTTCAGTCGAAGAAAGCTTTGAATTAAAAGGAGATAAAGGCAAAAAGTGGATATATTTTGATCGATATGACAATCTAGTGAAGAGAGAAGGTTTTGAACATTGGAGGTTCAGTCCCGACAAGCCAATGGATCATGCTCTAGGATAATAGACGGAAAGTTAAGATAAAAGAGGGCTTCATAGATCAAAAGGAATGTCATCTGTATGAATTATAATCCTCAACACGACATTCAAAAGACTTCGTGGCCAAGTTGGTTAAGGCGCACGACTGTTAATCGTGAGATCGTCAGTTCGACCCTGACCGAGGTCGTTTTTTGAGCGCAACTTCTAAAAGTACTGTCCGTACCATATAAGAATCTATCAATGTTAAATACAAATAACATGGCTTTTTTTTTTACATATTGAGCCTCTAGTCATCATATCCCATTAGTGAAACTGAAGCTTTAAACTCGCATTTTGCTAACGTCAAAAGGCAACACACCGATCCTTGCAAGATTGTGTCGTTTTCTAGAGGTCTCAGCCCCCCTGTACCAACAAGAAAAGAGCTTCACAGGTAATGAAAAGGGCCCGTTGGACCAATCGACCCTTGGATTGTGCTATAGCTTCTACGAATTTCGACTTGCTATGAGCAAATGAGTGATTCTATGAACTGAAACCCATTTCTGATGCCCAAGGCTCCGGTGGGAACTCCGATCGTAGTTACAGACGCATCCCTGACGCGTCTCAGCTCAGATGCCCTGCCGACTCCCGATGATCCAAGAAATGTGAAGCGCCCCTATTACAATGATCACAACAACAACAACGAACAAGAGAGCAATCACAATCCCCACAAAAATGGTTGCCGCTAAGACCGACAGCAAGTACCTGAAAAGGGAGGATATCGAGTGGGAATTCGGTGGTGTCCCTGGTGTCCTGAGCATGATGATCGGGTTCCCATTGCTGATGTGGTACATGTGGATCAGTGCTGAGTTCTATAACGGTAAGTTCGCCACCCCAGAGGAAGGCCAGACATACGAAGAGTTCTTCAAGCACTTATACAGCATCTTTCTTGAGCACGGTATTCCATCTTGCAGAACTTGGAGAATCTTCTTGACTTTTACAATTACCCAAGTCGCCTTCTACTACATCTGGCCTGGTGTGTGGGTCAAAGGTCAACATTTGACCCATCTGAAAGGTAAGCAATTACCATACTTCTGTAACGCCATGTGGTCCTTCTACGTCTCCAATGTCATTGCTCTGGTCTTGCACTTCACTGGTATCTTCCCATTGTACACGATCTTGGACCTCTTTGGCGAAATTATGACGGCGGCTATCATTGTTGGCTTCGTATTCACCATCGTGTTGTACTTGTGGACCCTCTTCGTCACCCATGACTATCACCGTATGACGGGTTACCATATCTATGATATGTTCATGGGCGCCCCATTGAACCCGAGACTTGGTATCTTGGATTGGAAGATGTTCTTCGAAGTAAGAATGCCATGGTTCATATTGTACTTCCTTACTTTGAGCGCCTCTTTGAGGCAAATCGAGGATTACGGCTACTTATCATCACAAATGGGGTTGTTATTGCTTGCTCATTGGTCCTACGCCAACGCTTGTGCCAAGGGTGAGGAGTTGATCTGTCCAACGTGGGATATGGCCTATGAAAAGTTCGGTTTCATGTTGATCTTCTGGAACATCGCCGGAGTTCCATTCACCTACTGTCACTGTACTCTCTACCTCTCTTACCATGACCCAAGTGAGTACGCTTGGTCCACTGAGTACATGGTTGTATTATACATTGTTTACGTCATAGCCTACTATTTCTTTGACACTTGCAACTCTCAAAAGAGTTACTTCAGAAAGAGATTGGAAGGCGATTTTCTTGTCAGAAAGACTTTCCCACAATTGCCATACCAATACATCGAAAACCCTAAATACTTGGTCACCAAGCTCGGCTCTCATTTCCTTGTTGATGGTTGGTGGAAATATGCTAGAAAGCCACATTATACAGCTGACTGGACTCAGGCTATGATCTGGGGTTTGGTCTGTGGTACCGCGTCTCCACTTCCTTGGTTCTTCCCAGTCTTCTTTACCGTTGTCTTGCTTCACAGAGCTTTCAGAGATCAAGCCAAGTTAGAGAAGAAGTATGGTGATGACTGGATCAAGTACAAAGAGGCTGTTCCATATATGTTCATCCCATATGTCTTTTAGACTGCTATCTATATATGAATGTCACCGGAAAACTCACCGGAAAATAGAAGATATTCAAGACCTTATCCATTTTGTACGTTACAATATAATACACTAATGTACACTTAGAAGATAAACTTATCACCTCTTGAATAGGAGGTTCAACAGGTTCGTTGAGTGCTTTGTAGGTTTATCCTGTTCTGCTGGTGTCTGACCTGCAGGTTGTTGTGGGGCTGGAGCCTTCTGTAATGTGTTCATAAGACTTGAAGATGGTGAAATAGATTCATGCGAAACCACTAGAGCAGGAGCAGAAGTAGGGGTCTCAGGAACTAATTCAATTACTGGCTTCTTGTGCAACATCGCAAGAAGATCATGAGATGGATCAAGCGAAACTGGAGAAGGAATACCAGAAGTCACGACAGGTGGAGTCGTAGATTTTGATGATGGGCTCTTGTGGAGCAAGTTCAACAAGTCTGCACCAGGTTTAGTTGAAGGGGGCATTTCTGGGGAAAATGAAGACGCAACATTCTCCATCTGTGGTGTAAGTGATTTATGCAACAATGAAAGCAGATCACTTCTAACATCACCAGAGGAATGATCAGATAGCGGAGCTGATGGCAAAGTCACAGGCTCTTCTTTCTCCTTATGCAAGAGCCCCATGAGATCATCACGAGCAGATCTAGATGTTTCGGTTAATGGGCTTCTGGCAGATTCAACAGATGGGGGATTGATATTGACATTGGTTTCGACTGGAGCTGGTGTTGCTTCCTTTGAAGCACCATGAAGCAAGTTCAGAAGCTCATTCTTGGCTTGATTGTTCTCCAATTGTTGTGGTATAGGAGCTTCTTCAGTTGAACCTTCAAAACTGTCATGATAATCTTCCTCTTCACTATCATCAGAGAACTTAATAGTGGAGACGGTGCTTTTAACTTCATCGTCATGTTCAGATACCTCATGTGTCTCTGATACTGGTTTTGGAGCTGGTTCAGATTCACTAGCATTCAATTCTTCATTTCTCTTCAGAATCGTGAACTTCTTTGGGGCAAAGCTTTGCACCTCAACCGGAGTAGCCGCAGAAACTTCAGTTGAAGTAAGCTCTCTTTTCAGAATAGTAAATTTCTTTGGAACAGGTGCTTCAGCTTCACCTGGAGCGTGAACAACCACAGGTTGTTCATTAGACTTCTTATGCTCTTCGTCTAGTACTTCAAGGGTAGAAGGTTCTTCATAATCATCAGCCACCTCATCAACATCATAGTCGTTATACTCTTCATCAGTATAGTCTTCAAAAATCTCAGCATCATCATCCTCCTTATGCGACTGTTTGATGAGCTCTAGCAGCTCTTTACTTGGCGGTGGTGCCTTTCTACCATCTCCAAGAGAATCTACTGGAGCCTCATTGTTCAATAAAGGCCCTTCCTGTGGTGTAACATAATTATCTGGAGATTTCAGACTTAATGATTGAATATTTTCATTCCTCTTAAGGATCTTGAATTTTGGTTTCGGTGATTCTATTCTCTCAGGACTATATGCCCTGCCATTGGAGACGGGAGGAGTAGATCTTCCATTATGTTGCATCTTCTTAGGCCTCAATAATGCCATCAATTCTAGCGAACTGTCCTTATTTGATTTTTCCTGTGGTTGGGGAGATCGTGCTTTAAATGGTACTTGCGTAGGCACATCATTAGAGGTCTGAGAGCCTGGTTTTGGCGTAGCCTTACCCAAGAGAGCTAATAAACTATTCTTATGCTTCTGGGAAGTAGTGCTATCCTCATTTTTTAATTCTGGCTTCTTCAAATCTGACCTCTTATCAGACTTCTTATTCAAGAGACCAAGAAGTTCAGCACTGCCGACATCATTTCTCATCGACATACTTGGTCTCTGCAATTGGGCAATACTTGGTGGTTGTTGCATAATAGGAGGAGCCCTTTGGATAAGCGGTGAGCCAAACATTGAATTAAACGCAAATGGTGGTAATTGTGGGATAGGACCCAGGCCTTGTGGTGGTAGCACTGGAGGAGTGAATGGAGAATTGAAACCCATTTGCTGAAACTGATGAAAAGTAGGTGGATGAAAGGCATATCCCTGCATTGGAGGAATTGGAAAAGCCGGGAATGGTACAGGCATTTGATGAGCTTGTTGGGTCTGTAGTTGCTTCTTTGCTGTAGATTTTCTGAGCATGTCCAACAACTCTCTTCCTGGGTCATTAACCGGTTGTTCACCAACTCCCAGCATAGCCTTAAGTTCCTCTTCAACTTCCAATTTGATCTCATTCTCGTTGATCTCACCTCTCTGCTTCTTGGCCCACTGGTTCAATTGGCCAATCATTGTGTTCACCAAGAAGTAATTGCCCTGGGACTTTCTGATTTCCTTCATCAATGCCTTGAAGTTCTTCCAGTTGATAGCGTTGATCTCATTCCTCACCGTTGGCCGATAAGCAACGTCATCTGGAATATTCTTACAGAGGAAGATCTTATAGTTTTTACCGTTCAAAGTTCTCTCAATATAGTCACTCTCGATCAAATATGGCTTTACGTCGAGTCCAACCTCTTCCATGGCCTCTCTGATAGCTGCTTGAGCATCGGTTTCATTCTGTTCAATTTTTCCTCTTGGGAAACTCCACGATTTGGACTCGATTCCCTGAATAAGCATCAATTTGGTCAATGTTTTGTCAAACAAGGCAACGCCTCTAACAGGGACAAGTGACTTGTATCCACTCCACTTCTTCAAGCCGTCTTCTACATCACTTTCCCAGAGCAATGGGCAAAGCTCAGTGAGCTTCTTACAAAATGACTTGATCTTAAAGTTCTGCAAATGTGGATGCTCAGTGCGCACAAGGTCGACATAGAACCAAAGAGCGAGTTCCATATCAAAGAAGATTCTCTATAATATCATATGTTAGCAATAATATCAACAAAAACTAATGGATCAAAACATACCTCTGGCTCATCTTCTGGTGGTTGGGCGAAGAGCACAAAGCGCACCAGGACGTCTTCTAGCACTCTTTCGAGCGGCTGGCCCTGAAATCCATCTCTTAACTGGATGGACATTCTTATGTGTGACTTAACTTGTTCTATGTGCAATTCTCTCTTTACCGCGGCTCAATTTCTCTGTCCTTTCCTTCCCTTGTTGTTTACGTTACAAGCGCCTGTGCCGCCCACTTGTCGATTTTCTGTTGATCGCGAAAACCCGAACACCGTGGCGACCGGGGTGGGTCGTGGCCGGTTAACTGGTCCTGAAGTACATAATTGACGTCTCATTTCTTGGCTTAGAGATCGTTCTACCACATTTGCTAACGATTGAACAGCTATAGAATGGTATTGAAAATCGGTTATGTTCCTGAGCACTTCAGTGTTCCCCTTTTCTTCGCTCAATCCCGTGGTTTTTTTGCTAAGCGTGGTCTCAAAGTTGAACTGATCCCTTTCCCATCAGGTTCTGGTCACCTCATACAGTCGTTGGATGAAAACTCATTAGACATTGCCGTTGGACTAACAGAGGCATTTGTTAGAGGTATTGCTCAAGGTAAGGAGAGTTATAAACTCATTGGGACCTATGTGAAGAGCCCTCTGCGTTGGGCTATCAGCACTGGTATCGCGAGTGATCTTCATGACAAGAATGAGCTTCGTGGGAAGAAAATTGGTGTGAGCAGAATCGGTTCTGGTTCATATGTGATGGCGTACGTTTTGGCTATGCAATTGGGGTTCCCAAAACCATACTATGAAGACTTCCCTGTCTTATCAAACTTTAAGAACCTGAGAGATTCTGTGAACAAGAAAGAAGGTGTTGAAGCATCAGATGCCTTCATGTGGGAATATTTCACCACCAAAAGATATTACGATAACAAAGAGGTGAGATATATTGGTGATATATACACTCCATGGCCCTCTTGGGTCATCAACGCGAGAACTGAACTTGTTGAAAGCAAGAAGGGTGAGCTGGTGCAATTCTTGAAAGCTGTTGAAGAGGGTATAAGTTACTTCAATGACAACAAGGATGAAGCCGTGGAATACATTTATAATAATCTGGATTACTCTAAAGAGGATGCTCAACAATGGATTAAGACTGTTCACTTTCAAGAAATTAACAAAGTCGGATGTATTGATCACGAGACAGTCATCGAAAACACGTATAGAATCTTGATCGAAGCCGGCGTTCTTGAAGATCCGCTAGAGGTGATAACTACAAGATTAGACAATGGTATCGCACAACTCTGATCGACTCATTTGTCTCCTTACTGCTAACTATATGAAGATGTATTATCGTATGGTAATAGAATTTCAAAAAACATTGATGTAAATCATAATCTAGGAACCATATCTAAAGCGGTCACTATTGCTTACACATGATCTAAGTGATGAATCGGTTAGTGGCAAGTGCTCATGTTCAAAGTGCAATTCTCGAAACACTGTATCATTTCATAGCTAACTTGTCAATCTATCTGATATATACGATAGTCTTTTCATGTCAAAGATTCAACACATAAATCTTCCGGAATCACCGCAAAAGATAGAGAAATTGACGATGTCTTTGAGGTTCAGGTTGGGGAAAGGTGACGTTTTGTTTTCCTTATAATGAAGATAATCCATATATATATATATATATATATTTGGGCGATTTGGCGAGTAATCTATTCTGAATGCTTTTTGCCACATTTCTCTTTACATAACTTCTTTATATGTTATTGATAGAACATCATGTGCATGCACTAAAGAAGAGCATCCTTGGAACAAAGGGAAACGTTTCAGGTCTTGTGCTGACAAAGATTTTGCATCTGACAACCTCAGCCTGTTGTCGACATTGCAAACAACCAATTATGTGCCATCCACCAAACCTATTTAACCATTCATGACTTTTACGATAGTATCAAGAGTGTTTGGTTTGAACTAATCGGTTCATATCCTGGAGCCAAAAAACATAAGACTTTTCATGCCGTCTCCTTCCAAACGGCACGAAGCGAATTGTATTAGTTATACGGAAGTCCTGTTGGTCATGCAAAAATTGTGCCTATAATTCCCAAGAAAATATATATAATAACAGATTTCGAGGATATTAATGTCATGGCCTGCATGGGCATCTGTGAAATATATATTAATTCATCATATAAAAAAATGCGAGTTCTGTGGATTGAACACAGGCCCTCATGATCTTCAGTCATGCGCTCTCCCGACTGAGCTAAACCCGCTTTATTGGGTGTTACTTAAATTTCTGTTATCTTGGTCAAGTAAAATAGCAATATCATAAACCTTCACATATGACACTGCACTCTTCTTCGAAGTCCGACGTTGTTTCACGTTTTGAAATTCATGAAAAAAGACCCCACAACTCATATAGGAGGTATGAACAGCGCCTAATTTCTACTTTCGAGATTAGAAAGACCTTAGAAACGAAGCGATCAATTGATGATATATTTAGATCACCCATTGTTGTAGAAACTCCAGGATCTTAATATATGTGACGGAACTGCTTCCTGGTTGTGACTTCAACTTTCAATGGCTCACATAAAAGAACCGGAATCAACTACTATCAATGGGAGATAAACAAGCTATCGCTATGAAGAAAATATCCTCCTTCTTAAGGGGTTAAGGTTGGATCCCAGGTGAGAACTTCATAAGATTCGGGCTTATCCAAGATCTTGTTGTCTTCATCATCCAACGTAACCCGATCAAGGACGGTGTAGTTTGGTTTAAGTCTTTCAGTATGGACTGTCTTAGCTAAGGGGATAAAACCCTGGTCATAGCTCCATCTCAACAAGACATCAGCAGTGGAAACACCGTGCTTCTCTGCGATTTTGACTAGCTCTGGATCATCTAATTTCTTGGCTTGAGTAAGAGGAGAATAAGCCTCCAAGAGGAAACCATACTTCTTACCTGCCTCTTGTAGATCCTTACGTGGCAACCAAGGGTGCAATTCCAATTGATTGACAACTGGCTTCACTTTGAACTTATCCCAAGAAAATAACTCCTCGATATGGCGGACGCCATAGTTTGAAATACCGATAGACTTGGTGTAACCTTTCTCAAATGCACCTTGTAATGCATCGTAAACAGCAAGTCTTGTCTCCTGATCTGGGAGTGGGGCATGAACAAGGAACAGGTCAATATAACCTATGTGATCTTTGATTCTGTCATAAGATCCTTGGATGTCATCCACAAACAAGTCATAGCTACGAGGCTCGCGGCTGAACACTTTGGTGGTAAAGAAGATATCTTCTCTCTTCACCTCTGGATGATCTCTAAGGAACTTTGCAATACCTTTGGCAGCCTCAGCTTCGTTATTATAGACCAAGGCACTGTCAATGTGGCGATAGCCTACCTCCAAAGCCTTGTATGTGATATCAGCAGCGTCTTGAGCAGGGGTCTGGTAGAGGCCAAAACCGGAAACTGGAATTGTCTGGCCATTGTTCAGAGGGAGACGAGAATCTTTGGAGAGAACCATTGTATGCTGTTTATAGTCGCTGGTGAGTAAAGACGGAAGAGCGTTGAAAGGAAATCATCAAGAAGTCATGTCCTTTTGTCTTTTATATTGCCACCGCTACTATTTCCCGATTTATCAACAGACACGGGAATTGACGCACAGGGAACAACGACACCAAAAGGTGGCATCGGAAATCATGCTAATTATAATTTAGAATATGTAACGGACCTTCAATTGCAGGTTAATAGGCTGCAGTCCTTCATTGGTTCAATTCATCTATTTCCAAGGTGGTGGTGAAAATGACGAACAAAGCTATCGCAAAAAGCTCGCCACACCCTCCCGCACAAAGTACAAAAAGTTCAAAGACACTAGGAAAGCCAAATCGAACCGATTTGGAGTTTAACGTATGAGTCAATAAATCGTAATATTTTCCATTCCACTACAAAAGGCAAAGTTTGAGCTCTTTCTAATTGGCCTCTATCGACTATATAATGTTGGCACCAACTCAAACAACAAAAGCTCGTATGGCGCAGTGGTAGCGCAGCAGATTGCAAATCTGTTGGTCCTTAGTTCGATCCTGAGTGCGAGCTTTTTTTATTCTTAGTCTAGTCCGCCGCGACGACACCGTCTGTAAAAAATATAGAATTCGATGCTTTGTTACAATGACCCTGTCAATCTCACAAACATATACCGCGTAGATCCTTGTTCTGATATTTTGAGCTACGTTCTCTTTTCAACAGTCAATTAAATTAAAGTTGGAAAGCAGTCCACCTACTTGGCCTTTGTAGTCCGAACGAGCTGAGGTTAGCTCCTGACTCACTACGGCCCTATACGGCCTATCTATCCGGCCTATGGAACGGTCCGATAAGAGGATATGGTCCATGACGTGGTGAGATGAAATTTCGTCACTAGTTTGGGATGAATGAAATTTCGAGTTTATTCCTGAGTGGTCCTTGCATGGAATACTGCGGTTAGCTCCGGGAGGTGCCTGGGGCATGTCAGTAACAAGCATGAAAGGGGAAACTTGGGCCGATGTTTCTGTCCTGGTGATGGATTTGGAAGAAACTGAAGATTGGATAACAAGTTTCCTTCGAGTTGTTTCAGTGATCAAGGTTGATTTCTGTTAGCTGAAAGGTTTGTCATAACTATTTGTTTAGTTGAATGACTGTGTGTGAAACTTGGAAGGCCTCTGGGAAGTAGAAGTTTGTTGTCAACGCCTTTAAGTGTTAGTGACTCCAGATTCGGTGAATGCGACATGGACAACATGGATGGGGAAAACTGGATGATTGAATCTGTTCTTCTAGAAGGCAGAGAAGTCTGGTACTTGTCCCCAGTTGCTAAGTGAGAACCACGTATTCAAGAGTATTGAAGGTGTGGACATCAGCAGAATGACAACAGCAAAATGGAGATGATGGAAGGGAAATCAATACATTGGGTGTTCTTCCTAGGAGATGTCCTTCAAATTCATTTGTTGTGCTCACGCAATGATGTTTGGGAGTAAATGATGTTCATGTAAGCTACTGGTCTCTTAATCTATGTCATGCTGATTGGAAGTTTCATCGCGATCGAGAAACCACCAGATGGTGTTCTGTCAGTTTGAAAAAAAAGGGTGCTAGCCACCTGAGAGTAGTCGGTTGGATTGCAATAGACTGAGTACTCTTGTCAGAACTCTTGTCAGAACTCTAGTCAGGGCATCGTTTGAAGAGTGACATGCTGAATAAAGCTGTCCGACAAGTACCTTCATAATGGGATGTGATTGTCGGTGGCTTCAGCAAACACTACTTCAGAGTCAGCAAAAATCTTGCGATGGCATGGTTTAATGAGTGAATCAATTGATTAAATTCTAGGTAAATATGCGAGAGACCCTGCTCGGCCCCCATGTAAGGTTCGATTAGTAGATCCTTTAGCCTTTCCTGATTTCAGTCCCTTATCAACCGCACGCCTTCACACAACAATATTAAGTCAGCATCCGGATGCCGATCCAGTAGAACATCCAACATTCAGATTGTCCTGGTGTCCGTCGGAGATCGGTGCGTTAGCTCTATAATACTGACTAAAACTACCGCAGGTAGTATCACCATTAGGGTAATTGTAACAAATCTGTTTCTGTACATCTGCCCAGTACATCTTAGATTGCGTCCAAATTGACAGTGAGTCACCTGCGTTGACAGTGCATGTCCAGGTGTTAGCCACAGTATATGATTCAGATATGGTAACTTGGTAAATACTGATATGGATTTCTAAAACTCTTGGTAGATACTTTCTTTAAGATGAAGTGGTGCTATTGGAATTATTTAGATTTTTTCACCTTTTCCATAGAAAGAGAACCTAAAATTTGGTTTCAGAATGTGTGTTTGATGTTGACAGACAACATTTTGACGATATCCTGAAATTCTAGAGGTAAGTGAGAGAAGAACTTCCATTGCAGGACTGCTTACTAAAGGACAATAGATTTATTCTAATGGGATCTATTGAAATTGAGAGTGTCTTTCCATCACTAATAACTTGTACTACCTAAGAGGCATTGATTGTCACAAGGGAGGGTCTATGATCTTATGATTTTGAAACATACTTAGCTGTCTTCAACCGTCAAAGAGGTGACAGAGCTCTTCGGAAGCAATAAAGGAGAGTGGTTAATGATGTAAGATGAGAATTTTGAAACTGGATTTTAATTATGAAGAAATGAAATTCGTTCGAGGTTCGAGGAGAATCTCATTTAAGAGCAGAAGAGCGAGATTTCCTGCTTCGCCTCTCGTAGGGGTTATTCTAGTCCACAGGCAGTCCATGTTGATGTGCTTTTTGTAAAAAAAATACTACAAATGGTAGTTCCCAGTCACCTCTATCATTCTTTCTTCAGAACTCTCTTTGCGTACATAATGACCTGTGTCTTACCCTCCTCTGTAACAAACAATTTTCTCTTAGAGTTTTCATACCATAAGAGGCACCCAATCTCCTCCGTATACTTCCGTATACGTTCATACTCATCATGAGTTGTGAAATCTGTGAACAAAGTTCCTTTAAATGCAACGATTCTATCGAGTTCCAATTGCCATAATTTTATCTGATCCTTGATCGTGGGTTGTAAGATCTCCAAAGAATCATTAGTATGACCATCAGCTTCAATCTTTTTCCCCAGTTGCTCTTCTGCGGATCTAATTAGTTGTGGATGAGCGTGAGTTTCCAAGTATGCAATGATTTGATCAGCAGTAATGCCGTTCAACAAGGCTCTTCTGATAGATTCTCTTGTGATCTGGCCGGTGACAAGATTGGCAAATCTCTGCTTTAGATGGACAAAAAGATTGAGAACAGCAATTTGAAGCGGCGAATTTGTGTATGCATATAATTTGAAGTTAGTCTCGATGATGATAGTTCCTGCATTTTCGAATGTATCATTTGATGCCATCTCTTTTGCATCCTCAATGACTTTATTCATAGCAGCTGAAGCAGATCTCAATGTCGATGCATCCGATGTTAAAGTCGTAGCCAGTCGTGTAGGGTAGAATCTTCTTGAAGTGGACTTCCTCTGATAGATCAAACCATAATCTCTCAAGTCACCCAACATATTCACTTGAGTTTCACTCAGTGCCGACAAGGAATAATCCTTTCCAAGTTCCAGTGATCCAAGCATGAAGATGAAGTTCAGCACATCAACAGGATCCATCTGCAACGTGGCAGACATTCTCAGATATTGTAGTAATAGGGTCCATAATTGAGCATTGACATCCTGCAATAGGAACTGAAACCCCTCGTTCGTGATTGTCATAGCTTTTGGAGTCTTACCTTCCATGAGTCCACTGTGCTTCAAGAGAGTGAGAACAGCTTGGTTTGGAATTTCATCGAGTTCTGTGCCAACCATGAAATGCAGAATCGTTTCCCACCTGTTTGAAGCGTATCTATCCAGAAAGTCAATATTTACTCTATGTAAGTCTTCAGTATCACACACGACACCAAAAGAGTTACCAATGTTTGTACCAGTGAGAACGTTTTTGAAGCTCTTCTTGAACACGGGATTCATTCTTATAGTTTGACCGCTGAGTCCGAGTATATGCAGCGCCCTCAGTGATCTGAAAGCTTCCGCTTGCTCCGCCTTACCGTTCCCATTAATCCAATCATCGAGGTTCTTATACGGAACATGTTCTGCATCGAATACCATTGACATCACATAGAATTTGGCCAAACTCGATAGTAGTCTGAAAATCGAAAGACATGTTGCTGGCTTTGGGTATATGTTAGTTATCTTGAACATTGAACATTGAACATTGAACATTGAACGATGGAATAAAGCATACTGATTCATAGTGCCGCTGCATAACAGACAGAGGGAGTTCCTCCAGATACTTGATCACACTGTTACCAGACGACATTATCCTAGTTCCTCCCTTGTGATACTCTGATTTAGATCTTGGTAAATTTACCCACCTCAGTTTAAGCCCAAGAGCCGCGAAATCTCAAACCGCTCTGCATGGCCCGAACCGATGCCAAAAAAACATTGAAAATTGAACAAGGCCGAAATTTCTAAGCAGCGTAAGGGAACAAAGCACATAGGAAGAAGAAGAAAACACAGGACAGCTACGGCGGGATGGTAGTAAAGAGAAGAAACTCGGTACTGCAGAACTCTTCAAGGCATAATCTTAAGAATGTGGCGGCAGATGAGAGTTTCAACGAGCTTCTGAAGCCTGTTTATAAGGGAAAGGGCCTGACCGATGAGATCAACACTGCGGAGGACAAGTGGAACCTTCTTCCGGCCTTCCTGAAGGTGAAAGGTCTGGTAAAGCAGCACTTGGACTCCTTCAACTATTTTGTCGATGTGGACTTGAAAAAGATCATCAAGGCTAACGAGTTGGTGCTGAGTGATGTTGACCCAGATTTCTACTTGAAATACTTGGATATCAGAGTCGGTTATAAGTCCAATGCCACAAGCATAGACACTATCCTTCCACCACATGAGTGCCGTCTGAGAGACTTGACTTACAGTGCTCCGATCTATGTCGATGTTGAGTACACAAGAGGCAGAAAGATAATCATGCACAGAGACTTAGAGATTGGTAAGATGCCGATCATGCTTAGATCCAACAAGTGTACTCTGAATGGTGCCTCTGAGGCCAAGATGGCTAGTTTGAACGAATGCCCTTTGGATCCGGGTGGATATTTCATTGTTAATGGCACAGAGAAGGTGATCTTGGTTCAAGAACAGCTAAGTAAGAACCGTATCATTGTGGAAGCTGACGAGAAGAAGGGGATCGTTCAAGCATCTGTCACCTCTTCTACACATGAAAGAAAATCCAAGACATATGTCGTTACAAAAAATGACAAGATTTACTTGAAGCATAACTCTATCTCTGAAGAAGTGCCGATCGTCGTTGTGTTAAAAGCTGCTGGTGTCATCTCTGATCTCGAGATAATGCAATTGGTGTGTGGTGATGATGCTGCTTACCAAGACCTCTTCGCCATTAACTTTGAAGAATGTGCCAAATTGGGTATCTACACTCAACAACAGGCTCTAGAGTTCTTGGGTTCTAAGGTTAAAACCATGAGAAGGGCCAAGCTTACTACTTTACAAGAGGGTATTGAGGCTGTTGCTACTACTATCATCGCACATCTTACTGTCAACGATTTGGACTTCAAGGAGAAGGCACTCTATATGGCTATGATGACCAGAAGAGTAATAATGGCAATGCACAACCCAAAAATGGTGGATGATAGAGATTATGTTGGTAACAAACGTCTGGAATTAGCTGGTCAATTGATGTCTTTGTTGTTTGAAGATTTATTCAAAAAGTTCAACTCTGATTTCAAGGCAAACATTGACAAGATCTTGAAGAAACCAAACAGAGCCACTGAATTCAACGCTCTTCTATCCATTAATGTCCATTCCAACAATATCACCTCAGGTTTGAACAGAGCCATTTCTACAGGTAACTGGTCTTTGAAGCGTTTCAAGATGGAAAGAGCCGGTGTTACTCACGTGCTGAGTAGACTGAGTTACGTATCTGCTTTGGGTATGATGACCAGAATTTCCTCACAGTTCGAGAAATCTAGAAAGGTGTCTGGCCCAAGAGCTCTACAGCCGTCTCAATTCGGTATGTTGTGTACTTCCGATACCCCTGAAGGTGAAGCGTGTGGTTTGGTTAAGAACTTGGCGTTGATGACACATATCACTACTGATGATGAAGAGGAACCAATCAAGCAATTATGTTATCTCATTGGTGTTGAGAACATCTCTGCCATTGATAGTGCTTCATTGCACTCGAACTTTGGCGTCTATTTGAATGGTACCTTAATAGGTACTACAAGATTCCCTTCTAAATTCGTCACTCTATTCAGAAACTTGAGACGTACTGGTAAAGTTTCTGAGTTCATTTCCATCTACACAAACTCCCACCAAAGGGCTGTTCATATCGCCACTGATGGTGGTAGAATTTGTCGTCCACTGATCATTGTCCAAAATGGTCAGTCAAAGGTTAAGGCACACCATCTGTTGAAGTTGAAACAAGGAAGAATGCAATTTGATGATTTCTTGAAACAGGGTTTGGTTGAATAT
Source organism: Williopsis suaveolens (assembly GCA_003708225.3). NCBI lineage: Eukaryota > Fungi > Ascomycota > Saccharomycetes > Phaffomycetales > Wickerhamomycetaceae > Williopsis > Williopsis suaveolens. The sequence continues at coordinate 141,447 of PPNS03000001.1, read as the reverse complement.
CTAGATGTCAATGAAGAGAATGATTGTTTCATCGCACTATACGAGAGAGACCTTTCAGAACAGATCACTCATTTGGAGATAGAGCCATTCACTGTGCTGGGTGCCGTTGCCGGTTTGATTCCTTATCCACATCACAATCAATCTCCTCGTAACACATATCAATGTGCGATGGGTAAGCAAGCTATTGGTGCTATAGCTTATAACCAATTCAAGCGTATCGATACTCTTCTGTACCTGATGGTTTACCCTCAGCAACCGATGGTAAAGACAAAGACTATCGAACTCATTGATTATGATAAGCTTCCAGCTGGCCAAAATGCCACTGTCGCTGTCATGTCTTATTCTGGCTATGATATTGAGGATGCCTTAGTTTTGAACAAGGCCTCTATTGACAGAGGTTTTGGCCGTTGTCAAGTGCTACGTAAGAACACCACAGTTCTGAAGAGATATCCAAACCACACTAAGGATATCGTTGCCGGTATGAGAGTTAATGAAAACAATGAACCAATCTTCCAGCATGCTTCTCTTGGTCCAGACGGTTTAGGTGAAGTTGGTACAAGGGTTGAAAGTGGCCAAGTGTACATTAACAAGTGTGTGCCAACAAATGCGTCGGAGAGTATCATGCAGCAGAGCGAAGCCGAGCACAGAGAGACACCTGTCTTCTACAAGGCTCCAGAACCAAGTTATATAGATCAGGTTATGATGTCTGTGTCTGATAATGACCAAGCTTTGATCAAGGTGCTGTTGAGACAAACCAGAAGACCGGAATTGGGTGACAAGTTCTCATCGAGACACGGTCAGAAGGGTGTTTGTGGTATTATTGTGCAACAAGAAGACTTGCCATTCAACGATGATGGTATTTCACCAGATATCATTATGAACCCACACGGTTTCCCATCCCGTATGACTGTCGGTAAGATGATTGAGTTAATCAGCGGTAAAGCCGGTGTGCTGAATGGTTCGTTGGAATATGGTACGTGTTTCGGTGGTTCCAAGCTTGAAGACATGTCTAAGATCTTGGTTGATAAGGGTTTCAACTACTCTGGTAAGGATATGCTGTACTCTGGTATCACTGGTGAATGTTTGCAAGCTTATATCTTCTTTGGTCCAATCTACTATCAAAAATTGAAACATATGGTGTTGGATAAGATGCATGCCAGAGCTAGAGGTCCAAGAGCTGTCCTGACAAGACAGCCAACTGAAGGTAGATCCAGAGATGGTGGTCTGAGATTGGGTGAAATGGAAAGAGATTGTGTTATTGCATATGGTGCTTCCCAATTGTTGTTGGAGAGATTGATGTTATCCTCTGATGCCTTTGAAGTTGATATCTGTGATAAGTGTGGTTTGATGGGCTACAACGGTTGGTGTACGAGTTGTAAGAGTGCCGAGAGTGTTGTCAAGATGACCATTCCATATGCTGCGAAGTTGTTGTTCCAAGAGTTGTTGTCCATGAACATTGCTCCAAGACTGAAGTTGGACGATGTATTCTGATGGTTGATATTATTGCATTGCTTATAGAAAGGTTTTTAAAGAATTGTACATTAGGAAGAAGAAGAAGAAGAAGAAAAGAAGCTTTTTTATTTGCGTTAATTCGTAATTTATAGAAGTTAAATAGAAGATGGTGGATATACAAGCTTGTAGTCCATCTTGAGACGCTTATAGAGGTCGTTCATTGTGAACTCATCATCTTCAATTTCATCATCCATGAGAGATTTCCCAGCTTCTTCCATAGCCCTTTCGTGTTCTTTATCCAAGTCGTCTAAGATCCTCTCCTTTTCATCTTCTGGCAAGATATCATACTCTTCCGAGTTTGTGATTTCACCAATACGATCTTGGAAGGAGTTGTCAATAGAATACTCTAAGGACTCTTTCATCTTTTCTCTTTCGCGTCTTTTAAATTCTTTGTTACCACCAGCCTTATTGACCTTTTCAACAGCAGCATTGAGCAAGTAGTTCGATGCCTTTTGAGCAGCATCTCTCCATTTCAGAATGAGATCTTCATTTGACGTAGTATCTTGTTTAGAAAGAATGTTCTTTGCACGCTTCAAGGTTTCGATTCTACCTTTAGTTTTCCGTATCTTCATGTCAAGCTCAGTCTCTTTACGTCTGAGATTCTGGATCTTGGATTTTGGGGTGCTTTCTGATTGAAGCTTCAATGGAGATGAGGCCGTGTTTTTCTGTGGGGACTGCTGGGCAGATGGCGCAAGATCACCAATGGACTGATAGGATTTATAGGAGGCAGGAGGGGAAAGTGCAGGTTTGACCAACCCATTCAATGAAGATACTCCCTGTGATGAGCCATTTAAAGCGCTGGCTTTTGTAGGGATGCGTCTATCCGTATCTGCATTGTCATCTTCAACAGAGAATTCCAGTTTCCTCTTCTTCGTCACGACGAGGTCGTCATTGAAATCCACCGGTGGAAGACTGATGTTGGTGTGTTTTACAGGGATGAGGCCAGTGTCCTCAGGTTCAATGGACATCTTATCGTACAACCAACTGCTCTTTGAAGCCTGGAAGTATGAGAGTTAGAACGGCCTCCCCGTTTTGTTTACGTGTCGCGGTAGTCTTGCCGTTTTAGGGCCAAACAGAGTTACATCAAGGAGGTATTGATCTGGACTTTGATGGCGCCAGTGAGAGCCAGAACTCCCAGAAGAAGTCCTGGTAATTGGCTCAAGCTGCGCCAGTGAACAGTCACACACACCTTCTAGCGAGTCTTTACAGTCTTACATTTTTGAGACACTCGGTTCGTCTGCACGTAATTTATTGTGTTGTGTCACCAACCGTCTCATCGCCTTTGGGACCAGTATCATTGAGCAACAATGTGAGGTTTCTGATGGTACAAAGTGAAGCTGACGTATCAAGACACTCTAACAGTCTCATAAGTGATAGAACTGTTGTATCTATCCTACGCTTCGTCCTATTTTCTCCTACTCGTTTCCACGGTTTTTGTCCCAGTACATCCGATAAAACAACGCTGTGCAGATTTTCTTACCAATTCAAATCACAGCGAAGGAGTGTCTAGGAACAGGTCAGAACTCCCACCTTTAGGAGGCTATCCACGCTACAGAGCCGTTAAAAGAGCAACTGAAATGATGCCCGTCGTCCGCCTGATCCGACCAGATGGGACGAAGCTGCCGTTTGATGGCTCCTATCTGAAGCACAAGCTGTCTGGGTTGACACAGGGCCTTAACGCCACCATGATAAAGCTGGAACAAGTCGTCGGTAAGGTGACATTGGGACTCCCAGATGAGGTCACAGAGGATGACCTAATAAAGCTAACTGCAGAGACACTCGCTACGATGACAACAATCCATCCGGATCACAGTATCCTAGCCGCACGTCTAAGCATCGAACAGATGAAGAACAAGATACCTACAAAGTTCAGCGAGAACTGCAAGCGACTCTTTAATTACTATAACAAAAGAACGAAGAGACACTCACCAATGATATCTCAAGAAGTATATGACATTGTGATGAAGAACAGTGATAAAGTCGACAGAGCTATTGAACCAGAGAGAGACTACTCTTTCACATATTTTGGACTGATGACCATGGAGAAGTCATACCTATTGAAGATTGATAATGATTTCGCCGAGACCCCTCAGTTTCTCTTCATGAGAGCAAGTCTAGGGATCCACGGTCAAGATATCGATGCGGCTATAGAGACATATGACCTCATGTCCCAGAGATTCTTTACCCATGCTTCGCCGACTCTGTTCAATTCTGGAACTCCGCAACCATACTTATCGTCATGCTTCCTGCTGGGCACTTCAGATGATTCTATCCATGGCATATACAAGACTCTCCATCAATGTGCGCTGATTTCAAAAGCAGCTGGTGGTATTGGGATGCATGTTTCGAATATTAGAGCGTCAGGATCATATATCGCTGGTTCAAATGGTACTTCCAATGGGATTGTGCCCATGTTGAGAGTGTATAACAATACTGCTAGGTACGTGGATCAAGGTGGGAACAAGCGTCCTGGAGCCTTTGCGGTGTATCTCGAACCATGGCATGCCGATATCTTTGATTTCTTGGATCTAAGGAAGAATCACGGGAAGGAAGAGATGAGAGCCAGAGACTTATTCTATGCCGTTTGGATCCCAGATCTATTCATGCAGAAAGTTCAGAGAAATGAAGACTGGCATCTCTTTTCACCAGATGAAGCTAAAGGATTGAATGAAGTGTATGGCGATGACTTTGACAGATTATACCAGAAGTATGCCGAAGAAGGGTTGGCACTCAAGACTGTGAAGGCACAGAAGTTATGGAACTCCATGCTGGAGGCTCAAGTTGAGACCGGTGGCCCATTTATGCTATACAAGGATGCATGCAATAGAAAGAGCAACCAGAAGAACTTGGGAACCATCAAGTCCTCAAATTTGTGCTGTGAGATTGTACAGTATAGCTCGCCAGAAGAAGTAGCGGTTTGTAACTTGGCTTCAGTGGCACTTCCTTCTTTTGTCGAGTTTTCTGAAAGTTCAGCTTGGTTGAATTATGAGAAGCTACACCAAGTTGTCAAAGTGATTACGAGAAACTTGAACAAGGTAATCGATGTGGGCAAGTACCCACTCCCTCAGGCTGAAAAAAGCAACAAGAAGCATCGACCAATTGCCATTGGTGTTCAAGGCCTTGCCGATTTATTCATGGAGTTGCGCCTGCCGTTTGATAGTGAAGATGCTAAACAGTTGAATATCAACATCTTTGAAACTATATACCATGCTGCCGTGGAGACATCAATAGAGATGGCTTCTATTGATGGACATTATGAATCGTATCAAGGATCACCTGCTTCTCAAGGCCAACTACAGTTTGATCTGTGGGATCACAAGCCTTCAAGTATGTATGATTGGAACGTTCTTAAGGAAAAGATGCTTAAATATGGCTTAAGGAACTCGCTATTGGTAGCACCTATGCCTACTGCTTCAACTTCTCAGATTCTTGGATTTAACGAATGCTTTGAGCCACTGACTTCCAATGTGTACTCGAGGAGAGTCCTGTCTGGTGAGTTTCAGCTGGTGAACAAGTATCTTGTTCAAGATCTCCTTCAACTGGGCCTATGGGATGAAGACATGAAGAACCAAATAATTGATTATGATGGATCCATACAGAATATAGATATCATTCCACAGGACTTGAAGGACCTATACAAGACTGTTTGGGAGATTCCACAACGTACAATCATTGACATGGCTGCTGATCGTGCTCCTTTCATTGACCAATCACAGTCATTGAATATTCATATGAGGGAACCAACAAAACGGAAGCTTACCTCAATGCACTTCTATGGATGGAGCAAAGGGCTCAAAACTGGTATGTACTATTTACGTACGATGGCTGCTTCATCCGCCATAAAGTTCACGATTGATAGAAGTGTAACACCAGTCGAGAGAAAGATTCGTGATCCAGCATCTGCTGAACTATTAAGAAAGAGGGTATATTCACCATTGAGAGTTGAAACCCCAATATCCAAAAGATCACAGTCGAAGTCTGTAACGGCTTCTCGAGAGAGCTCAGTGGCCGATGCTTTTGACATTCACAGTTCCACGCCCTTGAGTTGTAACCTCAACTATGACGAAAATCACTGTGATAGCTGTTCTGCTTGAGATACAAAAAAATAGAATCATGATTCGTAAGTATGTAATGAATCGTGATAATTGTAAATAGATTAAAATCTCGTGAATCTTAGCGTACTAGTAAACCCCATTCCGTGTTTTGTTATCTACCTGTCGGAGCTTCTTATCAATGGTTGGTGCAGCATCACGAGTCCCGAGACATCGAAAGTTGAAATACAAATCGCCACCTTCTTCTCTTAATAACGAGTACAAGCTACAAACAACGAAATACTAACTATGGCATCTCTCTTTGAGAACTTCAAGGGGCTGCAGAGCTCCTTCAATCTTTTCACATCTGTACTGTCTTCTTCAGCTGCTTTCAGTACCGTTCCTTCATGCCCTGGTGATCTCCCATTCTCCTGTTCCAATGATACCGTTGTTGACAACCTATGTTGCTTTGAATACCCAGGTGGTGTCGTGTTGCAGACTCAATTCTGGGACTATAATCCTGCCATTGGCCCTGACGACGCTTGGACTGTCCATGGTCTCTGGCCTGATAACTGTGATGGCTCATTTGAACAATTCTGTGACCCACCCTTGGAGATTAATAATATCTCTTCGATCATCGAGGCACACAACCCTGAGCTTTTGAAAGAGATGCAATTTTATTGGAAGGACTACAAAGGACATGACGAGTATCTATGGAAGCATGAATACAACAAGCATGGCACCTGTTACTCTACCCTGAAACCGTCTTGTTATGGCGAGTCTAAGGGGGACCAGAAACACGTGTTTGACTTCTTCAATGTCACTATGAACCTCTACAGACAGCTTCCAACATATGAATGGCTAGCTGAAGCTGGTATTTTGCCTTCTCACACGAAGACATATACCAGGGAGGAGATTCTCTCTGTGTTGAAGGAGAAATCTGGGGCAGAGCCTTACATCAGATGTGACTACAAAAATGCATTCCAGGAGGTCTGGTACTTCCATCACTTACATGGATCCCTTGCTGGGGAGAACTTCACTCCAATAGATACATTGACGAATTCCAGATGTGGTGCTTCAGGCATTAAATACATGCCAAAGGGCTCATCTATCACCACAACGTTGTTTCCAACGCACACCACGGGCAATGATCCAACACCTACTGGATCAAAAGATGCTGGATTCCTCAAACTTTCTGGTCAGCCTGGTTGTTTGATCAAGAGTGGTAAGTGGTATGTCTCTGGTACGTGTGCCACCTACAAACTCACACAGCTGTCAACCGGCTCTTACACTTTGAAGAGTAATGCCGGACAGTGCACATTGAGGGATAATGTCTTTCACTGCGGTGCGGATGTGAAGTCACCATTTGAATTTGAGTTTGATGCAAAAACGAGCGAGTTCAGTGCTAATGGAGTGACTACCTTCAGCGCTGACAAGGTTCCTACAAGATTCGAACAAATTGACGTGAGTAGGGGTTCAGGAAATGTGGAGTTTAAGTTGAAGTGGAAGGCCAGATGGTGAGCAGAGTATTCTGTTGTAGACATTCAAACACACTTAGTACACAACAGCACCGAGCTAGAAAAACAACTACATGATTTCAAGTGTTATTATTATCGAAACGATCATATTTGCCAACATAAATGTAGGCCGATCATAGCAGCTTTAATCAGAGATTGCCTTTCTCTTTTCTTCAACAAACTTCCAGTAAAGTGCCTTATTTCAGTTTCTCCAGTAGGGACCGGTGTATCATCTCATGAGCAAGAATGTCCCATTACAGAAGAATAGGATACAGGCGGATTAGATGAAAGCGTTCTTGTAACCCAAGTTCAAAACCCAATCTGTCAGACCGTAAAAGCAGTCAAATGACATGAGATTTCTGATAAGGATGACGACAATCATACCTTCAGTTTCCAGTTCATGGTAACAGTCTGAACAATAAGTTACACTGCCTATAGAGGCAAACATAAGACAATCACCAAGGACGCCCATAGAGACAACAAGCAAAGACCAATGCTTGCCATAGTATGCACCTACACCCCAAGGGAGGCAAGGAAGCCCAGAATCATGAAGAAGATCAAAGTCCATAGCCTATCTTCTGGTAAAGATAGACCCTTTGGTCTTCTCTTTGCGATATAAAGCTTCAGCCAGTCAGAGAAGAAACCAGAGAGAAAGAAGAATAAGAAAACAAAAACCGTTGGTGACAAGTAAGCTAAACCCACTTGAGATGAAGTGAAGTTATAGGGCGCATCAGTCAAGATCAAAGCCGCTGTAGCATTTAACAAGTTAAACCAAACGAGACCAGAACCGTACAAGAAACCGGCCCATAGAATTGGAGGAAATCTCATCATGTTGAAAGGACATAGAAGGAAGTGTTTTAACAGGAGCTTTTTTCTTATACCGCCGGTTATGGACATTTTCTGAGCCCAGGTCTTCGTAGACTCAGTACCATATTCAGCTTCCTCAGAGCTTTCGTTGAAATCCTCATTGATGTCAGCAAGCCTTTCCTCAACACTCTGATGAGATAGCACGGCCTTAACTATCTTATCTTCATCAATATCATTGACAGAGCTAGAATTCATCTCAACAGACATAATGGTCTCCACTAGTATCTTTGAATTGATCTTCCTATCGTAGTTTGTCTCCTCCATGAAGATAAATAGGAAGATAAAGCATACAGCAGCAAAGATAGCACATAGGAACATCACCCACTTCCACTCAATACCTACTGCAATAAAACCAGCGACCATTGGGGCCAAGTAACTAGCAGTGAATAATGCAAGTGCGTAAATGCCCATACCTCTTGCTCTTTCACGTTCAAACAAGACATCAGAAACAGTGATCTCACAAAGCGATTCAATTGGAGCACCCACGAAGCCTTGTATGATCTTTGAACCGATCCACTCACCATTTGTCTTACAAAAGGGAGACCAAACACAAACGAAAATGGTTGCAAACATACTGAACAGATAGACAGGTCTCTTACCGTATTGGAGAGCCAATGGTTGGAACACATGGCATCCCAGCCCTAAGAAGAGGAACATATAACCGGTACCGGCATTGAGTTGACTTAAGGTGATCTCTGTCTCTTCAGCGATGTTTGTCAAGACAGAGTATATGGCAGCAGTTGGAACGCCGACACCAAAAGTGTAGACAACCATACAGAAAAGAGAGAGAGCCATTTTCTGCCTCTGGACCAGTTCAACGGATCATCTGGATCGTCTGAAGGAGTTGGAACGAGGACGATGTTCTTGTCACTATCGGAGTGACCAGCAGCCATATGGCCATCGAGATCAACAAGATTGGTGTTTCCTGGAATTGCATCGTAGTTGATCTTGTGAGCTCCCATCTTGCCTGTTTTATGGTGAGCGACATAATGGCAACCACGAAGGAGTGCAGCTCGATAGTTTATATATATCACCCGCCAGTGCTGTTTGGAAAGTGCGCTTGATAGTTTTCGTACATCTCAGGACATAAACGCCTTTCCCTTTTGGGATGTTCGCTATGCCTCCTGCAGACGGATAAGGGGACTCTGGAGATGCGTTTAGGTGTGTGTCTGTGGCCGCAGCTGAGTTCTTATCTCTGATTCCACGGATGTGAACATCATTAGATCTTAGATCTGAAAGGTGTAAAGATCGTTTCTCTCTTTAACAACACCGCAAGAGCGCCACTTAAGCGCGATTTGCGGTCTGTGGGTATCCAAGGCATATTGGGCAATTTTTTTAAACATCTTGATTCACTCAAATATACACCAGAGATAGGAGTTCTTGATCCAAGAGCACCTCAAGGCCCCCGGAAAAGTTATTCAGACCATTCTTGCTACCCATACCCCATGATAACTCCAATATATCCACAATGGTTCCAACATAACGACCATGAACCATCTCTGCAGTAGTGAAGAGTGCGTCTATGACGGTATCTTTGTGTTCAATATTGAGAGAACAAAGACCGATAATGAACATTGCCCATGGTGCGATGACCCACACAGGAGAGTTTTGCGGAATCTTCTTCAGTTTAGAGGTGACAAACTCGACATCTCTCTGGACTTCAACGTCATACTCTGACAACATAGGATCAACCGCTTTGCGAAGAACAATCTTTGCAGCTTTCATAACAATATCAGCCATGAAGACCGAGTCTCTGAGATTGCTGTACTTATGTTCATTCACACGAATCTCAGGTGGAATCATTGGTGATGGGTAGTAGTTTGCAATCTCCAAGAGCCTTGTAGCACAAGGCTTCGTCGAAGGATCATCCAGGTGTCTAACAAGATATGAAGATTTAGCAGCCATCTCAAAAGCATCAAATGCTACCCCAAGAACAGGATTATTCATCCATGCTACATCACAATGGAATAGTGGTGTCTTCAGGTAGCTTTTCAAGGTCCCAAAGACTTCAAATGGATTAGGCAAGCCTTCACAATCATCAGTTATCAACAATGAGATCGAAAAATTGTAGATAAAGCTCTCGATAAACATCCTCTCAAACTGCCTCTCGAATTTGGCATTTTGGATTGATTCATACCCTATGAGAGTATTTTCGATCTCCATCTTCAAGTTCTCACCTGTAACTTCTTCAAAGATACCTTCGGGTGGTGGGACAGGACCATAGACTTGTGGTAGTGAAGCAGTTCTCTGAAGCCTTTCACTCCTGACCATGATCAATCTATAGGAGTTCTTTAGGTTTCGGACACTTAGTTTGTTATCGCAGTTCCACGTAACTTTGGCACTTAAGCAGAGTAGTTGGAATGCAGCTCCTATCCAAACCTCATCCTTCTCTGTGATCGGTCTAGTATGAAGGTATTCGTTTAGTTTCTTCGTAGCTTTTTGATACTTCGTGTTACCCAGTTCCGTTAACTCGGGATTGGACCAACTCAAGAAAGAGCATCCACAAGCCTCAGCCACAATCTCCATAACTATGTTCTGCTCCAATAGAGGAGAGAAAGTTGCAACGGTTGTCAGTAAGGGATGTGTATATTGTGGGCCTTGCGAGGCTATAAACCCATTCACACAAGCATACATAAACCGCTGGCTTGAAGTGGGATATATGTTGGTGTGCCGTGCTTGACTGAAAAGCTGGGGTGTGCTAAAAGTAGCTGTCCTAGGAGATATTTGGTTCTCAGCGTCAAGCACCGCATACCCTTCGGGTGGAGGCGATCTTGCACTGAGGAAAAATAGAGCAGTGGAGGCGTCCTCGCATTTCGGTGATTTTTCTTCAGTATCCAGGTTAATGTCCAGGTAGCTTGCCCTTGGGCTTTCAAATTGAACTTCACTCTTGGACTGTTCCACTGGAACAGATGGTTTATCAATTTCCCTTGAACGTGACTGATGTATAATTGAGCTAACCGACTTCTTCGAACTCTCATCACCTTCTTGGGGCCAGAAGCACTCTTCCTGTCTTCTTGAGCAAGATGTGCAAGTTGGTTTCAGTTCATCGCACTTCTTTCTTCGCTTGCGACCTAGAAGATATTCCTGTCAGTACTCGAGTAAGTAATAGTCGTTGGAAACTGGTGCCTTACATGTCAAGCAGCCGCTCTTTGATCTCGTTGTCTTCACCCTCTTTATCTTCGGCTTGGGGCCCATTTGCCCAAGCTTTAATATGTGAGGCTTAGTGCCTCTTACTGCTGTAGCCATTATCACTTTCGACGTTTCGTGGGCTATATTGGTTAGAGATCTCGGAGAATTAATCACGGTCAACTTTCAGATGTCAACAGCTAAGAGGGTTCCAGCTTCAATGTGTACAAGTATTTACACGTGTAAGAGTTATCAGCCAGTGGCCACAGATAACAGCTATGGGTTCCCATAGGAGAGACACTCATCTCGCTCTACAGAAACAGCAGAAGTTCGATAAAAGATCCCCGATAAGAAATCACGCAGAAATCACTAAACGCACTTCCGAATTCAGATGCGCGTTTAAAGACTCTAACGCATTTCCGTGTCAGGAACTGCGTTGCACACAGTGTCCAAGAACAACTATTCAACAAGGAAGCACGTCGCTTATGGCTCTTTATGAGCACTATATAAACATGTCAACATAGCCTTGCAGATGTAGATGAACTGATCTTGTTATATGAGCTACAACAAGAATCTATTATTCAAACTTTATCTACTATGACTACAGCAAAAATCTTCATCGACCACACCAATGAAAAACTCACATCCTCTGAGGCTCCTTACTACAAAGGTGATCCGGAACGCTTCCAAAAAGAATGGGTCCCGCTTACTGAAGCTTACAATAAGGCACGTGAAGATGCAATCCCAAGAGAGTACATGGTTCCAGAGAACCTTTTGCCTGCTGGTAATATCGAGGCGGCAGATTTTGATGCCTCTGTTATCCCTCATGAAGTCCTTGATGCGAAGACATTGGCTATCACAAACTTGAAGGCTTTTGAGATTGCGAAGAAGATTGCCTCAAAGGAACTGATTTCTGTTGCTGCTACCACTGCTTTTATAAAGAGGGCCACTATCGCTCATCAGCTCACAAACTGTGCTATGGAGGTTGTCTTCGAGGATGGTTTAAAGAGGGCAAAGGAACTGGATGACCATTATAGAAAAACTGGAAATCTTATTGGTCCTTTGCACGGGGTCCCATTCTCTTTGAAAGAACACTATAATTACGCAGGTCGTGTTACCAATGGTTCATTCGTTTCTGAGTTGAAGAACGTTACCCCGAAGTTTTCTGTCACCAACCAGATCTTGTTCGACCTTGGTGCTGTCTTTTATATCAGAACTACTGAGCCTCAGTGTATCATGCATTTGTGTTCTGAGAACAACATCACCGGTCGTTGCAGAAACCCACACAAGCTTTCTATGTCTCCTGGTGGATCTACTTCTGGTGAGGGTGCTTTGATTGCTATGAAGGGATCACCATTAGGTCTTGGTTCTGATATCGGTGGATCTGTTCGTACGCCTTGTGCGTTCAACGGTATCTGGGGTCTTAAGCCTACCACTAAGAGAATATCCATGATTGGTTGTCTGATGCCAGCAAAGGATACTTTCAATGAGCTCATCGGTTGTACCTTGGGTCCTATGGCTAAATCTCCAGATGACTTGGAGCTCTTCATGGAGTCGTATCTTTCCAAAAATCCTTGGCTGAAGGATCAAAGTTGTGTCCCAATCGCCTGGAGATCTCTTCCAATTCCAAAATCATCTGAGTTGACTATTGGTATATGTTATGATGATGGTGTTGTTAAGCCACATCCACCAGTCATCCGTGCCTTGAAGCTTGTTGAAAAAAAGCTCAGAGATGCTGGTGTCAATGTCATCAGTTGGGAACCTCATAGAGTTTATGAAGCTGCTCAGGTAGCTGCCGCTGCTTACACGGCTGATGGGAACTATGGTGCTATCAATCGACTTGCTGCTTCGGGTGAGCCTCCTGTAACTTTAACAAAGCACTTCTTACAAATGGGTAGAGGTGATGAAGGCCTCACCACTGTTGAACAACACTTTTACACTTTCACCAGGGAAAGTTTGCGTCAAGAATACTTGGACTTGTTCAACCAGAGAGGTGTTAGTTTCGTGATTGCTCCAACTTATGTCGGTGTTGTTCCCAAACCTGCTACTGTAAAGTACTGGGGTTATACTTCCCTGTGGAACATTCTTGATTACACCTGTGTTGTCTTCCCAACTGGTATCAGTGCTGATAAGAACTTGGATCCAAAAGATGAAGAATACGAACCAAGAAACGCCTATGAGGCGTATGAGTATGGATTATATGATGCCGAGAAGAGCAATGGGCTACCAATTGGTTTGACTCTTGCCGGTAGACGCTTCACTGAGGAGGAAGCATTGAAGGCCTCCAAGGTCATTGCCGAAGCATTGGCTGTTTGATTTCGTTATTGGTCTGGTTTCTTCGTGTATTTCTTTAAGAAAAGACCCGATCTGAGATGACTGTAGTCTAAATATCAAGTTTTAACAATGTTCGTCTCCTCGCACATCATCACCTCAGACAGGTTCAACTCACGTTGAAGTCAGAGACCGTTATCTAGGCCTTATACCCCGTTGGCCACACTGATGCCGAAATTTACGCAGATCCTGCACCACGCGTAAACTTCGTCCCTATAAAATTGCACCTTTTTAACCAAGACAAACAACCAAGACAAACCACCAAGCCACATCAACAACTGTTGGAGAACAGGACACCAATTTCACCAATGTCAGCGGAAGAGGTCATCAAAGGGCTGACACAGGCCCGCGAAATGATATATCAGCAGCCAGAGGCCTTCCCACAGATGCTCCAAGCCGTGTGTGGCATGGCTATCACAGCGGAGCACCTGGAGGTCCAGCAGTGGTGCTCACAGTTCTTCATCGATGTATTCAGTTCCGAGTTCTCCCGAGTGGGTTGGGCAGTGAAACAGGATAGTTTGAACTCTGTGCTCCCTGTATTAATCAAGCTTAGCGATATACAGGACGTTACAGTCTATAAGAATGTGATCTTGGCCACTACTTGTATCTATGAGATGGCTTTCGATTTCGTTGCAAAGATCTCGAGCTTCGAAATATGGAACCAGATTTCATTTCTTAAGTCAAAAATCATCCAAAACTGGAAGACCACGTATCCATTGTCCGGTAATAACGACGATATGGATAAGTTTAGATCTGTTGGTTCCAAGATTTCAGCGCTCAAATTCATCGCCAGAGTCATTGTGGTACAGTGCCCCCCTCCACAGATTGCGGATCCTAGACGTAGAGGTAACACGTCTTCAAATGAGATTTCAGTTGCTAATCTACCTGGTAGCCACCAAGTATTGAACAAGGTGTCATTAGATGCCGAGTCACAGGGTCTTCTCGATTCATTGATTGACTACTTGGCCACTGAAGAATACCTCGTGCCGCAGCTCATGATCTGTATCATCGAGAATCTTGTCTATATCATCCAAAGGCGCAGACAGTTCACACACAAGGTATTTCAATGCCTCGCCACGTTGGATCTTGATGCCAAATATCAGCATTCAAAGGACAAGTTTATCAAATTTAAACTCATGAAAAGATTTGTGGAGCGTTGTATCAAAAATACTCTGAACTACTGCATAAAAGCTGGTATGATTACACAACAGACTCCCCAACACGGGGCATTCCAAACATTGGTTTCTTCTATTGATGCCAGAATGATTGAACAGAAGAAGAAAGGCATCCTGACGGAGTTACCAGGTGAGAAGGCTCGTAGACAGATCAAAGTCGATCCAAAAAACCCATTTGTTCGTGATTCGATGACCGTGGATGATAACTCATATACGTCGTTGTATCAACTCATCGATGAGACGAATCCGTTGTTGAACTTTGACGTTTCTCTAATACCACATGAGACTTTGGCAAATATTGCCGTCGCTACTATCGCAAATACAGATTCCGATAAACTCATAACGGCGTTGAGTATCGTTTCTGCCCGCTACACTGACCTTATATCGAAAGCTGGTGGCTCAGTTCCTCGACAAACTGAAGTTAAAGAAGAGGATCTGAAAAATGAGGACTTGGATAACGAGAAGATTCTTAATGCTGCCGATGATTTCAACTTGGAAAGTACTTTTGTATTGCCAGAGCCAGCAAAGCTAGCTGAGGATGAGAAGAAGAGACATTTGCAATTAATCATTCAGAACTTTTTCAGCTTGTCAAAATTGCCAACAAATGATAAGAGCATAAGCTCTTTCAACATAAAGAATGAACAAGTTGCACACACGGCGAAGGTGTCCAATGTTGCCATCAATGACTGGGGAAAGAACTCATGGTTGGTTCTGTTGACCAGATTGACCACTAGAGGGTTACACTCCGATAACAATGATTTGGGTGATCAGATTCGTGAATCCATCTTCCAGTACTTTTTAGATAATATCCAGGATCGTATTGACGTGATTATCGAGTGGCTAAACGAGGAATGGTACACTGAGTTCATGAAGAACTGCGATAATGAAGAAGATTCAAATGAAATTGAGACCCCCACATACCTGAAATGGACAGAGAAGGTTCTTGATTCTATGATTCCATTCCTTGAATCTACCCATAGAAAGATATTCCTGCGTCTTCTATCTGAGTTACCATTCTTGAATGCGTCTCTGGTGTCACATATCAAATCTCTCTGTATTGATCCACAAAGATCTACCTTAGGATTCCAGAGTCTGCAGTTCCTCATTCTTTTCCGCCCACCTCTCAAGAATGTTTGTATTGACATCCTACGTGACTTTTATAATAACAGTGAAGATCTAAAGACAACTGCTGCTGGGTTGTTAAAGAAATATGATCCTGATTTCAAGGGAGAAGAGAAGAAGGAGGTAGATGCCAGTGGCGAATCCAAGAAGTCCTCAGAAGATTCAAAATGAGCTTATGAGCGCTATTGACTATAAAGGGATGTCTATAATGCAATAACAGTGTCTTTAATCAACAAACGGTAGCACAATGATGGGCTAATGCACTCCAGAAGTTGATTCGCGAGCAAATTCCCTGCCGCGGTTTCCTCTGGTCTCAACCCCCAAGCCTCTAAAGAAGCCCACTACGGTTGATATTCAGCGAGATGGGCAAAGAAGGACCGTCATTGGACGACTATGGCAATCCGTATAACTACATTGTTGTGATCGATGCCGGTTCTAAGGGGACAAGGGCCCATCTCTACAGAGCAACAACCTATGGTAGTGGCCAAAACTTAAACCTGAAGACTGCTGATGATGAAGAAAGTGACGATGACAATGATGGTGACGAAGCTAAGTCAAAGTCTACTGCCCTGTCCACATGGTCCGTGAATACTGACTCGAAAAAGTCAGTGAAGTACCCTCTTGTTGAGTTTATCCATAGGAAGAAAGTGAAGCCAGGAATCGCAAATTTTGTGGATAGTCCAAAGAAGCTAGGAAAGAAGTACATTGGCAAGCTTCTCTCAGGTGTTGAAAAATACATCCCAGAGGATCAGAGAACTCGAACTCCTGTATTCCTGCACGCAACTGGTGGGATGAGACAGTTGAAACCTGAAGATCAGTCAGCTATCTTGGATGAAATCTGCCACTACATCCAACGTAACACTGATTTCTTCCTACCAGATTGTGCTACGCATATAAATACCATCAGCGGAGAGATCGAGGGTCTCTACTCATGGATCGGACTGAATTATAAATTTGGCGCCTTTGACCATACCCTAGAGAGCAACTCGACTTATGGTGCGCTCGATATGGGTGGTGTTTCCTCACAGATCGCATTTGAGCCATCCAACATTGATGCTAACGATGAATACTTCTTCAGAGTACAGCTCAATTATCTTGATCCAGATGACTCGTTCAAGTTCCATTATAAAGTCTTCAGCGAGTCCTTCCTCGGTGGTATGAATCAAGCACACATCAAATATGATGAAAAACTCATCAGGCAGAATGATCTCGTCGATCCATGTCTTCCAGATGGCTACATTAAGACCATGACAAGTCGGGAAGGTATCAAAGTGGATGTCAAAGGGTCTAGTGACTTCAGACAGTGCTTGAAATCTCTATACCCCATTCTTGATGAGATATCTGTAGATAAGTACTGCAACCATACAGATGCCACGAATGCTGCGTCTTGCCTTTTGTCGGATAACTTCCCAAAGATGGATTTCAACGTGAAGAAACTGATTGGAATCAATGAGTTCTATTCAAACTTGAAAGAGTTCTTGAACTATAAGGACTGTTATGAGAAGGCAGAGAAGATTTGTTCGCTATCGTACACCGATTTATTACAAGAGAAAGAATTGCTAGAAGGTAATGATATAGAGAAGACATCTGAGGTTTGCTTTAGGTCATCTTGGATCATCAATATCTTGCACCAGGGTATTGGGTTCCCAAGGTATGGGATCGATGAAGTATCCACTGAGGACTCTCAATCTGTCAAAGTGGATGACTTCGCTATCTTGGATGGCTTCTCTTGGACTTTGGGACGTGCTGTGTTGTATAGCTTCTATGAGGCTGCTAGTCAAATGCATAATGGATCAACAATGATTGGATACTATGAGCCTTCTTCGAAGGTGTTTGTCTACGGTGGTGAGCAGAAGGAAATCCCTCAGAGACCAAGCTATATCACGGACCAGTACAATGAATCTCATGACTATGATGAAAAAGATGACGGCGATGGTAAGGAAGATGATGGCGATGATGGCGATGATGACTGGGATGACGTCTTACAGGAACATAGATGGTGGGGCTCACTGTTGTTCCTGTTTATCCTGTTGATTGTGGTGTATCTCCTTATGGGACGTGCAAAGAGACAAAGCATAAGTGATGCTGTGAGAAAAATTATTGGATCGAGATTCAAATCAAACTACTACAGTGTGAATGACTCGCCTGAGGTTGAGGACCTTGAAATGCAAAGTACCTCTCATTCTCAGGAGGATGAGGTAGAGGAGAATCAAGCCACAAAAAAGGATAGTTTTGAGATCGAGTAACAAATACCTTTCTGTGGCACTCCTTGATCATCCTGTGTATGGTAGATTCTTCATTCTTCAAGTTTCACTCTCGATTCAATGTAGATCCCTGTTAAGGATGCCACCTACTGTCGTTTTCTGTAGATCAGCGCTCCGTCCGATCTCAGATTTGAGACGTGGTCAGGGGCATCTGAAAATCTTTCTTGACGTGTAACGCTCAAGCGCCAATCTTACAGAAAGAGAATTGAAATAATAAGACATATCGTATTAAACTAAAACTGAGAAACGCCATGGAAACGAACACAAACAGAAATAACAGAGATGAACAAAACAAAATTGAAAAGAGGAATATGAAGATAACAAAAGACAACGCATCAAGACATTCACTGATAGAACAAAAAGTTCTTCAAACAAACAACACATCAGACGATATGAGGGAGATAGAAAGAGTCTCGTGGGATTAAGCGATCATGTATTATGGCAAGTCACTCACCATCCATTTAAGAAGGCGCCTGGCCCAGAGGAATTAAAAGTGCTTGTTTGAGGCTTCTCCTGATCGCTCTTCTCATCTTCTTCAGTCTGTTCATCCTTGGTCTTTCGATCCCTTTCATGTAATTTACGATGTCTTATCATGTTACTGCGGACACTGAATAGACGACCACAGCCTATCCAATCGCAAGCAAATGGTTTCTCTCCCGTATGAGAATACAAATGAGTTTGAAGCGACGATGGACGCTTGAATTGTTTCTGACAAATGTTGCAGCGGTTACGTAGCGCTGTAGCAGGGGTCATTCCCAAGAGAGATGATGAACTCGTTGATGAATGTGTCTTTGGTCTCGGCAAGGAGTCGTGCGGATATGTCTGGGAACGAGGATGATAACCAGTTGATCCACCGTACCGGAAATCAAGAGATCCTGGGAACGGTTGATCATCATGAACAGTATAGACAGAAGTTCCAGACACCGAACCAGGAGCCGTAACAGATCCTTGCTCTGCGTGTTGGTGATATCCTTGCTCATAGTGTTGTTGTTGGTACAGTTGTACAGGAAGGGGTTGAGTAGTATCATAGTAGATAGGGGCCATCACTGGTAAGGAGAACGAACCAGAAGCGTGTCCATAGCTTTGTGTGGTGTAGTTGTTGTAAGTCGGGAATTGGATTGGCATCTGTGGAGCAGGACGTGGGCCTTGTAAGTATTGTGGTACCAAAGGTCCATGGGTTACCAGGTTGACTTGCTGTGTAGACTGAGCTCTTCCCTGCTGTGTTTGGGAACTCTGACCAGCATGAGATTCCGATGACACTACAGGTGGTTGACCGCTCACTGGCGTTGGATATTGAAAGGGCATCACTTGACCAGATGGGCTCTGCTGATCATTCTGGTTCTTGGACTGTGTGTCATGGCTAGGCAATGAAACCCGTTGCATATGAGGCAAAGACAATGGTTGTGGGAAAGTCGACTGTATATGTGTATGTGTATGGTAGGTACCAGGAACAATGGGGCCTTGTTGTTGTAGCTGTTGAGACTGTTGTTGGTGTGCCTGTGAGCGGGGGGACAACATTGTGTACGCCGCTATGAAGTGCAAGATTCAAGTCAAAAAAGAGTAGCGAAGACTTTCGAAATCAAAAATCTTTATCAGTCGGTGATGAGCAGAGGATGAGCACTTTTGGTCGTCTATGAGAAGAATTCGAAAGTGTATGCCAAAAACTGGTTTTGTGTTGTGGACAACCAGGGGCCATCAAAAAAGTCTAACTAACGCCGTGGAGGGAGAAAAGGCAGTGGGAGGACTTGATGGATTGATGCTCGCACTAACAAAAGATAATACAATTGTGCGTATGGCTGTAGTATAACGGTGTCAACCCCTTTAAGCAACGGCGGTGAGGGCTAGTGAAAGTGGGCTAAGCTACCTGTTTATACCAGCCAATTCAAGGGCGGTGGTTTTAAAGGACGCAAGCTGCGGGAGGCCGCATGATGCTGACAGTGCATGAGGTGCGGTGCATTTATGCGCCAAACTACATGATCCTGCTTTTGATGCGCCCTTTAAAACTCTTAAGGGCTTCAGGGCTTACAATTATATGTGACCCAGGCGAACAAAATTCATATTAGTTGTTTGCCAGTTTTCTTGTTGAGATAGGCTTCCATACCCCCAGTTCAAGTATCCCCTTTGGTCTGGCTTTAGTCTTTTCTTCGTTTCTTTCGAGCGTATATGTAGCCCCAGGTGGACAATCTTCTCTTCACATGTATGGAGCAAGTGTACTTACCTAAATAAGTCTACCAGGTACCGCCAAAACTCAGCTGCTCATAGTAATCAGCATTCAAGTAGCAATGCGCAGGATCATTGAAGTATTATTTCATTAATCATAATCCCTTGCAGTTGTCTTCTTCGACAGGAACTTGAAAGCGCTCTTGATTCCAAGTCAGCTGATATGCAGACAATTCCAGCTACTGTTTTGATTCTCAGGTTTTGAGCTGGCCAAGGCCAGAACGCGTCTACTGCAAAAGAATCCATAACTCCGCCTGACAACTAGGAGAAGGTCAGTATAGTGTGTCGCAGATTATTTTTTACACCACAGCACATATGTATCAGTAAATAACTGAGTGTAGAGAGCTCATTTCACTTTGTGGGCAGGGCCATGCAAAGACAGACAAGGATACACACCAGCCTAAGTAGCCCTTGGATAAGAGAAGCGTAAGGGAGTCTCAGAGAGGGCCTTTCGGAAGCAATATCCTCAGGAAGGACGTCCTGAAAACTGAATATACATTGTGCGCACAATGTCGAGAATTTGAAAGGTGCAAGAGTTGCGGTTTACAGTGAAGCACTTTCCACTCAAGATAAGCAGTACTATATATCAGTATATTCGTGCATGTAGGTACAAGAAAAGGCACTAACTCACAGCTCATTGCCAGAAAGCAGGAGAATCTTGATTGGATTGAGTTAAAGTTGTGATACCTGGAGTTTTACCCAATGCCAGGGTGTACTGGGATGCCCATTTTATCGTTTCAATTGTGTTACTTTCAAACTGCACGCTGTTACCGTGAAAGTGTAGACATTATATGCTTTATAGCAGTTACATATTTGTCGGACTAATAACTATACCAGAGAGCCCAAGGGGAAGTACATGCATCAAACTTCCTGTAGTGAGTCTGTTGACGTCTGGCAGCATCTCTCCATTTCTCATGGAACAATTTAAAAGGGGCTTAAGAATATTTCCAAATAATTGGGTCAGTTTCCCACGGAAGCTCAACGTTGACTGTTGTAAAACTCCCAGACTCCAGTCAATCATTTCTTAGAGCTTGAAGATGACATAGATTCCATAGATTTGAATGGTGGGTCCAGGTTTAAGACTAATGGCGGACTATTTACTATCATAAGTCTTAGGAGAATTGCCTATTAAGTTATTTCTTTGGATTCTACTATGATGTTTGAAGATTGATCTAGAATCTATTGAGGCCTCCTAAAGAAGAAAGACTATCTTCTAGAAAAGAAGCAAATGTCCAACGTAAGAGTTCAGCTTGGAAAGTTTGGCGATGAGCTGCCCATGTCGAATTCGCGAACTACCGCCCCAACTATTCGTTCCCGATATCGTTCGTTCAAGTCAAATTGAATACGATGTAAATTACATCACCTGCCACTCTCTCAACTTTGCTGGAGCTGGAGTCTTAGACATAATTGCCCCTGGTGAATCGTTATTCTGTACTCTTGCAGATAGACATTGGACTTGGGAAGTTCCAGGCATCTACGCGTCTCTGGCATCATTGTAACATAGAAGTTCAAAAGTACTTTTCGATAATACCAGAACCAACTCATGGGTGATTACGAAGATTATGATTTCCCTGATAATGTTATTGAAGTGCTCGAGGACTCTTTTCCAGAGAGCGTACAAGATATGGAACTTGAAATCACGACTTGTGTGACATCATCACAGATCGATGAATACGTCGATGTGATGGAGACAACGATATCTACATACTATGAGGCGAGGGAAGGGCTTAACTGGACCAAGAGTAAGAAGGAAGAAATGAAAACGAAAGGTATGGTGTTTATATCTTATCGTGAGCCTTCTGGTAAGCTCGGTGCCTTCTTGAGCATGCTATTGACATCGGATGATTGGGGGCTGGTAATATATCTCTATGAGGTCCATGTCTGTTCAAAGTTTCATGGGAATGGTGTTGGTAAAAAACTGATGGATTCGCTGCATTTGTTTTCGTGTTCTTTACAACATAGTGGAATGAAGTTATCCGATACTTCCCTAGCTGAGCTCACATCTATCAAGCTTACGGTATTCAGTGACAACGAATCAGCACTGAAGTTTTATGAGAAGCTGGGGTATATGCGAAGTGATGAATCCCCAGAAGATAGAAAACTAAGATCTGGGAAGATTATAAAGCCAGATTATTACATCTTGTTTAAATCACTTTGAATAGAGTGAGCCTGCGAACCAGAATATCTGTACAGAAATGTAGTTCAAAAACACGTACGAGTTGGAGCTGTCATGCAACGGTTTGGGAATTAAGTCGTCAGGGTAAAAGGTCATGGATGCATCTCAAGAAAAATAAGATCTACATGTCTCCGTCAATAGTACTGGTAATCACCTGGACAGAATACCAGAATACAACTCTCAAACGGGTTTTCCATATGAAACCACATAATAGGCACCCAATTTACTATACGTGTTATGAGGGAACCCTGAACCATCATAATCGACGACCGTCCATCAATGATCATTGATCACAATGTCAAAGTTCAAAGTTTAAACTATTTATACGATAATGGCTGAGATCGGCATACAAGATCACAGATCAGAACTCTGTTTAGCTCTTAATCGAATGTGCCTCCAACCAGTGCCTTCTGCGGTTCCGTCGACCTTCCACCAGACCGCCACCGGAACTCTGTTGTTGTAACTGTCAAGTTTCAGAACGCCTCCTGCTGATGGATTTCACACCTAGAAGTGGTCATTTGGACAGCTCCCCTGACATTCGGATTGAGCCGGAATAAGGGGACAGGTATACCGCTATTGATATTATAAGTTGGAATATACGACGTACATCCTCTCACTGACATGTCTTTCGTGGATAACCCACTAACAACATGAAAGTTTAAGAGAACGAGATATCAACTTGGCCCCTGTTGATCATCGGATTTGGTCAAGCTTTCAAAATTGGTCCCACCTTGCAGTTATGCCTTGCCAGATCGCCATGGTTGCATCCTTCCACTGTGGAACTGGAGCAGATCTCATCATAGGGCGATCACCTATCGTGCATGTATAATGGCGCGGTTGCCAGTTACCTTGCTTGCAGAGTGCATGAGTCATGAACAGGTTACGCAGTACCATAACAGCACAAGATACGTTGGATAAGGGAATGTGCATCCAACATGGTTGAGCAACAAGTATTGAAAGCGTTAATTACTCAACATGGTAGCTAGATCTGTATTTAGATCTTGACAACGTCAATAATCATGCACTTGGTTGTCCATGTTTATAGATACTAACCAACAGCCGCACCAAACTCAATGTAAATCTTCGTTGACTGTAGACTCCAGAGCTGGAACAATTGCGCAATTTTGTTAGCTTTAGGAACACTAAAGTAATCACTTGGCCCCACCGCCATCGGCACCGTCACCCCATATCAATCAGCGAGAATATCAATCTGCAGAAAGATCTTCCTCAAAAACATATTCGCCCTATAGTGCTTGTCCTATGGAATTCTTACAACGGCTAAATAAACGCAGATTCTTAAGGGTTTAGAATTTCGTAATCGGTCTAAGTTCTTGATTTTGGAAATATTTGATGTCCGAATCCCTTCTCCGTCTCGTCCAGTTGAGATCCAGGGTAAGCTTCAAAAAGAGATCGAATGAGATTGAGAAAAAATGCGATGATCTCTGCGTCATCTAAATTGCTGTCATAGTTACCCCTGCTACTCTCTGTGACCTCGCAGTCTTGACAGTTCCAACGTGATTAACTTTTGTCCTTCGTGTCCCAACATTAAAACTTTTCTGAGAATCAAATCAGTCCTAAAAGGCTGAACTAATGCGAAATTCTGAAGATTCTGTTGTAAGGCATCAGTTCACAGTTCCAGGTCTTGGATCCCTCACCCAGTGCTCGCAAGTTACACGAATAATTGACCTATGACTCCATAAGTGGTTGAAATCAAGACTGAAGGTGCGGGTATATACGGTGGATCTAGAGTGAAAGTAAAGAAAAATTCAAAGAGTACCCTGGTGACTAGGGTGGAACTCATGAGCAAACCACACAAGTACATATACATATCACAGACGTGTGTCTAGTAGGTACTGCCAGCTTAAGCTTCACACCTGAATAGAGCCCTTGAGATTTGATTTATCTTGTTGTCCATTCTTCAACCGTAGCTCCCCTGCATATCGCATGCTCCATATGGTGATCTCTTCTGCTCGCATGGGATGGTGCGTGTGGTGCTGCCCTTTTCTCAGTCACACTGCAGATGAACTGTTCGCTAGCCAGATTTCAGTTTAGTCGGAACATACTGTTCAAGGCTCAGTTGTTCCTGTAGCTTATCAAATAAATGTTGTTGTGTTGTCATTGTCACAAGACGCTGGTGTCTTGGACATGAATGGAAGTGATAAAGCTCCTTCACAAAGCCCACCATCCTTGAATCAGTAGAATCTCTGAATCTAACAGAATTCTGAAGTATGAACACCTTAGCACTTATATAAGATATATGGCACGGGCCTTAATTGCCCCAGGGACCAGGGTATCTATATTCCCGTAGTTGTATCTCACTACTGGGCCAAATGGCGGCCGAGCCCGGAAAGTATATTACATCAGCAAATTGGCTATTCTGACGTAAGCGAAATCGGAAGCTTTGAATTTTAGCTAATTTGAACCCCCTTACTTCCACAACATTTACCAACCTTAAAGAAGTCAGCAAAGGACCTTGAACAATTACTTTGAAGGAAAAGATGCACTTCACGAGACAGCTGATGGCCAGCCATGGTCCACGTTACATCCGTCATGCTCCACCTTTGCCACCTAATGTAGGCATGGCTTCTAGAATTATATCAAAGACAATTGGTGCTGTTGCCATTTTTTGGATCTTATACCGTGTTAAGCAGGATGGAATGGTTATGTTGGTATGTATATCCTCCCATGCGATTGAGCAACTTATGTCGCTATCAAACCGACTAACAAATAAAACCAGGGCCTCAAGCATCCATGGGATCACTGAAGGAGTTCACCCATGCTCTATTTATTCACCTATTTATTCGAAATCTTATTTATTCTACAAAACTCTAAACAACGTCTCTAATGAGGTATCTTTTGTATTAGTGTATTATTACTCTGTGTTGTATCACTATTTGTCAATTGTCTCGAATTTATGAATGAATCTGCCAGTCTCTCTTAGCGTTTGAATCCACCTCTTCCCCTGCCTCGGCCGAATCCTCTTCTAAACCCTCCGTTTCTTCTCTCTCTTATTTCTTGCCCGTCTCTCTTGAAAGTGAAGTCGAATCCCTTGGACATAGCCTCGAATGACATCTTACCATCTTGGTACCCAAGAACAACAGATCCGACATTCACATCGCACAGGTTAAAATGCCATTGGTTCTGAAAGGCCAAATAATACATGTCACTCTGTAATCTGATTGTGTTCGAATTCACATCTCTCTTGTTGAATGAGAGAGCCAATGGTGTGATATCTTGATCTTTGGAGTTGATCACGGGGATACGATCAAAGCATGTCAATGCGATGCTGAGAAGATCTTGTAAACGAGGTTCTGTCTCGACGATCTTTTCGATAGTAGGTTGGACTTGAACCCAGATAGATGATAGCTGTGAGCGAGCATCGCTGAACTTCAGCTTGTAGAACTCAAAATTTGGACAAATACTCAACTCATTAAACGATGATGGATATAAGAAATGTAATCCATTCGAGATCGTGTAATCTATTTTCAAGAACACGCTCAAATGTGCCAATAGGCCTTCACGAGACGGTGAAGGGTGAGTCAACATGATTTTAATCTGCGATTTCTTAGATTTTCCTTCCACGGATCTAATGAATTCACCAATCTGAACCATTGTGATCCAGACGTTTCCCGGGTCGCCTGCGACTGGTGTGAAAGTATGTTTCTGCTCTGGTTTTATAAGCTTGTTAAGGTCATTGTCAAATGTACCATGATGGAAGAGCTTCTGGTATGAAAGACTTCCACCGATACCACACAGCAATAGGTCCAATTCAGAGTCTAATTTAATAGTAGCAGTTGTGTTCTCATCTAGAATACACAAATTTGGAATAGAATACGCGCCCAATCTGAACTTGTTCAACACTGTAGAGTCTTCAACCATACCATAGATGGTATAAACTGGAACATCCAAAGTCTTTTCACCGCGCACAAAGTCCATGATCTCACTGATCTTGCGACCATCGAGTAGTTGTCTCAACGCATGAACATCATGGTCGACATACTCGCCATTGGCCCTAGAAAGCTCACTGATCTTATCTACCAGATCCTGTTCAAGGAGACCGGAGAATGCAACGATGTGTCGCAGATAACTTTCGTGTATCTTATTAACACTCTGTTCATCAAAGAATCCGAATGAACCTGTATGGACAATAATATCCGCTTGGTACTCTTGAGCGAGCTCGTTTAACAACGATAAATGGCCACGAATTTCAGCAAGACATAAGATACGCAGTCCACCGTGCGATATTATGTGTCTCTCCATTTTTATTGGATTAATATTCACTAAACTTGTGAGCAGAAATGAGCCCTGAGGAATAAGATGACTGATACCGGAAATGTAGTCACAAGAGAATCTATGAAGTGTTTGAAGTTTTAAAACCTGTTGGATGTATTGTATATGGGGTGTGGTCTCCGATTCCTCCTCGAACACTCAACGCTAAAATGTCTGGCGAAGATTGATGTGGTTCCATTATTATGTAGAAGAATACGTTGTTCATATGCTTTTTTCTTCGAGACACTTCAAAAAAAAAAACCTCGATCAGGAAATTTTCGCGATAAGACAATTTCGGCATCTTTATGAGAAATTTTCTGCTAACTAAATCATAATTCGGATGGATATACCCACACGTCTTACAATTTGAGAGTTCCATTTTGAAGATATGGTTAAATGTAATAAGTTCAGCCAAGTGATTAATGGTTAACGACAGTCTCTTTTTTTAGTACTCAATTCAACATCAAGCGCGAGTGGTTTAGCGGTAAAATTCCAAGTTGCCATCTTGGAGCCCCCGGTTCGACTCCGGGCTCGCGCATTTTTTTTCAATGGCAACGCCCGCGCGGCCAGTCTAATTATTGAAGCGCAACCTGATGCAGGCGATCCATACATAGCACTGCAGCAGGTCGTCTTGGGCACCAACTTTTTAGCCAGTTAATTAATCTGATTTTTAATGTGTTTATAGATAACGGCGAGCCATACATATCACATGATACTAGAGCCAAGAGTTGGAAAGTGGAAAGTAGTTGGACTACTTGGCCTCTGTAGTCCGTACGAGGGAGCTCATGAGGTATTCTGATCGTCTTTTGAATATTTAACAAATATGTGGCTAATTGAACACAATTCTAACATGGTTTAGATTTCTGGCACCTCATAGTGAATATTTTTTGATGTCATAGGATGTTGTTGGAATTATTAAGAGATTTTCCACATTTTTCATCAAAAGAGGATCTAAAATCTCGTTTCGAAAAGTGTAGGTATGATCTTGGAGAACATCTCTCTTGTCTTTTCAGCCTTCAAAGGTGACAGGGCTGTTTGGAAACATCAAAACCATGTGATTAAGTTTTAACAATGTGAGAGGGGAATTTATGAATTAGAGTTTAAGTTCGAAGCTCGAGACGTATCTCATGAAAGAACACAAATCGGGAATTTCCTGGATCGTCTCCTGTTGGGAATGTTCTGTTCTACAGGTCCGTCCATCAACGTTATCAGTTTCCCGAATTTATGGTCATAACAGTTAATCGGATAAGATTTTATAGTATTATTCTGCCTATTGCGCTTCTGATTCCTCAGAAACAAGTTTGGCTCTTGTTATTGATTTTTGATGAACCCCCAAATCGCAATGCTCTTCGAGCGTGAGATCAAAACGATGTGGTTGTCTAACATAGCATTCTACCTTACAAGCATTTATGTGCTAAATCATTAAAATTTAAGTGTGAAGCGCTGTCACTTTATGACATATTTATCCCTTTCTTGCTACAGATCAGTTCAGCTTTTCCATAGCCCTTTTCAGTCTTCTACTCAATGGAACTACAACCAATGCCAAAAGAGAACACAACCACCAACCGAGCCATGCAATCTCATAGCTTTGACCCCAGGACATGAAGTATCCCCAAAGCATTGGTCCAATACATCTGGCGAATGCCTGGATAGAAATCACTGCACCGTTGATCTTGGCCTTGTGTTCGGGCGGCGATAAAGCGTTCATCGTGACAAACAGCTGAGGCGCACACATTGTGACACCCAGCGTCTTCAAAGTGGAAAGCATGTAGACCACAATCTTTGCTAAATGCATGTTATCAGCAAGAAGGACGATATATGGGACAAGCAAGTAGAGGAAGGGAAAGAGAAGAACGAACGAGGTATAAATCTGCATAGCATCAAATCTTCTTGTCAGTTGCGGAAGAACAATCACAACAAAGAACACACCGAAAAAGCCACTAAGGGAGAGAACTTTACCAGTATCCTCCGGAGTATAGCCCAACCCACCAACAAGTTTGAATGGGAATTTTGAAACAAGGGAGCCAAATTCATCACGGATCACGGTGGAAGACAAAAAGATAGGGTAGAACTCACCAAAGACGACAGCATGGATGCCCATGACAAAGTTTGATGATACAGCAGCGATGAGCTGGGGAGGAACAATATCTCTCAGACGTGGCTCTAGTGTACTTGCCTCTTCGGAATCAACTGGAACTGTATGGACATCTGCATCTGCCTTCGTCTTTCCTTGTTCGGAGTCGTTAACATAGGCAGGGGATGAAGAGGACTCAGTAATGAGCGGCTCTTCTTCATCATTGCATTTCTCATGCCAAGGTCTTGCCTTGGGCTGAACACCAATGAGTCTTTTCAAGCTGTCACCGATATCGACAAAATAGTCATGACGATATCTGTGCTTCATATGCGTCTCCTCCATGAAAAGAAGGGCGATGGTGATACTTGAAGCCAATATCACAGAGACACAGATGTTTGGTAGGCAGTACGGATACTTCTTGATCAAGACATTCAGGTATTCAAAAGGCGTTTTCTTCAGTGAAACCAGGTAACCACCGATTAGAGGACCTACAGATGAGCCGAACTGATAAGCCAGAGGAGTAGCAGCAAAAGCAAGAGACTGATGTCTCTTCTCGGTAGCAACCTCACCAATCATAGTACGGATAACTCCAACATTACCATTCAATAAACCCATCAAGGAACGAGCCACAATAGCCATCCAATAGTTCTTTGAGAACCCAAG
Source organism: Williopsis suaveolens (assembly GCA_003708225.3). NCBI lineage: Eukaryota > Fungi > Ascomycota > Saccharomycetes > Phaffomycetales > Wickerhamomycetaceae > Williopsis > Williopsis suaveolens. The sequence continues at coordinate 112,100 of PPNS03000001.1, read as the reverse complement.
AAGTAGCAACGAGAAGATAGACCCACTCAGGCCAATAAGGATAGTTGGCTTTCTTCCATGCTTATCCGCAAAATGTCCCCAGTTGAAACTTGAGATCACCTGAGATAATGCAAAACATGAGGATAAGTAACCAGCATAGGTAGATACGTCAGCTTCGTCCTTAGCAATACCAAAATCACGCACCATGAAGTAGACGTAAGTGAACAAGGAGGTGAATGCGATAGGCTCAGCGACACGCACTAGGGCAATGATGAGGATCTGTGTCCATGGGAATCCCCTAAATTGCTCTCTATGTGATAAAACGGCCATATTTCATTTGATAGCTCCTTTTGGGTCGTCAGTACCGTAAGGATGAAAGATTTTTTGATTGATAATTTCTTCTCAAGTCCCAAGAGGCAGTGTTGATTGTGTGGATGGCCTAGGCCCCCATGTGGCTCGCTTACCTGGGATGGGGGGTCTGGACCGTTGTGCTGCGCACTAACAATTCTACACAGAATTAATCGCTTGTGTACTCAAAGTATTGAAATCATCATATTCGAATTTCTGATTTCGTATGACTTGTGATGCTAAATGTTTAAAGGAGTATTATAAGCTTTCTTGAGAAAAATCTTGATAGGCAAAACGGCTTAGCCAAGAAATCAGTTGGGCTTATCAGCGCACACAACAATAGAAGTCACTCATTGACTGCTTTGATATACTCGTACACGAACTGGAAGACATGCAAGTGGTCGTCCAACGTGGTGTACTCATTGACACTGTGGATGTGGCTACTGCTAACAGGATCCACAGTGCTAAGTGTGAAACGGTAGATGTTCTCGGTCAGTCCCCAATAGTACTTTGTGTCAGTGTTACCGTTCATCAGACTTCCAGAGACAACAGCTGGCTTAGAGAGATTCGTGTAAATGTAGTCCTCGACAATGTGCTTGATGGAGCCAGCGAACTTCTCCCAGACTTCCCCTTCCACAGGAGAGACCTTCGCTGGCTCTAGGGCATCTCCAACGGCGAGTGTGAAGAACCCATTGACGGTCTTAGGAACTATTTCATGGTCGTCTAAGATCACACCTACGTTGTATTTCTCAGAAATCGTTTTGATGTTGTCCAAAATCTTGTCAACGGTGAACTTTGTGGAGGATTCGACGCTCACACGATGATTGATCACAAAGGACACAAACTCTGGAAGAGCATTGGACTTGATGCCACCATTGATGATATCCACTGCCTGTGTGGTCTCAATCAAGGACTTTGTAGCACGACTCTGGGATAGATACTTAATGACTTTGGAGTTAGCAGCAGCATCATAAGCGGCCTTGAAGATATTGCTCTTGAGCTTTGGCTCTAAGGAATCTGAGTATTTTGCCTTACATTGTAGGTAGTTTAAAGTCGGATTCTCAGCACCAAGAATCAAGTCGAATGGATTATCTTCGATAAGACTGATCAACTTGGAAACGATGCCGATGTTTGTGTGTTCTGGCGGAATAGAAGAATGCCCCCCTGGTGTAGTCAAAGAGATCTTAAGAGTGATAGAACCCTTTTCACCAACGGCAGGTGAGATGAATGCAGTATTATCAATCACTTCAACGAATCCAACGCCTTCATCAAGCAATGCGTAGAAGGAATTAGGACCATAGCGGTTTTTCAGGACCTTAGAGAGTTCACCAGCCCCGAATGGGCCACCACGTTCTTCGTCAAAACCAAAAGATAGAACAATGGTTCTCTTCGGCTCGTACCTCTCAGAGAGAAGCTTCTCTACGGCTTCCAAATCTGCTATCAAGAGAGTCTTATCATCAGATGAACCCCTACCCCAGACTTTCTCACCGTCGTAATGACCACTGAATGGTGGGAATTTCCAGTCTTTCAAAGTTGGCTCAAGGACAGGGACGACATCCTGATGCGCTGTAAGAAGTAGTGGCTTCAAAGAAGAGTCTGAGCCTTCCCAAGTGTAGAGAAGCCCGAATGTGTTTACCTTCTCGACTTTTAAACGGGAGTGAACAAGGGGGAACGCCTCTTCTAAATACTTGTGAAAGTTCACAAACTCACGCCATGCTTCTGGGTGACCGTCAGGAGAAGGCATATCATCAAACACAACTGTTGGAATCCTCAAAGCGCCGGAGAATCTCTTCAGGGAGGCATTTCTGGAAGTTTCATCATAGAGAATGGCATCGACAGAAGAACGGTCCTCATAGAACGAGTGGGGGCGGATAGTCTTGCCCAACGGGCACAACTGAGCACTCAACAGTTCTAGAGTATCTGCCTGAATGATATAATTTCTGACCCAATTGCCAAAACCTAATAGTGTAACCGCTGCAGCACCGCTTATCCATGTCCATTTGGTACGTCTCTTCGTCGCCTTCAATTGGTTAGGGGAGATGGCCTCCCAGTCCTCCTTCTTCTCTTGCATCTTGGATAGAATCGTGAGTTAAGGCAGATGTTGTGTCTTCCAACTTGAGAGTTCTGTATTGTCTCAAAGGAAGATATGTTTCTGTCTTTATCTTTTAACCCAGGCTCCTTTTCCGAAAGCAGACAGAACTCCGGCCAAGGATGCGGCTGATATCCTCCTGGTGAGCTGTGATATGAAATGGAAAGAGAAAGAAGCCTGCATTGACTGTGGATGGTGACGGCCCGGTTCTTTGATTAGTAATTGGAATTTGGCTTGTGTCGTATTCGTATGAGATTGCTTCTAACATGTTTTTGCGCGAGTAATATACTAAGAGATTCTGTTCAACTGAAGGCAATATGAGTGAGCTATCGATACTTGCCACATTTATCTCTGTCTCCGAAATTTTGAAAGTGCCTCCCAGTATTACAGTTAACATATGTGTGTAGTGATGCGTCCCCTCGCGAGCTTGTCTATGGCTCTGGATATCTAGATAGCCTATCAGCATCAACTTGTAGGGCGTCGGTGTTATAAAAAAGTCCGATATCATTTGGCTTTTCAATATCGATGTGAAGATCTTCCATAGAACACTCAACATATGGCCACAACCTCACTACAAGAATTTGAACCTTGCCTCCTGTCCTCTATGAACTAGTTCATATCCTCTTTGGGGTGCTGGATCTTCTCTGTTGGTGGAGAGAAGCAGGAGCCCTCTTTGTGTCTGATGCATGAATGTTGACACAAAACCTGGCTTTAACGTTAAAACACCAGATTCATTACAGACCTCTTTTTCCACTGCTTGGAAGAACAATAAACTAAACTCAAGCTATTTCAAAAAATATCGCTACTATAAAGCTGTTGCTACAAGAGTTTTATTGATACTTATCAAAATGCGTTTACCCTTCTTCAAGATCAGTCTCCTTCTGACATTGTCCTTTGTTGAGGGCGGGTTCTTTGTTCAGTTGAAAACAACATCCACCATCGAAAAGCTCTTGGTCCAAGATGACAGGATTAAGGCAAGTTCACATATCCGTCCGTTAGTTGAAAGTGTGTTTTCTTTTGGTGATTTTGAAGGCTTCTCTGGTAACTTCTCCAAGGATATCGTCAAGAGATTGATCAAGAATGATTTGGTCAAGAATATTGTCAAAGACACCGCTGTGAAGCTTTTTGATTCTGAGCATGATATCAGATTGGAAGATGTTGATGAGTATGTGTACTTCCAGAGTAACCCTTGGGAAGCTGATCTTGATTATGAGACCCAGTTTATGGCTCCCAGACACTTGGCGAGTTTATCACGACAAGGGCAGCTTCCATTCAACAACTCTGTGAACTACTACTATGACAAGTACCATAAGGGTCAAGATGTCACTGTGTATGTTATTGACACTGGTATCTTCAAGGAACACCCTGAGTTTGAAGAAAGGGTTGTTGAGCAAGTGAACTTCACTCCAGCGCCAACTGGCGACTCAAGTGGTCATGGCACTCACGTCGCAGGTGTTATTGGTTCCAAGACTTTTGGAGTCGCAAAAAAGGTCAATATAATTGATCTCAAAGCCTTGGATGATAAAGGCTCAGGCTCCCTTACAAGTGTACTTGGTGCAATACAACATGCTGCGAAGCATAGAGAGGCAAACAACATCAAAGGAGTCATCAATCTTTCTTTGGGCTCACAAAAGAACGAAGTTCTCAATTCTGCCCTCAATGCTGCCACAAGAAGCGGATTGGTTGTTATTGCCGCTGCTGGAAATTTTGCAAGTGATTCTTGCGGTACAAGTCCAGCTAGCGCTGATGGTGTCATCTCAGTCGGCGCATTTGACGATAGAACAGACAAATTGGCATCGTTTACAAATTACGGAAAGTGTGTAGATGTTCTTGCAAGTGGTGTCAATGTGAGAAGTGTCCATCATGTTCTCTCTAAGTACACTCAAGTCATGAGCGGAACATCAATGAGTGCTCCTTCCATTGCAGGTCTCGCTGCGGTTTTGTTAAGTCAAGGTGTTGAACCAAGAGACGTCAAGAGCAAGTTGGTTCAACTCAGCAGATGCAACAGAATCCAGAAGATGATTAAAGATACACCAAATAGGGTAGCTTTCAACGGCATCAACAAAGTCGATGATGAATACCCAATCTCTTCGATGTACGACTCCTTTGATCATGGCCGCCCCTTCCAGCCATCCTTTGCAAGACCAGTTCATGGCACATCTGATTTCAGTTCTGATTCGATGTATATTGCATCTGATGACTCAATAGATGAGGAATCTCGAGTTTATATCAAACCAATCTTTGAAGAACCTCCTCATGATGAGCCGCTTGATTTCGATGATGAAGAAATTAGAGCTGCAATCGCTGAAGGAATCGTATTGCTAAGTTAGTCTCCATCATTTCCGGTTCCGTTGATTTGGAAATGATCGAAAACCTTCGCAAAGAATAACATTACGTTTCTTATTTTTTTTGGCTGTTCTGCATGATGAAAGTATCTATCTTTACTTGACGGATATTTCAACCCATGTAATAAGTGTATTCATTACTTAGAGCCTTGAGCATAGTAGTGCAAGTAGGCAGACAATGTCTTGGTTCCCTCAATGTAGTTTGAAACATCTAATTTTTCATTGGTGGAGTGAGCACCATCATCACCTCTACCTACTGGAAGTAACAAGACAGAAGTCTTCAATTCCTTTTCGAAAGTGAGTGTTATTGGAATCGAACCACCTTCTCTTGTCAAATCAGGTTCAACATTCCAGACAGCCTTGGTGGCCTTTCTAGCAGCGGTGAAATTCTCGTTGAATGGATCAGAGAGCCAATAGTCACCATCATGGATTAACTCTGCCTCGCAAGTGTTTGGAGAGTTCAAGAGGTTAAATTGTTCATCGACATGTTTTTTGATCAACTCAGTAAGTTTTTCAGATGAGATATCTGGCACGGTTCTTATAGAAAACTTACCCTTAACCTTAGCTGGAATAACAGTCTTAGCACCAGCTTCGGAGAAGGCACCTTCGATACCATGGATAGAAAGGGATGGGTATCTCCATCTGTGTTGTAAAATGGATTTCTTATCTTTGTACAAAGCAGTGTCAGATCCCGTAGCCTGGTTAAGAACTGCCACATCGAATTCAATATCATCGTAAAGCTTGTCCTCCTCTTCGGATAACGGCTGAACTTGCTCATCAATCCCCTTGATCAAGATCTTACCGTTAGTGTCAACAAGAGTGGCCAATATTTTAATCAAATCGGTCATTGGTTCAGCAACGATACCCCCAAACAAACCAGAATGCAAATCAGCAGCTGGGCCCTTCACTGCAATCTGGTAGTAATTGACTCCTCTCAAACCATAAGTTAGTACTGGCTTAGTGGTACCCAACCAGTAGTTATCAGAGATACAAACGGCATCAACGCCTTTGAAGTAACCTTGGGCCTCCTTTGCAATCAGATCATCCAATCCTAGGGAACCGGATTCTTCCATACCTTCGAAACAAGTAACCAAGTTCACTGGGAGCTCCAAACCAAGCTCGTTGTGTGCCTGGATGGCGTTCAACCAGCCCATCACTGGGCCTTTATCATCAGATGAACCTCTTCCGTAGAGGACATCATCCTTTTGAACAAGCTTGAAAGGATCAGTGCTCCAGCCGTCCTCCAGGGAAGCCGGTTGGACGTCGTAGTGGCCGTACACAAGCACTGTCTTCTTCTCTGGGTCCCTGCCGAAACGGGAGAGCACAATTGGTGGCAATTGCAAAGTAGGGTCAGCCACTGGTGGAGGTTGTGTACCGAGTTCTCTAAGCTCAATGTCTTGAGCACCAAGCGCCTCCAGTTCAGCTTTCAAGAAATGTGCCGTCTTGACAACCTCCGATCTCAAGGACTCATCACCAGAAACGGATGGGATCTCAACAGCTTTACGCAAACGGTCAATGAATTGCGGTTTGAGCTCGTTGATCTTGTTAAACAGAGCGGTGAAATCGGGCTCGGACATGGTAGCGTAATCTCTCTTCTCAGAAGACATTGGACGACGGATCGGTCTTCTGTGTATGGACACAATTGATCTTGCAAGAAGTTTTGAGAAGCCAAAGCGGTTCATCCAGTGGCGGGGGAGGAAGAAATGAATTGGAAGTCTCAAGCTGAAACGGGAGACCCCGGTGGGAAAAGGTGGGAAAAGGTCGCGAACAAGTGCCTTCGCCGCATCAGGATAAGGAGCGATATGATGATGAGGCGATGAAAGGGCATATAAAGTCTCTCCTCCATCAATGAGTGGAAAGTGGTTGATAACTAGTGAACTGTGAGATATTTAGAGCCATTGAATTTCCAATCGAGGTAAGAGTTCATTAATGGTATATCAAGCGAGCACTTTCTATGCCCATATTTGGATGTTATACATATTTAAAGAGATTACCCGGGCTAATCAGTTCTCTGTTCGAAACTCGTTGAAGGAGTGTTCTTGCCAATTTTTTTATATGTCTGATCGACTCGTTCATGGTGATTGCGTTTCGTTCATCATTGACTTGTGAATACTGAACGCCTTCGGACTTTTACAACAGTACACCAGACTTTTACAACATACACCAGACTGTGTAAAACAACATGGACAAGAGTTCAATTTCTTATCAAATCCTCGGATGAATTCCCTTATCTGGTCATAAAGCCGACACCGATGACACATATTGTCTACGACTATATATGGATCCTTGATACCTCTTCCAATTCCAGCCTAAAGCCATGTTTAAGAATACATTTGAAACTATGACGAAGTATAAAGTGTTTCTCCCTATTCATCCATCTCGAGTCGACATACCAGACCGTCTCCCTGAGTTCCAACAGTTCCAGGAACAGTTCGATGTAATCGTGAAGAAGATCGATATCAAGGAACTATCTGAATGGAAGAACTTATTTGAAACTGAACTTCGTGATATCAGTGCTATTTGGGTGACGAATGTGTTCTTTAGACTGCCGTTCAAGTTCAACGATATTATCGATTTCTTCCCAAATAGCCTACGTGTCGTCGCTCTACCGTGGGTTGGTCATGATAGTTTTGATGGAGCCAAGCTGAGGGAAAAGGGTATTGTTCTGGCCAATGTTGGTGAAGCACCATCAAAGGAAGTTGCTGATATTGCATTACAGCTGACCTTGGGAACATTCAGATACACATCCTACTTTGAGAAGTCCCTAAGAGCCAAAGCTGGTAACATCACTGAAGTTAGACAGGTTCTTGGCGGTACAGAAGTGGACATTACGGGGGAACCATTACCACCAGCTGATGAAGACAGAAAGAACTGGGCAAGGTATGTCACTCTCGGTGGTAAGCCTTTGAACTCGCCAGCTGGTAAAGTTGTCGGGCTGGTTGGGCTTGGTGCAATTGGTAAAGAGATTGCTTTAAGACTATGGGCCATTGGGATGCAGATCGCATACACGAAGAGATCACAATTAGCCGAGGAAGAGTTAGAGTCTCTACCATATAAACCAACCTTTTATGAATCATTCGAAGACCTCATCCCTCATGTGAATCTCCTTGTGCTCGCTGTGCCACACACACCACAAACTGTGAGACTCATAAATGAAGACTCCATCAAATTGTTTAAGAAAGGTATCAGAATCGTTAATATTGGTCGTGGTTCTGCGATCGATGAAGACGTTCTTTTTAAAGCTCTTGATGATGGAACAGCGAACTCTGCTGGGCTTGACGTATTCCTTAATGAGCCACAGATCGACAAGAGGTTCTTGAATAGACATGATGTTGTGATCTTACCACATCTGGGTTCTTTCACCGTGGATAACTTCAGAATTTCAACTATTAGAACAATCGAAAACATCAAGGATGTGATATTGGGTAGCGGATCTGGTATCTCTCCAGTCAATTGAGCCGAACTACAAGGAAACAAAAGATCTGTCGCCATAAATGAATATTCACTCCTCGTTGTCAGTCTTCTCAATGACTCTGTGCAAAAATGGCTTGTATACAGTGTCATAGTAGTGAGGTTTCAGCTCCTTACCTGTCTGACCATTGACAAAGGCGAAGTAAGACTCATAGATATCACCATTCTTCTTACCGATCTGGGAACCAAGAAAGAAGTCACTCAAATTGAAGGCATCAGTGATACCAATGATATCTGGTCTCAGTTTGTCATTGATCTCATCAATCTTGTAGTTGAGTTGCTCATAGAATTCAGAACCACTGATCACACCAAAGGAGTAGAATTGGGCAATGTTTTCAGAAGTGATGTGAAGAGCATACAAATTGCACAAGAGTGATAGGACTGGATAGACCTCCTCGCTTGCAGACTTGACTCTCTGATGGAAAGTCTTGAGAATGACTAACTTGGTGTGGACCTTGGCAATCTCAAATCTGTTTGAAGAGACCTTCTCGAATGAGAGCTCCTTATCCTTGATATCTTTCACGAATTTCTTATAACTTTCTGTGGCCTTCTTGACCAACTTCTGAGAGACAACTTCCCAAGCCCTGATCAAAGACTCGTTGTCTTTCAAATCCTCAACATGGAGCTTAAAATCATCAGGCTGATCCAAGTATTTGGAATACTCACCGAGCTTACCACCTCTCTCTAAAGTCAAGTAGTTCTGGATCAATGCCCTTCCACAACTTAAACTGAGAACATTGTTATCACCTTCCCAAGTGCATTGCACAACCCAATCGTTATAGCCTTGGCCAAACCCATTGTAAGCTGAATAACCATGACCACCGCAACTTTGTCTTGCCTCGTCGATGATCTTACATGTTTCCCAAGTACCAAATGCCTTCATACCAGCTGACAGGGCAAATAGATCCTTCATGTTGGGAACCACCTCTTCCAGATCGCCAGAATTAACAAGGTTAAGGACATTTTTTTGAAAATTCTCCACTTCGATACTTGAGGAGTTCATGGCAAAGACAGAGGCTAGTAATGGGAACAATCTTCTTCTGTGATGAGTATAATCAATTATTTTCTTCTCGTTCCCATCGGCATCCTTACCGAATTGTCTTCTCATAGTGGCATATCTCAAAGCGATGGTGATGAATCTCTTACCAGTTTGATAAGAATCTGTAACCATTGAGACTCTTCCTCTGACCAAAGCAGTGTATCCCATCTGTTCAGCATACTCTGGCTTAGAGATTTTCCCATTATTATCAACTTTGGTATATCTAGATAGCATATTCTCTCTTGGGATTCTCACCTCAGTAAACTGGATCCAGCCGTTATCGATACCATCACGGCCCATCTTCTTACCAATGTCACCAATAGCTATACCTGGGAGAAGGTCATGTGTGTGGATATCTCTCAATTGCGTAATGAATTGCTTGACCCCATGATCTTTTCCTTTAACGATCAATCTAGCGTAGACGACACAATGTGTAGCGCTATGGGCAGCACCACCAATCCACCACTTGGTAGCGCCTAAGTTTGGTGTGTTCAAAACAAAGCAGTCATTGTCTTCATCGTACTCAGCTTGTGTTTGTAACCCAGCAACGTTTGAACCGTGTGTCAGCTCAGTCATACCGAAACAGCCAAAGAACTTGGAGCAGTTCACACCTCCCTTATCTACTATCCATTTCTGAATCTGTTCAGAAGTACCCATAGCTCTCACAGTATGCATAAAGAGCCCATAATGGACACCTAACCTGGTATAAGTGGCACCGTCAAAGATACCAAGCAAGGAGAACCGCTTGATGAAAGTCTCCTCGTCGTCCATGATGAGAAAGGGAGACATCCTTGCGATTCTCTTAAAAGAGATCTCACGCTGCTCTTTCCAAGAGAGATCATACAGAGGAATCTTGAATACTGGGTCCCTTTCAAATTGCAGCATCATCTTCTCTAACACTGCTGTTTGCTCTTCCCCGTTGTCAAGGAAGTACGTGAGTTTTCTTATGTTGAAGGAGCACTGGGCCCGCTCAGCCTGCATCTCCTCGATTGACATCGCTGATTTGTTCTCTGTTTCAGGTAATCCTGATCAAAGTCCATAGCTTGAACTTCTGGAGCAGCCCTTCTGGGCTTTTTATATGCCGGGCGGACTTCCGTTCTTTACCCCATAGTCTGGGGGTTTGCCCTCGGCTCGAGAAAAAAAAGGGCAACGAACAAGGAGGGAAACACAAAGAGCGAAGTGCAATAATTTGTTGGGTGACTGCTTACTGGCTTCTGGTGCTGGGGATCTTTGTGTGAATATTTTCACAGATCTCGGCTGATAGAAGCTTGCCCCTCTCACATCCATTGTCATCGGTCAACCAGTGAAAATAAAACATAAGATATAATGAGGGTCACCAGAGTTCTGTGGAAGAACTTCGTGGCACAGACAACATACAACGTGAAGAGACATGACTTGCAGTCATCATTGTCCACTTTGATGTTCCAGCCAGAAACACTGGTGTGCTTTGCTACACATGGCCTGATCGCACAAATGGTAGAAGAGTCGACAAGGATACAGGAGAAACTGCCGTTTTTGTCCGTCCTTATCGCTTCCACGCCTCAACTCAGAGGTATTGAATGTTCCAGTGAGCTATGGTTACCCTCGCAACTAGCTGTCAAGAGCTTCAAAGAGCTTCAACCTTCGAGCTCCTCACAATGGGACATCAACGAGACAGAATTGGAACTACAACTGAAAGACACACACTTGAAGCTCTATCCTGAGGGCGGATATTTCGAGCAAACAAACTCCTTCTCTTGGTTAAGTCTATCCCAGGGGTTACACTCCCCAATACAGCATTTTGAGCGACTCAGCGTAGGTATCCCCTTGTCTGTGAAACAAATCGGCCATTATCACAATCTAAAGCCGCTTCATGAGGGCTCATTCGCTATAACCAAGAGTGATGGTAATGTCTTGTTTGAACTCGATGGTAGCGGTGCTTGTCAACTCTTAATCGATCTTCTGAAAGATCGTAATCCTCAGTTTGACGCGTATGCAAAGGTGATCGACTCTGATGGATCAAGAAAGATATATCACATCACTGCTGGAAGTCCATTGTATCAAGGTGATAGAGCACCTATCGTATTGAACAACGCCGATCTGACTGATGCAGTAAGTGCTGAACTGCTAATTATAGATCCAGACAATGCAAAGAGATTTTCTATAACAGACGGACTTGTTTTGGAAGCTGGTGATCTTGAAAGAGTCGATCGTCTTGAGCTCGAGAATGATACCATATATAATGATCATATACACTTTGGAAGTGAAAAGGGATACAAGATCAATGAAAGGATGCACTCGTCCCTGAACGAAACAGTTCAATTTCACTTCGTGGATCATGATTAAAATATTGATGTTCGGAGTAATTCCACCCTGATCTTTCATTTAAATTTTATTGTGCTGCGGCGTCTGAAATGTTATTTATTAATTATTATTTATAATACTGTACACTGAATAGTCTAACATAAGTCCGTGTAGTTGTACACAGAGCAGTCTAACATGAGTTGGTGTTGCACGTGCTATGCGAGATGACACAAAAAGAAATAAGAATGCGATAAACAGAACTCTGCACCTTTCTTATAAAATCCGATATAGTGTAACGGCTAGCACGGTTCGCTTTCACCGAGCAGACCCGGGTTCGACTCCCGGTATCGGAGTTTTTTTTGTTATAACCAATAAATTATCAATATTATATACGAACATCAAGCAGATCGTATAAAGATATTCAATTAAATGTGTGGAACACGGACTTACTCGACACCCAATGAGTTTAGTGTCCGGCGGCCTCCTATAGTCCTTCAGCTACTGCAATGCACAATCAGTCATAAGAGAGTCTAAACTGTGTGATAGATTTGGAAGTCGGATGTAGATAGTTCTTAGTTACTCCTAAGTTTCCCATGTTCTGCAATGTGCTAGCTGCCCTTAGTGCGCAATATCACATGTCATAAAATTTTAACGCTCTAAAGTAAACTAAATTGGGTACGGTGTTTCCACACTGATCCAGAGTCAGGGAATGGACGAGCATCAGTCAATAGATTCTTTCGGATCTTCTCAAGATCCTCATCTGCAAGGCCAAGTTTATCCCTGCAATACCCTTCGATACCACCGTAGTTTCTATTAAACATATGAATTGTGCTGATCATACTTTCATACTTGGAACTCACCAAGTTTTCGAACATCTCTTCATCAGTCAGATTCATCTCCATGTGTTCGAACAACTTATTGGCTTCACCTTTCTCTGCGTGCAACCTTTTTTGGAACCCTTCTTTCATATGCTTGAACTCTTTTAGCAATTGTGCATGGTTTGGACGAAGACCGATCGTGGTGAGTTCATACTCCTTTGCAATAACATGAGAATCAACACCCAAGATCAACAGAATTAGCATCGTCATGACACCAGTACGATCCTTTCCTGCGGTACAGTTATATGAGATAGCCGTATTTGGATTGTCACGCAAGAAGATAAGGACAAGTTTGAATGCATCAGGACCATGTTCTAGCATGTTTTCATATACGAGCTTATATGTATACCAAGAGAGGAGTAAGTTTCTGTAACGAAGAGCAATAGCCTGTGGTGACATATCAAGTGAACGGAAAACAGGTGTATTTTGGACATCGATACCATCAATAACCAATCCACCAGCCTTCTCAAACTCCCCCACAGATCTGAAATCAAACATTGCCTTCACACCAAGCTCTCTCAACTGATCCTTACCATATTCAGTAACATTTGAAGTGTTTGCAGATCTGTAGACGAGACCTGCCTTGACGTAATATTTGTTATTAGAAGTTCTCCAACCACCAATATCCCTGAAGTTGGCAATGCCTTCAATATTTCTCCATCTTGGAAAGCTATATATCTGCTTTGTGGATTCTCTAAACCTGGAGACATCCTTGAAGGTATGCAACCAGTTAATAATTTCTCTAGTCACCCGATAATTCCAGTTGACCATACCTCTCCTGGTCAATGGAAGTTTATCTGGATTGTGAATTATCTCGTTCTCATCGGTAATCACTGTGGTACCATAATAGTTGTGATCGGCGTGTGGCACAAAGGTCAATTGATGTCTTGATCCAAGTAGATTGGCAAAGAATGTCGAATCCTCGATAGGGACTATATGATCATTCAAGCCGTAGAGACTTAGCACTTGGATGTCTTCATCCAAATACTTGATAACACTCAAGTCTTGACGAGCAAGATCCTCAACCTCCTGTGGGGCGATTCTGATGTCTTGGTACTTACCGTATCTATATTGATTCAACATAACGTCTTTCCCATTGTGGTTACCAAACTTCAAGAGCAAGCTCGACTGATATCTCGAGGCACAGTTGACCAAATGTGGGACATATTGTGATGACTGGTTATGGTCTTGTTTCTTCTGCTGCTCATTAGCCCATTGGAACATAGCAACACCTCCTCTAGAATGGCCAATGATAACGTATGGCATAAGGTCAATACCGATCTCTGGGGTTTTGAACCCATGCTTGAAGATGTCATATACGATCTCAATATCCACTACATCTTGAGAAACCCTACGTCCTTCGTTAACAGACTCATTACCCTGTGAGTCACCACACCCTCTGAAGTCGAATCTGAAAGAGTAGAAACCCAACTTCGATGCCAACTCTTGTGCACATATTGCCTGATAGCAGTAGTTCTTGTGCCCCCCTTTTCCATGGAGCAAGATAGCAAGCTTATGAGTTGGAGGATAGTGGTTCTCTGAAGAAGTCGGGTTCAATTCAAGTTCTTTCTCATCCTTCAGAGCAGTTGGAGGAACCGTCAGTATACCCACAATACCAGGGCCCTGTATTTTTGAGTTTGGGACACTAATTGACAGCAGTTTCTCATTTGGGCCAAGTTTATAGTTGGTACAGATCTCAGGAGGCAGAAGCTTGACCTGTGGTTCCATTGCGGGCTCTACTTTCTCTGTTTTACTGTGGTTTGATCCTCTTGGGAAGCGTCAAGCCTTTTTAACCCTAGCCGTGGCCTCCCCCGCGCTGAAGAATCGGCCTCGGCAGCTTCGTTTCTCTACAAGGAAATTTCGTGTAAAGTGAAATAGGCCTATCAGAATTGTTTTGATGAATAAAAAGGAGTGAAACATTAGTTGTTGAGCCATTCATCTTGGACTATCTCTTGCATGGTTGGTCTCTTCCGGATATCACGCTGTAAGATACGCTTAATGAGCGCAAGACAGCCCTCACTGGTAACAAACGGGATACGTAGCTCACCTTCCATAATCTCATCAACATTGTAAAACGGATTCTCCTTGTACACCAAAGTATAAAGAAGGATACCCAGGGACCACACGTCTTGTGGCTTGCCTTCATAGGACTGACCATTAAGCACTTCAGGTGCTGCGTAATCCAAGGTACCGACGAAAACGTCAAACGGACCCTGCTTGATATAAGCAGCAGAACCAAAATCAATGAGCTTGATCACACCATTCGTATCGATGATCAGGTTCTCATCTTTGATGTCTCTATGGACGACGCCGTTATTATGAAGATGGTTGATTGCACTGATACATTGTTTAATGATCGATTTGCATTCAAACTCAGTCATGTTCTTCTTCAGTTCAATCAGGTCAAAAAGATCAATTGCAGGGGTTGGGAATCCATGTGGCGGGAGCTCAATGTAGTAATAGTCATCATCTTCGAAGAAATCAATCAGTCTCATGATGTTTGGATGTGGATTATTGTTTAGAGTGGACATGATCTGGATCTCAGATGGAATTGTTCCCAGTTTACGATCTCTGACCCATGTATCAACCAAGATACGCTCCTTGATGATGAGCTTAATCACAACTTTATAATTTGGATCCTCTTTGTTCTTAGCCAAAATGACACGGCCATAGGCACCTTGACCCATGTTCTTGATCACATCAAACTCCTTGATGCTCTTCTCACGTCGCTTTGAGCCAATGACTCGAGGATAATGCTTCGAAGTATTCTTGGTTCTCTCAATGGCATCATTCTCAATCTTCAAGAGTGTGAGTTCATCAAGTTTCTGATCCAAGACTTTATATTTAGTAAGATCAGTGCCATCATTATCTGG
Source organism: Williopsis suaveolens (assembly GCA_003708225.3). Classification (NCBI taxonomy): domain Eukaryota; kingdom Fungi; phylum Ascomycota; class Saccharomycetes; order Phaffomycetales; family Wickerhamomycetaceae; genus Williopsis; species Williopsis suaveolens. The sequence goes on along the minus strand of PPNS03000001.1, from coordinate 96,795 downwards.
TGTGGATGGAGCGATACCGTTTATGTCGACTTCGCTATGCCCAGTAGTGGAAGCAGTTGAACTTTGCACAGGAGAAGATCTTAAACTTGATGACCTTGAGATACTCTGAACCTCATTTTCATTGAAAATAGAAAGCTGTGATGGATGTTCCATTTCAGAATCACCATTCTCACTGCGAGAAGGTGTCACAACAACATTCTTCTCATTATCAGAATCAGCAGATATATCCTCAAATCCAACTTTGGTACGCAATCTGCTTCCGTAGACAGTTCTTGAATGAGTGACCCAAAGAACCAAAGTATTACCATCCGAACATCTTAATTGAACATCAATCTTGATGATGGATCCATCTTTATGACAACCATCAATACCGAATGATGTCAAGAATCCATCTTCGCCTTTATTCTCTGTGATGGCATTTATCTGGCGGAAGAAATGTTCAGGAAGTACCAATCCGGGCACAATCTTCAAAGCGGGCATGTTCATACGCACAAAAGTCAGAATATTTGTGAAATTTGGAATTACTTTATCCACAGCTTCATTAGTCAATTCCTTCTCGTCATATCCAAAGAGATTCTTACCGATGGAATCGTTCAAGGAAAGAATTTTATGAGTTGAAGCGGAAACAATAAAGACACCAGCGATATATGGCATAGAATGAATTCTCAACTTCACTCGACCTTCATTTTCATCCAGCACTTTTGAAGTGATTGCACATGGAATGTTGAATCCATTCTTCTTGACTGTGAAATATCTCTGATCATTCACCACTTGCGCCTCAAGTATTGCCAATGGGATACTTGAATCCTGGTTCTTAACTTTATCAGTGGCTCTAGAAAACTTCTCAACAAGATCATCCACAGTTTTATAATGGAACAAATGGTTGAAGAAATTCCCCGAGATGGGCCTTGACGACTCAAGCCTATGCGAATCGACACTGAATACCAAATCAACAGAGTCACAGGGGACTTGATCAAACATACAAATGATCAGACTTCCCTTCTTCTTAGCCCATAAACTTGCCCAGGTCACTTTGTTACCTCTCTTAGCGATTGCCACGACTTCACCTGCAAAGATTATATCTTTATTCGTGATGGAGTTGGCAATCAATCTATTCAGAACGAAATCACGAGCGTCAGCAGCGATAAGATCCAAAAGTGTCAATCGACGTAATGATGTTCTAGAGACACCAAAGATCAAACAGGCAAGATCATTCGCAGCTTTCAAGTTCCACGGGTCATCTAGTTCACAAGTAAAAACTGCCTGTGGCGAGGTATTTCTCTGAGATACATTATGGAAAACTCTATCGTTCTTCGTTGGTGTTCTTCCAGCTTCACCAAGAGATGATAATGCAAGAGAGGAAGCACCCTTGTTCAAAGAGATGATCGGTGTTTGAACAATAGGTTCATAGAATGGCGTTGCTAACGCATGTAGCAACTGAGTCCTTAGTTGAAACTCTGGATCAACGGCCTTAGACTCTGCAGTGGATAATGACAAATCATGAAGATTCTTAGCAAGCATCGTTGGAGAAGTGTCATTTGATAATTTATCTTCTTGAAGAATGCTTACCAGAGCCTCGAGGCCCATATTCATAGTTTTATCTGTAGGCTGTGACACTCCTGATGACGAGGCATTGAATAGCGCAGCAAGAGCAGCAGATGAGGCGTTTGAACGGATGTTTATCCCAGCGGCCATTTGGGTATCAGGAGGAATTTCATCAGCTGTCTCATTCTGGATTTCTGAGATGAATCTCGCAATATCCAAGTTCAAAGGAGATGAATGGGCCAATCCAGAATGTCTCTCATTCTTATCATTCATCAAGTCAGGTCTATCTATAAGGATCTCCAATGATCTCTTCAGTATAGAAAGCCGCACCGCTAGGGAATTTGGAGATAGATGAGCGTATGAGTAAGCATGCGTTGATTCTTTAGGGAACTTGAGAATCTCTGATGAGTTCAATGACAACTTAGAGATACCACCAGCGTTATAGCCGTGTTTACCTCTTGACTGGGACCTCTGCACGGGAGATCTCTGCTGTATCGACCTCTGAAGAGGCGACACGTGTTGTGGTTGTGATGCTGGCCGTTTTACACTGTGCTTTGGGGTTATCTGAAGTGGTGATTCCTCTGGGGGTTCATCCTCATCGTTGAAGAGTAAGAACGTCTGCTTCCCTGGATGTGGTACGGGACTCGCCAAAGGGCGCGTCGAATTAGCATCTTGTGTAGGTGTTCTGTGTTGAGATATAATATCATCCATGGATTCATCCTTGACCTTGAGTGTTGGTGTCGATATCCGACTGGGCGTTGAGCTGATGTTCAGCGAGGTCCCTTTACCATTGATCGGGCATGCGTATGGCATTATTACTCAGAATTGCGTTCAGAAGTATGAACTATCAAAGAGGGGGATATTCTCAGGGTATATGCTCAGGGGGGTAAGGGTATAATGGATGTGGTGTGTGCTTTCTCTTTCTTCAACCCTGTTAATAAAAGTTGACTGGAGGAGTGTTCTGATTGACTTTTCCAGCTCTGTGGTGTTGTTGTAGTGATGTAGTCCTGCCACTCGTCACCCTCTGTGTATTGTATGTGCGCAAGATAGACGGTACAAAGGAGATATCAACCTTCTGCTTCTTGTCCTGCGAGTCGGTCTATCAGAACTCAGCCTGACGTTTTTTTCCCTGTAAAATTTCCCTCTGTTGTTTTCACCCCCTGTGCGCTGGTGTTTTCAATTTTCAGCCCGCCTCAGTGCGATGAGGTTTTAAAAGCTTCCCAGGTGGTGATGCGATGTCACGGTGGTGGGAGGATTTGATTTTGTAGTTTGTTTATTGGCTATATATATTGGTGATGTTTGAACTCAGAGCTTTGCTCAAGCGGCTGGCCAATAGCATCGGTCCTGAGATGGTATAGAGTTTGGTATATAGCTAGCTACCTGTAACTTGAGAACGTTTTGCCACATATTCAGTGTCTACTGTCATCCGCGATCTCAACACAGTTCCAACCAGAGAGGGCTTCTGGGGCTCTGAGGATATGAATAACTTATAATGAACTTTTAAGCTACGTAGAGGAGCCGACTGAACACTTTTCATTGTTTAAGTTTTCAGGATACCACAACACCACTCAGACAACCTACATTATTACACGTACTGGACACCACACCAAACCTTTCAAAAGCCCTCATCATCCCTGGTAGACACAACACCGCTTTCCCTCAAATCAGCGGGAGAAAAGCCCAGACACAGAAAAGATAGGAAAACCGCACCCACAGAACAAGGGACAGAGGCAGGGAGACTAACAGAGACAAAGAGAGAGACGGTTTGTGAGAGAGAGATAGAGAGAGACAAAAAAAGTCGCCTTGAGAGCAGAGCAGACAGTCAAGTGGATCACCAGTACACACATTTTCTACCAGCGTTTTTCATCAGTCTACACCTTTTGATCCCCATGGATTGGCATCAGGAACTGACCAGTCAAGAGAGACTGCGGTATATCGCAGTGCTTATCCAGGCACTCAAGGAGCTTGCGAGCACCACAAACAACCTTGCCACGGTCGATCTGAACAAGCTGAAGCAGAGTGCTGAGGAGTTTGAGAAGTACTGTTTTCAGAATGCTACTTCAAAAGTTGGTTATATCAACTTCTTCCGCCAGAAAGTTCTAAGTATTAAGAACTCTACACGGTCGCAGAAGATGAGGATGGGTAATGGGAACATTGGCATGAATCAATCACAACAGCAACAGCCTCAGCAGGCCCAACCGCCACAGCAGCAGCAGCAGCAGCAGCAACAGCCTCAGCAACAGCCTCAGCAGCCGCTTCCACAACAACAGCAAGCCCAACGTCCTAACAATCCGAGTCAGATATTCCTTGCACAGCAGGCACAAGCTAGACAGCAGGCTGCCCAGCAGCTGAGATCCACACAGGCCCAGCAACAGACACAATTGCAACAACAGCCACAACAGGATGCTCAGAACAATGGGATTCGTAACAACTTTGTTCAGAACAATACTAATTTCAATCAGGTGTTACCACAGCAGAGATCTCAAGATACCCAACAGCAGCAGCAACAACAACAGTTAAATCAGACTCAACAGACAGTGAACGCCGTGGCAGCTCAGAATCTGAGCCAGATGATGAAAACACAGCCTATCCCTCCCCCACTGCTACAGAGAATCCCAAACTTGCCTCCGAATGTCAACACATGGGGTCAGATCTTCACACTGATGAGCAGTGGTCAGTTGAGTCAAAGCTATGGCCCTGTCATCAGGCAGGTCTATAACGTCCATCTACAGGTGGTCCAAAAACAACAGGCTCAGAAGTTTCAACAAAATAATACTTCGGTGAACCCTGGTGTATCTCAATCGAATGCGCAACAGAATAGCGATTTGGGTGCACAGTTGAGGCATCAGCAGGATTTGAGAAATAGACAGATGCAGCAGCAGAAGCAGGAGGCTGATTTGTCACAGAACCAATCTCAAATTAATCCGCAGCCTTTGAATCAACCTCCATTGACCTCACAGGAGCTGCAGAGATTAACCCAGAATGCCCTTCAGTTACTCACTAAGCTTCAAAATGAGAAGCAAATACCTCCTACGTTGACGGATGAGCAGAGAAACCTCTTTATTAAGCGATTCATTGCCAGACAACAACAAGTGAAATTCGAGTCCATGAATCTTCAACGCAATCAACAGAACTTCATAGGTGCTCAACAGAATGCTCAATTTAACAATACAACCAAGCCTACTCAATCTCAGCCACAGCAGCAGCAGAACTGGAGCAGTGCTAGTAACTTGAACATGAATCAACAAGATAGCAGCTTAACTATCCAGCAACAACAACTGAATGCAAGAAGACAGAACATTTTGCAGCAACAACAAAAACAACAACAGCAGTTTCAACAACAGGTCCAGAGCCAGATTCCTGCTCAGTTGGCTCAACAACAGCCACAGGTACCTCAGGTTCCTTCTCAACAGCAACAAAATCAAGCACAAGCTCAGATGAGAGCCAATGGCATTGATCCGAATTTCCAGAGAAACTTCATGACTCCAACTGAAAAGGACCGTGTTGAGTTGAGAATGATTCTGAACGAAGTCTCCAAAGTCCCAATAAAGTTACAAAACTTGACAAATCAGATGAATGCTGAGCAGAAACAGATTGTGAATTCCAAAGTTCAGACCCTCTTGTTACCTCTCTTCAATCTGATTGAGCAGTTGGTTCCGACTTTCTATACACTGACTAAGAGTGTTGAGGGAACGAGGAAGTTGTTGCACATGAGATTCATGGTCAAAGAAGTGTTGGATGGATTGAGAAGAAACGAGTATTATGCTAGTCCTGACCTCTTGGAGAAGATGAAATCTCAGTCCCAGAAGTATGTTGAGTTCGTGAAGGAGCAGATCAAACGCAAATCCGCACAGGGAGGTCAAGTTCCACCATCACAACATCAACCACAGCAACAGCAGCCACAACAACAGATACCTATGCCTTCTGGTACTGTGAGCGGGTCTGGTACTCAATGGAGCAACAATGCTGGTTCTTCGATGAATGGTCTCAATCCGGATATTACACCGCAACAACTGTTACAGAGAAAGCAACAACAGATCAATCAGAACATTACTCCACAACAGTTGTTACAACAACAGCAGCAGCAGCAGCTTAACTACCAACCAAACACACAAACACAACCTCAACCACAACCACAACCACAGGGTATGACAGGGTTTGATGTCAACATGAACTTCTCCAATGCGAACAATATTGATCTGAACATGTTGAGCGGAAAAATGTCTACTCCAGAATTGAATAATACATCTAGATTCAATTCATCTCCTGCAATGCCGAATGTTGCATTCCCAGCCAATAATAACAACAACAACAACAACAATAACAACTTCAATAACTCTCTACAGCTTGGTAATGTGAGTACGTTCCCTCAACAGCAACAATTGGGTAATTTGAACAAGGCTCTGCCTGCTACTCAGGGCAGAGTTCAACAGCAACCTATCCATCCTGTGGCACCTTCGACAGGCGCAACTACTGCTCCATCGCCTGCCATTGCTCCAAAGAAAGCTCCAGTAAGACGCAAGTCAAAAGCTGCGATCACTAAGAAGCCAACCTCGGGTGCAAGCACTCCAACCAATGTTCCAAAAACACCTGCAATGGCAGCTACGCCAGCTAGTGCAGATTCTAGTGCTCAAGCTCAGTTGTTGAAGAAGGAGCACGAGATACAATTGAAGGAGGATCAAGCTTCTAAGGCATTTGAGGAATATAAACAGAAGAGAAGGGATTTGTGGTTGACTAGACCTGTGGATTCATTTGCGTTGGCTTTGGCAAACTTACTGGAGCTTACTGATGAGGAGACAAAGATCATAGATTCTAAGAGTTCGAAGTTTGTTGACTCTAGAGCTTCACCGTTCCAGAAGGGATTGACACCGTCTGCTATCTTACAAACTCCTTTGACATTTTCAAATGCTAAGACTCCAAATTCTAGTGCGAAGCCAACAAGCGGTATCGTTACCGGAAGTGCTATATATTTGACATCCCCTAAACAATCACCAAACTCTAAGGATGATAGTATGTTGAAATGGAAGCCAAAAGTCACCCGTGATGCCATTGTATCTACTTTTAAGGAGGTTTGTGAGATTAAAAAGCTCATGATTCAAGATGGGTTTGGAGCAAAGCCTCAACTGCTTATTCCAACACCACCACCAGATGGTGACAAAAAGCATACGATGGATGATCAACCTGGCGTTGAGGAAGATGTTAAAAAGTTTAAGAAGGTTACTCTTGATGATTCCAACAACTTTTATGATGATGAAGGTAACATGTTGGATAAAGATACGATGTGGAATAACTGGGAGTACTGGACCACTCATTTGCAGGTGGAAGATGAATGATTATGCTTTGTCCTTTATTGCGCAGGCTGTAGTTTGTATTCTTGATAAAACTCTATTGTTAGGTGCCCCTACCACTAGGACTATTTACGTCAGCAAAACTTAATTTTTCCACCTTCCGATGAGCCATCGGGGGCCCTCGGAGGGCTTTGTGGGGGTAAGATGTCTTTGACTAAGGGAATTTGGGGTGGCTCTTGTGTCAACTGAGAGGTTTCGAATGAATAGGCCTTTGTAGATAAGTCTCCAGAAACTGTATCATCAACGCTACAATATCCTCACACACCCTCTCACAACGGTTCGCAGCAGTCCATGCACTGAAAAGTGTGGCCGGCGCACCTTGCTCCGGGCAGTTTATAAAGAGAAAAGCTCATCTTTGTTGAACAAACTTTTGAAGAAAGGAGAGTCACTTCCCAACTGAAGACTTCACACAACAATGTCCGTTGAACAAAAAGCCATCAGCACTATCAAGCTGCTTTCCGTCGACCAGGTCGCTAAGGCCAACTCTGGTCACCCAGGTGCCCCATTGGGCCTTGCTACCGTTGCACACATGATCTGGAAACAGATGAAGTTCAACCCAAAGAACCCAGACTGGATCAACAGAGACAGATTTGTGTTGTCCAACGGACACTCTGTTGCCCTCTTGTACTCCCTTTTGCACTTGTTTGGCTTCCCATTGACCATTGATGACTTGAAGAACTTTAGACAGTTGGGTTCTAAGACCCCAGGTCACCCAGAGGCTGAGACCCCTGGTATCGAGGTCACCACTGGTCCATTAGGTCAAGGTATCTCCAACGCTGTCGGCTTGGCCATTGCTCAGAAGCAATTCGCCGCTAGATACAACAAGCCAGAATTTACTTTGTCCGACAACTTGACCTATGTCATCCTCGGTGATGGTTGTTTGCAAGAGGGTGTTGCTTCTGAGGCTTGTTCCCTTGCTGGCCATTTGCAATTGAACAACTTGATTGCCTTCTACGATGACAACCACATCACCATTGATGGTAACACCAACGTGTCCTTCACCGAAGATGTCAACAAGAGATTCGAGTCTTATGGTTGGGAGGTCCAATGGATCAAGGATGGTAACAATGATGTCGATGCCATTGCTAAGGCCTTGAAACAAGCTAAGAAGTCCAAGAAGCCAACTTTGATCAGATTGACCACCGTCATCGGGTATGGTTCATTGCAAGAGGGAACTCACTCTGTTCACGGTTCCCCATTGAAGGCTGATGATATCAAGCAATTGAAGCAAAAGCTCGGTTTCAATCCAGAGGAGACCTTTGTTGTCCCACAAGAAGTTTATGACTTCTACAACAAGGAGACCATCCAACCAGGCCAGAAGGCAGAAGAGGAGTGGAATGCTCTTTTTAAGGCCTACTCTGACAAATACCCAAGCGAGGCTGCTGAGATCTCTAGAAGATTGGCTGGTGAGCTACCAGCTCAATGGATCGAGAAGTTGCCAACTTACACCACAGAGGACAAAGCTCTTGCCACTAGAAAGCTCTCCGAGATGGTGTTGGATTCCATCTTTGATTACATTCCAGAACTCATTGGTGGGTCTGCAGATTTGACTGGTTCCAACTTGACCCGTTCCAAGGAGGCCACCGACTTCCAGCCAGACGATGCTGAGGCCCCAGGTACATATGCTGGTCGTTACATTCGTTATGGTGTGCGTGAGCACGGTATGGGTGCCATCATGAACGGTATTTCTGCGTTTGGCGCCAACTACAAGGCCTACGGTGGTACTTTCCTCAACTTTGTCTCCTACGCTGCTGGTGCCGTTAGATTGTCTGCTTTGTCTGGCCATCCAGTCATCTGGGTCGCCACCCATGATTCCATTGGTCTTGGTGAAGATGGTCCTACCCATCAACCGATCGAGACTTTGGCACACTTCAGAGCCACTCCAAACTTGAAGGTGTGGAGACCAGCTGATGGTAACGAGGTTTCTGCTGCCTACAAGATTGCTCTTGAGCAGAAGCACACCCCATCCATCATCGCCTTGTCCAGACAGAACTTGCCACAATTGCAGGGTTCCTCTATTGAGAAGGCTGCTAAGGGTGGTTACGTCCTGCAGGATGCTGCTGGTGCCCAAGTTGTGCTCGTTGCTACCGGTTCCGAGGTTTCTCTTGCCGTTGAAGGTGCTGCTGCTCTTGCTTCCAAGGGAATTTCTTCCCGTGTCGTCTCCTTGCCAGACTTCCACACTTTTGACCAACAGGACAAGGAATACAGACTCTCTGTGTTGCCAGACGGTATTCCAATCGTCTCTATTGAGGTTTTGTCTACCATGGGCTGGGCCAAGTACGCACATGAGCAATTTGGTATTGACAGATTCGGTGCTTCTGGTAAGGCTTCTGATGTTTACAAGTTCTTTGACTTCACTCCTGAAGGTGTTGCTGACAGAGCTTTGAAGACCATCGAGTTCTACAAGGGTTCTAAGATTGTTTCTCCTTTGAACAAGGCTTTCTACTCTGTTGTTTAAACCACCTTTTTACGATCTTTTTGTTGATACAATTTTTACACGATTTTTGACCATTTTGAGAAACCTGTAGACACCTTAGAAGGAGGCGGTGCTATAACTGGAGAGGTAGAACGTCTAAAATAGTGAGAATTTGTTCATATATGTGTATTTCGATGGGCCATGAGATTTTACTGACAGATCTGTGTTCTGTCATCTCTGCTGTCCTTCAAAATTTGGCGTTGAATCATCACAACAAAATACATCAACATCATCAACACCAAGATGCCAGACCACCAAATCGCTGTTGGCTTCGTATGCCTCGGTAACATCTGTCGTTCTCCAATGGCAGAAGCTGTTTTCAAGCACACAGTCAAGAAACATGGCCTTGAGTGCCACTTCTCCAAGGTTGATTCCTTTGGCACCGCGGGTTATCATGTTGGTGAAACACCAGACTCAAGAAGTGCCTCAACATGCAAGAAACACAGCGTGCCTGTGAATCACAGAGCTCAACAGCTTTCTAAGAAGCATTATGACGAGTTTGATTTCCTCATTGGGATGGATGATTCCAACTTGTACAACATGGAAAAACTACAACCCAAGGGGTCAAGGGCACAGTTGAAGATGTTTGGTGACTATAACACTAGTAACAAGTTTAAAAAGATAGTGGATGATCCTTATTATGGTGGCGTTGATGGATTTGAGTATAATTTTGAACAGATCTCCTACTTCTCTGAAGAGTTCTTGAAGAAGGAATTACGCTGGAACCCATAACTTTATTTTCTATAGATGCTAGATATAAACGCACTAATAAATCGTACAGTCTACAATAAATGTACGATTAAACACCCCTTCTCTTAAAAAAAGAATATCTAGAAAGACGTCTGTAATTGGACGCTATCAGCATCAAAGTTCTCCATACGACGTGCCAGCCATACTCCTTCATAATCAAAGTACTTCCATGCAACTTTCTTCTCGGGACTCACAATTTGACCATTGACAAGCGTAGGCGGTTGAATCTCCTCAGTTTTCTGATACCATTTTTTTGATACTTTATCAAATGCCCAACCTTTCTTACATAACTCTCTAGCACTCAGCAATTGAACATAGTCTCCTCGATTGTAATAAAAGTTGAAGAACAAAGTACTTTGATCCAGCTTGGAAATTATACTAGAGTATGACAATTCTGGCAACGGTTCTTGTGGATAGAACAAAGAAGCTGGATGCGGTTTTGTTGGATAATAAGTCTTTGGTCTCTCTGAATCATACGAATCAGGACAGTTCAGAAGGGAGGTATCTAACATCTTAGAGATCTCATCGAATGGTTGTGGTCTTTGAATCAGATCCTTAATATGTTCAAAACTCTCCAGAAGATCCTTGGAATCCTCGTGAGATTCCTTAAACTTTCCATTCGGTTGAGAATCATCCATAGAGAGAACGGATGGCTTCATATTTGGAGTACTAGAAAGGCCTGGCGGAGGAGCTGTAGAAGTAGCGGTGGCTGGAGTTTGCAAATTAGTCAGATTGGTAGAAGAGGAGTTATTTGACAGAGTTACAGATAGTTCTGGAGCTGTTGGTTTCGGCGTGTTTTGAACAGAATTCGTAGCAGTACTTGAACCATTGGCATTAGGAGCCGAGATAGCGGCACTGGCCACAGATGAATACTTGAGTTCTTGTTTCTGCAGCACTGCTGGTTTGAGATTGCTGGTGGAGAACGTGCTTGTGGTTGGTGGTGTAATTTGTTGAGCAGAAGCGTACAAATGACTTGTACCGTGTTGTTTAGGCTTTGAAGCACTTCCCGGAGGCACACTTCCTGGGGGCACACTTCCAGAGGAAGAAGGAGCAGCAGCAAAAGAAGCTGGAGACACGAGTTTCTTCGGAGTATTATCAATAAGCACAGATTCAGGCTCCTCAGCTTCTCTTGTGGCAAATTCACCGACGCTTCCGAACGCGTCCTCGAGGTCATCCAAGTTAAGATCATCATAGATCGCGTCATCTTCCAAGAAATCAGGATCTTCATTCGACTCAACGTAGTACTTGATATCCTCTTGCAACTCATTCACTTGGTCAGTATCCAACTGATCATTGGCAACTAGTCTGAGGATCTGTTCCAATTTCTCAAGATGCCAGTTGTTTCTCTCAGTCTTCTCTTGTAATTCAGAGATCTCCTGTTGTTTGTTGTTGTCGAGCTTTCTTCCCTTCTTACCAGAGCTTTGCATTTGATCGATATTAGCCTCATGCTTCTCATTCTGTCTCTCCAATTCTTCGATCATTAGATGTATGAATTCAGAGGTTTCATCCTTCTCCTTCTGTCTTGGATCAACTCTCTCCATGCTGAGACCTTCCCTGGAGAATGCTTTTGTCTTCATGTTCTTCTCCACCACTTTGAAGCGCTCCATGGCATTCTCAATCAATCTTCTATTCTCCAGCAATTGTTTCTTATCCTTGACATCGTTACCACTGAGCCATGTCTTAATCTGATCTCTTTGTCTCTGAAGTTTCTTGATCTCTCTTTTCAAATCACTTTCCAATTTCTCCTTCTGCGATTGATTCTCACAGCCCTGAAGCTTATCATAGTAACCGTCAAAGATCTCAAGTCCTTCTTTGACTTTCTTGAAGACTTTGTCAATCTCTTGCAACAACTTTCTTTGTGACATGGTGCAATTAACTGTATGGGACGGGATTAATTGTGTCTCCTACCTTTCACTTTCAACAGTTCAGCACACCAACAGTAAGGTTGCACGATTCGATTTACCACTAGTAATCCAAGTAGCTTTCAATATCTCTTTGTGCTATCTCTCAGCTCTATCGCTGGGTCTGTGTTGGATTTGTTTGGTGTTCTGGGACGAAAAAGAGCCCACATGCGCCAAATTACCTCTTTCAGAGATTTACGAGGGCAAAAGTCACGTGAATAAGATCGGACATTATTCGCTTTGTATAAGGTAGCTATTCCAACAGTTGTGTTTCGCTTCAGTTTAGAACTTTAGATGTGAACCGCAATTGGGTAGTGGAGTTATAATTTATTAATTAATACTAAGTGGTCCATATACCAGATACCAGATCTTGAATGATGAAAATGTTTAGTGTGAGTTTTGACGGTCATAAAGAAGTAGAAAAACTTGTAAGAGAGTCGAGCGTGGAGAATGCTAGCAGTGAACCATTCAGTCCTAATAAGAGCAATTGTGATAGTTCAATTGATAATGGATTAATCATTAATCATTATCATAAGTTATGATTTTAATATTCTGCAAATTATACCACAGAGCCCTCCTCTTTCTCAACGATAAGAGCATGTTGCCCGGACCACCATCCTCGAGCTCTCTATACGAGCATCAACAAACAGGACGATGTAACAAGTACTAACTAACTAACTCACGTACGAAGCAGGATGTTTGAGTTCACTACGAAGGCACAGGAAATCACAGATATTCCAAAGGACACCAGGCAGTTCGTCAAGGATGCAGATTCGGTGATCGAAGCGGTATCGGCATGGAAGAAGTCCAGAACGTACAGCTACAAGTTATCCACAGGTGAGAAACAAGACGTCAAGACATACTATACGCATTTGAATGGCGAATATTGGATGGCAAGACATAGCGAGATTGACGGTACCAAGCATCCTTGGGGTAAGATTATGGAGTTTGCCATTGGTGCTAAGAAGAATGAAGACGGTGATTCATGGGTGATAGGGAATAATCTTCAACACACGGAGTACGAGATCGAATACACAAAAGTGTTGACCAAATGGGGGGAAATTTCACTGGATTCGTACGTTGGGTATAGTTCATTAGAGGACAAGTCACACCTGGAGAAATGGGCAAGTACGTGGTCGCATTATGAATTGGGTGCTCCACTGACGACACGGGAGTTTGGTGTGTTCATCCTTGTTGTAGAACCTGGGTATGTGAGAAGAGACTGTGCTTATGTGATCCAGCTGGTAGCGGATCGTTCGTCTGACTCTACGCACGTTCGTGGCGTCTACTGCTCTATTGAGAGATTCCAACTCAGAGGTGATGTGATCGACTGGACGATGTGTACCACGAGTGATAGTGGTGGCAATGTTCCCAAATGGCTACAGAACAGTCTTATTGCAAAGAACGTCTCGCATGATGTCCCTGTGTTCCTCGACTGGTTGGCAAAGAAGTGATGTGTGACGTGTATATGTATGTAAATGCCAGACGGATTAAACCTCAACCATCATTGGTTCCATGTTCTAGCTTCTCTCGCTACGGTAGGATTGTTCCTCGCTCCGTCCTCCCCCACAGGCTACTCCGCTTCCCCAAAGTTTTGTGTCAAACCTTATAACGAAATGGGGTTCGGACTTCGGAGTTGAAAAACTTTGGATCACCAACTCGTTAAAATTAGCTCAAATTGTGGAGAAGGTTGGGGGCTCGCTGCAAGGTGTTCACTCTTTGCTATACATACCCAGTTGATCTGGGTGTCTAATAGAGAGGAGAGAGACATATATAAGGGGATTAATGCCCTCCTCCAGGTAGTACATAGAGCTGATCATGTAGATCAAAAAACAAACAGTGCAATGCTCAGAACAAAGACATCCCTCTTTCACCCACAGACCTTGTCAATCCGTAGATTGGCAACATCCTCTATTCCTGAGACCCAAAAGGCAATCATCTTCTACAAGAATAATGGCCCCTTGGAGTACAAGGACATTCCCGTTCCAAAGCCAAAGCCAAACGAGATCTTGATTAACGTCAAGTACTCGGGTGTCTGCCACACTGATTTGCATGCCTGGAAGGGCGATTGGCCATTGCCAACTAAGTTACCATTAGTCGGTGGTCATGAAGGTGCCGGTGTCGTTGTCGCCAAGGGTGACCAGGTGAAGAACTTTGAAATTGGCGACTTGGCTGGTATCAAGTGGTTGAACGGTTCTTGTATGACTTGTGAGTACTGTGAGAACTCTTTTGAACCAAACTGTCCTCACGCTGACTTGTCTGGTTACACTCACGATGGTTCCTTCCAACAGTACGCTACCGCTGACGCTGTCCAGGCCGCCAAGATCCCTAAGGGCACAGACTTGGCTGGTGTCTCTCCAATCTTGTGCGCGGGTATCACTGTCTACAAGGCTTTGAAGACCGCAGACTTGAAAGCTGGTCAATGGGTGGCCATCTCTGGTGCTGGTGGTGGTTTGGGTTCCCTCGCTGTCCAATACGCCAAGGCCATGGGCTACAGGGTCCTCGGTATCGATGCTGGTGAGAAGGAAGGCCTTGCTCGTGAATTGGGATGCGAGGAGTTTGTTGACTTCAAGAGTTCACCAGATGTCGTCGAAGAGATCATTGAGAAGACAAAGGGTGGCCCACACGGTGTCATCAATGTTTCCGTCTCTGACGCTGCTATCTCTCAATCCACAAAGTTTGTGAGATCTTGTGGTAAGGTTGTCCTTGTCGGTTTGCCTCCATCAGCCGTGTGTCACTCTGATGTCTTCAATCATGTCATCAAGTCAATTCAAATCAGAGGTTCCTACGTTGGTAACAGAGCTGATTCTCGTGAAGCCATTGAGTTCTTCACCAGAGGTTTGGTCAAGTCTCCAATCAAGGTTGTCGGTTTGTCTGAATTGCCAAAGGTGTACGAGTTGATGGAGGAGGGCAAGATCTTGGGTCGTTATGTCGTTGACACTTCCAAGTGATCTACTTATTTAATCTCATAGCGTGAGAAGATCCTGGTGATCCTATTTGATATTTATGCCCACTGTTCACGTGACCAAACTGTAGAATAGTTCAAACATTTTAAACCTTTAACCTCCTATGTAAGCTAGCTTCGATTCCCTGGATAACTTCATTTTAGTTCTCTTTGAAATTGCTGAATCTGCCTATTGTAACTTAATTCTGGAATTGTTAGGGCTACCTTATTGTAGATTCCGGTGACACCCGAGGCCCCTGTCATCTGTTTTCCGATTTTTATATGTTCAGTAATTATATAGTGCAGAAGGAGACAGAAATAGTAGTAAACTTTTATCAATAAATTATCTATAGCATTAGAATTTAGCATGTTTCACTCTCCCTGATTAGTTATTAACTTATTAATAAACCGTAAACGGTTAAAACTTACTAGTCCCACCAAGTTCTTTTGCTATAACTTTGGGCAAGAAACAGCCGTTTTCGGAACTGATTCACTTGTACACTGAGAAGTCAAGTGTACTAGAATAGTTGCACATTCTGAGAATTTTGAAAGAAGTTGCGGAGTTCAGTGCCAGCGTCTCGAGTCACACGACTCACGCGTATCTTTAAAGTTCATTGAGAAGCCATATTTGAGTTTTAACTTCAACGGCGAAGATATGATGAGTTTTAGTCTCCCTTAATAGAGTAACCTGAGAGAAGAAATGAGTCCAACACAAGCTAAAAGTCGTTTACCTGGAGATCATGATTTATGACAATGTGACTAGAAGGGGAAGTCCCTGATAATATGATGAGAATGAATATTTTATGAATATGAATGTATTTCCTCATCAATGGGATATGAAGAGCCTTTAAAATGATCGAGTTTAATCGTGTGAATAATCTTATAAATTGGGGAATAACTCTGTTTACTAATGATAAAGAACCGCCATATTACCCAACAGTGCCGTTGGGTTTTTACTTTCAAGAAACTCTAACCTCTAAAAGCTTTTCTAACTCTTCTAGACCAAGGATTTTATTGGATTTGAAACTAGGAAGATATTAGTGGAGATCGATCATCGTACAATCCAATGTCGCTATTGCCAATTGGGGTCTTATCTAAGATCTCACCTGATGGATCACCTGATGGAGCATCATATATGATACTTTTACCTTTTTGTACTACCAAAGTATTAGACTCTAATACGGTATACCAATGCCATATAATAATCGCAGCTCGCAGCTGCCATCGATTGAGAGTCACAGCGGGGGGGGGGGTAACCTGAAGGTTTAGATGTTCAGTTAATTGTCCCAGGCTATGTTGTCTGTGAAGATTAGAGCATGTTGCCCGGACCACCATCCTCGAGCTCTCTATACGAGCATCAACAAACAGGACGATGTAACAAGTACTAACCAACTAACTCACGTACGAAGCAGGATGTTTGAGTTCACTACGAAGGCACAGGAAATCACAGATATTCCAAAGGACACCAGGCAGTTCGTCAAGGATGCAGATTCGGTGATCGAAGCGGTATCGGCATGGAAGAAGTCCAGAACGTACAGCTACAAGTTATCCACAGGTGAGAAACAAGACGTCAAGACATACTATACGCATTTGAATGGCGAATATTGGATGGCAAGACATAGCGAGATTGACGGTACCAAGCATCCTTGGGGTAAGATTATGGAGTTTGCCATTGGTGCTAAGAAGAATGAAGACGGTGATTCATGGGTGATAGGGAATAATCTTCAACACACGGAGTACGAGATCGAATACACAAAAGTGTTGACCAAATGGGGGGAAATTTCACTGGATTCGTACGTTGGGTATAGTTCATTAGAGGACAAGTCACACCTGGAGAAATGGGCAAGTACGTGGTCGCATTATGAATTGGGTGCTCCACTGACGACACGGGAGTTTGGTGTGTTCATCCTTGTTGTAGAACCTGGGTATGTGAGAAGAGACTGTGCTTATGTGATCCAGCTGGTAGCGGATCGTTCGTCTGACTCTACGCACGTTCGTGGCGTCTACTGCTCTATTGAGAGATTCCAACTCAGAGGTGATGTGATCGACTGGACGATGTGTACCACGAGTGATAGTGGTGGCAATGTTCCCAAATGGCTACAGAACAGTCTTATTGCAAAGAACGTCTCGCACGATGTCCCTGTGTTCCTCGACTGGTTGGCAAAGAAGTGATATTCCTATAACAAATGAAAGTGTTTATCGATCTTTTTAGATCAAGATCAAAATAAAACGATCAATCTACCCGACAACATCATGTCATTTTGCAACTCCCTACAATTTGCTCAGAGCCCAACGCGGCGTTATGGAATTTGTATCAGACTCCAATCACGGTCATCGGCAAGATGTTAGGTCGCTACATCGTTCAAATCTCAAATGAGGTCCTTTTATGTCCTTAAATTCATTTAATCTAACAGTTCGGGAATGAACTGTTATATATGATGATGTTCATATTATAAGGCAATGAATTATAAAATTAAAAAAAAAACTCTTCTCTATAACTTAGATAGCCATTCATAATTTTCATCAGAGCGCCTCAGTAACTGCTCAAAATCTAATGGTCCATTGACAGTCAAAAGTTGATCCAGGTTAATCAAACCTGAGGTATCTTGAGTATCATGACCAGTAGCTGGATCCAACTCATCAACGCCTAGCCCACGTAACAAAGTGGCATCATCAATCGGAGTGGCACCCCTCAGTTCTGTTTGTGGCAAAGCTTTAAAACTTGGTTCCCAAATGATATCTTCAGATGAAAGCATCTCATCATTAAGTATTTCAGCTGTTTGCATCATTTCTCCCAAACTTTCAAGGAATGAAGTAGAAGTGTTAACCAATTGATTCATCGAATCTAACTCGATCAATGCCGTCGCTGGGCTCATCTTTAAATCAATCCTTTGCAACATGTTTAACCTTGCAATAGGATCATCAAGAAACTTCGCATTGATGAAGTCAATCGTGTCGCGGATACATTTATATCCCTCCTTCCTTAAAGATCTCACATAGAACTTATACTTCAACGACATCTTGAAAGCTTGATAGTAACGAATACCAAGAGTGTTCTGCATCAGCACATTCATCCCAGATAACACTCGGAATGTGATATCTATCGTATCTGTCAAGGTTGGGATCAGTTCTCTTAGACCAATGCCACGAGATAATAAGTCAAGCGAATGATATAGGCGGATAATGAGTGAGATTAAGGAGTTCATTGATCTTTGGAACACGTTCTCAATGTACCTGTTCAGGTAGAATCTGTGATTGGCATCAACATAGTCAGCGTACTGGTTGGTCAAGAGCTTGAACGAGAGGTTAGACACCTCAATCGTGATTCGTAGATTCAACTGAAAGAATTCTTTCATCTTTGAAGAGTCTTGATGCTTCATCGACTCATAATGTAGCGATAGGGATTGGAACACAGCTAGCTGCAAGCCTCTCAATATGAAGTTATGCATAATCTTCTTGGAATTGTTGAAATTCACCATATCTTTTTCAGCCTCAGCGGATTCAGAGAGTCTTCTCATGTCTAGTATCGAGTAGTTGATCTGTACGTAGACCTGCATTCGTTTCAAGAGATCCATGATCTCACAAACCCTTGGTGATGAAGCAATGTTATTCACCATGTTCCCTAAGTCATAGTACATTTTCAACAATTTCTCCGAGCGTTGATATTCTTCGACGATAGCACGATCTAGAGGCGAATCAGCTTCATCCAAGTGTGGGAAGTCAACTTTGTATGAGTTCAAGTTTTGAACGAGACAGATATGACCAGCCAGTGTCGAGACTGTTCTATCCACTTCGAGAATACCTAACCATATCCGGCGCCACAAGTTGGCATGATCTTTATCAAAGTTCATCTGTGTATGGTTCGATGCATCTCTATTGAGCCCAATTGTATATGCGGATTGAACGATCATGCTGAAGAGAGTCTGAGATTGGGTTAGCTCCGAACCATCACCATCTTCAGGAGCATACATTAGATAGAGACGAAGGTAAAACAAGGCTTGGACTAACGCGAGTTTGGTCTTTCTCGTGATTTTGAACAAGGATAATATCGCCAAAGCCTGCGAGATGTACTCTGGGTCGATGGGGTATCGATTAAAGATCTGATCATTAAAACTTGGAGGAAGGGAGATATGAGTGAGCCTCATGATGATGAGAAGTATAGAGATGATAATCATGTCAAAACGATCATCAATTTTTAGAGAGATCGGAGAATCTTCAGCAGGGGAGACAACTATAGAGAACACTTTAGCGTCAAAGGCCTTTCTGTCAACATATGGGAAAAAGGGATAAACAATCTTGTAGAAGTACTCCAGATACATTCTCACCACACCGCGTGTGGGTAATAATGTCTCAACCTTTGCAATTATAGAATCTTCCTGAGAATAGCTAACGCTTAGCGGGAATTGGTTATTGCGAAGGGTATTTTTTGACATGCGTTCCTGGATGAATTTGGAAACAACTTCGACTACCTCTGGGCTTTCCCTTTCACCAAGCATATATAGAAACTCCGTCAATGATGCATCCAGTCTGGTCTTTTGACCTCCTTGTTTCTTTTTAAGATCACCGAAACGAGCTTTATACAAGGCACAACACAAGTTGAAATAACCAGCAATAACCATGGAAAACTGATCATTTTTGTAGTGAGCAACGGTCGATAGCGGTTTATGTTCTTCCATACCAGATCTCTTTATAGTCAAGGCATTGTACAACTCGTAGAAGTCCACAGCATCAGTGTTTTCAGGTTCTGGCTCATTGATTGTGCGTTTCAATGCCTTCAATTCGGCCTTGAGATTATCCATTTCCTCGTGCATAGCGAAACTCTCGGAACTATTCTGCACTATTGAAACCAAAGAACTAACAGGTGAGACCTTCACAGGTACTGGCGGCTCAACAGGTCTGGTCACCCAGTGTGGTGGTTCGTACTGACACAGGTGTCCCACGTTACACTTGACACAGTTCGTACATGCAGGCCTTTGCTTATCACACTTGATCTTACGTGCCTTGCAGTTGAGACATACAACGCTCATTCGCTGTCTTTTCTTGGGCTTTTCCATCTTCCTCCAAATCCTCTTTGTCGTTGTGGTGTTCTGTTGATGTTTTCCGTTTCATGATACCCGAAATCTTTTGATTGCCACTTTTGGCACATTGATTAAAACGACAGCGGCACCTCAGTTACCTCATAGTAAGGTGAAAAAGAGATCGGTGGACAGACAAAGAAAGACCAGAATGTCAGATACAGAGACAGACAGCGACATCCCACTTGCAGGAGGGTTCATCAGAGATGATCCAGATCTGAAGAAGAAGAGCAGAGCGCCACCGAAGAGAAGCCGAACACCAAAAAAGAGCTACATTGAATCCGACCTGTCTGAGGAGGACGTTGCAATTGTGAAGGCACGACCAAGGCGATCTACAGCGAGAGCCACGAAAAGAAAGCTCAAGATGCTCGGCGATGACTACGATGAGTACAACAAGGAAGACGATAAGGACTTTGAAGGCGAATTGGAATCTGAAGATGACGATGTTGTTATTATCGAGAGAGTAAACTTGATCTCAGACGGTGGTAATGAGGATGCTAACATTGTTATCTCTGAAGCTGAAGAAATTGCTGAGGAAGCTGCAGGCTTTATCAAGAATGAGAAGAGACCGAAGAAGAAGACCACCAGAAAGCCCAGAACGCTCAAGCCAAAGAAGCCTAAGATCCCATACCACCAGAGAATGACAGAAAAACTTTATGAGATGCATCCAGATCTGAAGGATGTGTTCCCTAACCTTGAATCAGCCGAGAAGATCAAGCCTGAGAGAGCACCACAACCTGAAGGTATGAAGATCTCACTATTACCCTTTCAACTTGAAGGGTTAAATTGGCTGATCCGACAAGAGGCGAGTATCTATAACGGTGGTATTCTTGCAGATGAAATGGGTATGGGTAAGACGATACAAACGATTGCTCTCTTCCTCAGTGATCGTTCAAAGAGACCAAATCTCGTGGTGGCACCAACCGTGGCCTTGATGCAATGGAAGAATGAGATCGAACTACACGCTGGCGATTCATTAAGTGTGGCAGTGTTCCATGGTGCAAATAGATCCGGAGATGCTGACCTGTTAGCTCAAAATGACGTTATATTGACAACTTTTGCAGTATTAGAAAGTGTGTTTAGAAAAGAGAAATATGGCTTCAAACGAAAAGGTGCTACTATTAAAGAGAAATCAGTACTTCACAAAATCGAGTTTTATAGAGTGATCTTGGATGAAGCTCACAATATCAAAGATCGTCAGAGTAATACGGCAAGAGCTGCAAACAATTTGAGAACGCAAAAGAGATGGTGTCTTTCTGGTACTCCATTACAGAACCGTATTGGTGAGATGTATTCCTTGATTAAGTTCTTGAATATCGAGCCTTTTGGTAACTACTTCTGTACCAGATGTCCTTGTCGATCAAAAGAATGGAACTTCACGGATTGGAAACACTGTGATCATTGCGGTCACGTTCCAATGCAACATACAAACTTCTTCAACCATTTCATGCTCAAGAACATCCAAAAGTATGGTATTGAAGGTGATGGTCTTGCATCTTTTGGTAACATTCAGGCTTTACTAAAGAATATCATGTTGAGAAGAACCAAAGTGGAGAGAGCTGATGATTTGGGTCTTCCACCGAGAGTAGAGGAAATCAGAAGAGACTTTTTCAATGAGGAAGAGAAAGATCTTTATCAAAGTCTGTACTCTGACTCGAAAAGAAAGTTCAATGAATATGTTGCCGAAGGTGTTGTCTTGAACAACTATGCCAACATTTTTACCCTTATCACAAGAATGAGACAACTTGCAGACCACCCTGACCTTGTCTTGAGACGAGTTCACAATAACTCACAACTTGGAACAGAGGGACTGAGCGGTGTGATTGTGTGTCAGCTCTGTGATGATGAAGCAGAAGAACCTATCGAGTCCAGGTGTCATCACAAGTTCTGTCGTATGTGTATCAAGGAATACGTGGAGAGCTTTGGCGGGAATGAGGAGAAATTGGAGTGTCCAGTGTGCCATATAGCCCTGAGTATCGACCTATCTGCACCATCAATTGAAGTGAATGTTGATGATTTCAAGAAGGGTTCGATCGTGAATAGAATCAAGATGGGCGGTGAATGGAGATCATCAACAAAGATCGAAGCTTTAGTTGAAGAGCTCTATAAATTGAGATCTGATAGAGTTACTATCAAGTCCATCGTTTTTTCACAATTCACGTCTATGCTCGATCTTGTTGAATGGAGATTGAAAAGAGCAGGCTTTCAGACAGTCAAATTACAGGGTTCCATGTCTCCAATCCAAAGAGACAACACAATCCGTCACTTTATGGAAAATCCCCAAGTTGAAGTCTTTTTGGTGTCCTTGAAAGCTGGTGGTGTTGCTTTGAACTTGTGCGAGGCATCTCAAGTGTTTTTGATGGATCCATGGTGGAACCCATCTGTGGAGTGGCAATCTGGTGACAGAGTTCATAGAATTGGTCAGTATCGTCCAGTCAAGATTACAAGATTTTGTATTGAGGACAGTATCGAATCGAGAATCATTGAGCTTCAGGACAAGAAGGCCAATATGATCCATGCCACAATCAATCATGACGATGGGGCAATCAATAGACTGACACCAGACGATTTACAGTTTTTGTTTATGAATTAGAATTAAGCTCCCTTTGTTGTTATTGACAAGAAAGTAGTGGTTTCTCTACAAACATTAGATCATGTGCAAAATTTAACATAACATCGTTCTTTCGATTTAGTTGGAAGAACCACGAGCACCAGCACCGGAAGTCACCAACTTGAACTGCTCCTCTGACAAGTTAATTTCTGGGAGTGGCTCACCCACTTGTGTTGGTTGAGACAAGAAGCCAATTTTGATCAAGTATGCAACATAAACGGAGATCTGTTGGACATCAATACCTCTACCGGCAGATACATCGGTACTAGTCCACTCAGCATCTGCCTTCAAAGAAGCACGAGCATTGCTATCATCAAGCTCTGGAGCCTTTGTGTTGCTTGGCAAGTCATCCAAGACGAAGTGCAACAATGGGTACAGAGCGCTCTCCTTGGTCTCCTCAACGACAAATCTCTCAAGAGCTTTCTTCCAACTAACATAGTCGTCCTCCTTCAAGCCATACCCGAACTTGTTCAAAGCACCAACGTATTGAGTGAATGTTACTCTTGGGTGGCCAGTTACTTGGATAACAGCCAATTCATCCTCCTTTGGTGGATGAAGTGCACCTGCAACGGTAACCCTAGCGACATGGTCAACTGGAACCATGTTGATGGTGTTGTGAATGTTTGGATAAACACCCAGCTCAGCACAACCCTTGAGCATACGTAGAAGGAAATCATCAGTGTTGGAAGAGCCAGTCTTGGTCTCACCGGTAACGTAACCTGGCCTGATGATAGCACCTTTCAAACCACGTTCACCAGCACGACGAATGATGTACTCAGCAGCCCATTTGGATTGACCATAGCCGGAACCCAAGCCGTATGCCGAGCCAGACAGGTCATCAGACTCTGGAATACCATCCTTACCTTGAGAAAGAAGCTTATCAGACAGCTCAACAAAATGGTCAGTGTCAAGGGCGGAAGTCGAGGAAACAAATGCAAAGTATTTGGCCTTTCCAGAAGCAGCCAAGTTCAGAACGTGGACAGTACCAATGACGTTGGCGTCACGAAGTTTGCCGTACGGGTATACCCAGTGTACCAAAGCACCGTTGTGGATGATAACGTCAATAGTATCAGCTAATTCAGCCCAAGAAGACTCAGACAAGCCAAAGTTCTCCTTAGACAAATCTCCCAAGACAACTTCAATCTTTGACTCAAAAGAATTCTTCCAAACACCATAAGTCAAACCTGCCTTACGGAGTCTCTCAAGGCCCTTCTCTTTGTCAGCAGCACGGACATGGGCGAATACCTTGATATTAGAGTCTCTGTTCAGCAGGTCAGCGACAATGAAGGAACCAAGGAAACCAGTGGCACCGGTGACAAACACGTTGATTTGATCACTCTTAGAGAGAACAGATCTGGACTCGTAAGAGTTCTTCAAAAGAGTCTTAGAGAGTTCTTGAGCATCCTTAAAGTAGTCAGCTGGCTTTGCCTCTTCCTTCTCTTCCTCACCTACTGGAGCAAAGTCACCAGATTTCACACGCTCGATTTCCTTAGCAAATGCCTTGATGGTCGGGAACTTGAAGATGGTACCCAATGGGAGATCAATAACCAATTGCTTTCTCAATTCAAAGATCATTCTGGTGGCCAAGATAGAATGACCTCCCAAGTCAAAGAAAGAGTCATCTGGAGAGACAGTAGAAGGACGTTGTGGCAAGACAGAGATCCACAAGTCACGAACACGAGCTTCAGTTGCAGTGAATTGAGTGTCATCTTGTTCTGCAGCAGCGTGCTGAGCGACAGTATCAAGTTGAGAAATTGATGGGAATTGAAGCTTTGGCTTATCAACTTTACCATTAGGGTTCAAAGGGAGCTTGTGGAATGGCACAATTAGAGTAGGTATAGCATAGGAAGCAAGTCTCTTTTTCAAGAATACCTTGATATCCTTGATCAGTTTTCTGTAACCAACCAGACCAGTGACCACTGCATCATCCTTATCTTCAACTCCATCGATAGGAGATTTGAAGTTCTCAATGTCTTGAACGTCAGACTTTGGAACGATGTACGAGACCAAAGTTGGTTCGTTGTTGTGATCACGTCTCACGAGAGTAATATTCTCACGAACAAGTGGATGTTGAGAGATGTTTGTATCAATTTCCCCCAACTCAATACGG
Source organism: Williopsis suaveolens (assembly GCA_003708225.3). NCBI lineage: Eukaryota > Fungi > Ascomycota > Saccharomycetes > Phaffomycetales > Wickerhamomycetaceae > Williopsis > Williopsis suaveolens. Next base: position 72,035 of record PPNS03000001.1, on the reverse strand, counting down.
AAACCACGGATCTTAACTTGGTCATCAGCTCTACCACAACACTCGGTGTTACCATCGGGCAAATAACGACCCAAGTCACCGGTTCTGTAGAATCTGTCTCTTGGTCCCTTCCAGAATTGTCTCCATGGCTCACTCTTATTCTTTTGTTCATCCAATTCAACCCATTTCTTATTGTCGACATACCAGTTCTCAACAAATTTCTCTTTGTTCAAGTCTGGCAAACCTCTGTAGCCTTCAGACAAACCTGCAGCACGAACATAGATCTCACCAACTTCACCGACACCGCAAGTCTGAGATCTATCGTTTGTATTGACAACCAAGAGCTGAACGTTCAACATACCCTTACCAGCAGGCATGATATCTTTTTGGTTCTCCAAAAAGGTTGGATCTTTAGATCTAGAGGTAACCTCGAAGTAAGAAACGGCTCTTTGAGTCTCAGTAGTCCCGTACATGTTAATAATGTTCACGTTCTCAGCCAAAGTTTGCAATCTCAAACAGTCTCTCTTGGTCAAGATATCACCAACGAAGAAAGCATGATGTAAAGCTGGGAATTGAGCGGTAGCTTGAGCGGAAAGCAATTGACCCATAGCAGGAGTCAAATGCGTAACAGTGGCACCATAGTTAGCCATCCATTCAGCCAATTTACCTGGGGTACCAATATCATCGCCTGTTGGGACCAAGAGTTGAGCACCAAGGAAGATTGGTGTAAACATGTCCCTTTGGATCGGATCATGAGCAATACCAGACAACATGGTGAATCTATCCTTCTCTGAGAGGCCAAAAGTCTTGGCCATCCAGTCAAAGTAGTAAGCCAATGAGTAATGACGGCCAAGAACACCTTTTGGCAAACCTTCAGAACCAGACGTGAAGGATAAAGTTGGGTTAGAGTCTGGACCAACAAGGACACCTGTTGGAGTAGTTGGAATACCGGCAAAAACGTCAGCAGAATCTCCGAGCGCACCACCAAGGATGGAACCATCATCTTGGAGTTCGATCTGCGGAACACGAGAGACAACTTCCAATTCGTTTTTGATGTAGTCCTCAACCAATTGATCCAAGACACCAGCCTTCTTGATGACGATCAAACCCTTTGGCCTAGCCACTTGCAGGTAGACGTTTTGACGAGCTGGTGGGTAAGCTGGGTCGATGACAGAGAAAGTAGCACCAGCTTTCAAGACACCGAGGACAGAGACCAAGAGGTCAACACCACGAGATGAGTAAATCATAACGACATCACCACGTTGGATACCGGTTTTGACCAAGTAGTTACCAACTATGTTAGAAGTCTCGTTGATCTGTTTATATGTGAACTCACGGGACAGCTTTTCTGGTGTGAGGAATGATGGAGTCTCAATGGCAAGCACTCTATCTGGGAATTTAGCAGCGTTTTCTTGGAAGATATCATGGATGGCACCTCTGTATCCTGACCAGTCCAAATCAGTGGTTGGATCTGGAAGCAGGTCATGCTCAGCAGGCGTCACCAGAGAAACTTTGGTGATTTCAACAGATGGGGTACCAATGACAGTATCAAAGAATTGACTGAATTGTCTACCGATAATATCAATTCTTTCCTTCTTATAAAGCAAGGCGTTGTAGTAAACATCATAAGTAGAGCCATTTGCAAAGATGGAAAGATCTCTTACGGAGCCATACTCAGATAGGAGCTGATGCTTATTACCATGTTGGAAAGCCAATCTGAAGAGTTGTGGCTTACCTTCGAGTTTAGTGGAAGCCTTAATAGCCTCAGACAGCTCATCGTAGTCAACAGCTCTAGAGGAGCCTTGGTGGAAGAGATCAGTGACTTGTTGAACAAGCTCGATGAAAGACGCAGTTGGAGAAATGGTGAATCTCACAACGAATTCTTGAGAACCCTCTTCAGCATCGGTCGAGATCACGATATCATCATCACCAGTGAATCTGTAAATCAGCGTACCAAATACAGCAAGACCAACCGTGAAGGAAGTGGCACCCTCGACCTGGGAAGTGATAGCCTCGAGTTGTTCATTGGATGGAACTTGGAAACTTGAAGTGGCTTCAATGACCTTGTTGTTAGCTGGACGGATGAAGTCGTGAGGTAGCACAGATAGCGTTGGACTGCTCAGCACCTCAACCCAGTGTTGCAGATCTGACATTGTGTGTATATGGATAGCCTGTGGGAGGTGGTTGAAAATATCAGTAAAGAAACGGGGCTCCTTTAATTCAAAGTATAAAACGACCTGATCAACTTGAATGAGTCTTCCAATGTATGCACCGTTGCCGGATGAGTCTCCGCTGACCGGCGGACCCAGAACATCCGTACATCAAAACATTGCTTCTACTGCTGGCAATTGCTAGGGCGACTTGCACTTCTGCGCATTTTATGTATGTGTGACACAACTACAAAGCTGTTAAGAAAGAACACAGAGCGTCAGATTAAACAGTAGAAAGCGAATGCAAGAGTCTAAATAAGTCAAGTATATATATCTCAGGTTCAACACGATATTCATTATTTCGTAAAAAAGGACGCAATCAGTCAAACTTCAGCCAGTCCAGATCGTTCATCATTCCTTGGTCAGTTGGTGAATCCAACATAGGTTCATCTTCTTTTGTGACCAGCATACTGGGGTTCACAAACCCTCCAGCGCTATTCATCACGAGTCCACTCTCACGCCTTTGGAACATCTGTGGAATTCTCTTTTGGTTGAAACTGTTTGTGAGGTTCGTGGCACTAGCACTCGTTGACAGCATTGGTAACGATCCGGAACCAATCATGTTTGGTTGTATCGTTGAGACCGATGGTGAAATTGGCGATGGCATAGTGATTGGTGAGGGGGTATTAGTGAACTGTGACGGTGATGGAGCAAGAGTATAGTCATATGGCGAATTCGAAGAATGCTTACGGCCCAGTTGTTTTGGGCGCGGTGCAGACTTCGGAGCAGTTGGTATCGATGACGAAGGCTTAGGAAGGATTGGGACATTCTTGTAGCGCTGTTGTTGAGCAGAAGCGGCAGTTGAGCCTGGAGAGGCGATAGCAGATGGAGAATTTGCAGATGAACCAGGTGTGATGTTATAGAGTGTAATGTTCTTATCCAGGCTGGTCAACAATTTACTATCTTTATTCTGAGAAACACTTGAACGACGAGAGTTTCTTTTCTTGATAACATCTGTTTTCAATGAGAGTGGACGCATAGTTCCATGAAGCTTCTGGAAAAGACCGCATGCGTTACACAACGTATTACCATTTGGATCACGTCTCCATAGAGGGGTCTTTTGAGTTTGACAGTTGAAACATTCGGTATTGGCATTGCTTGAAGGGATTTTCTTCTTAGATAGTGACGTTGATAATGATGTTGTCGAAGAGTTTCTAGATAACGAAGAAGGTTCACCAAATCTACCATTGGCCTGATTAGGCAAGGATTGAGAGATGATACTGAAATTCTGGAACCCCTGGGCCGATGGAACCTGCTGCGGTTGTGATTGCTGGTATTCCTTTGGGAAATGTTGTTCTGAATGGATATGTTGATTCTGTTGCTGTTGAGAGTTATCCACATGACGCTGTTGAAGCTGTTGTTGCAGAAGCTGCTGTGGATGGATGTGGTGTTGTTGAGCAGCCAATAATGATGGTTGATGGTCTTGCTGCATGATTTGTTGTGGTTGAACAGATGTTGTTGGAACATTACCATGGCCAAACTGCTTGAATGGTAAGTTCTCTAGCTTAATGGTCTTGTCATTGACATTGACCCCTAAATCTCCACTCATCAGGTTCAAGTCCCATGTCATATCAATTTCACCATTCTGGTTATTATACTGTTGTGTTTCCATACCGAGGCCTTTCGTCAAGTTAGATTCTTTTGCAGTAACGGTAGTATATGTGGCTAACGTCTCCCTCGAGGAGTTTGTATCAACGCTTTGCTTATTAGAGTCCACACTAATTGGACTTAGGGAGTCAACACTTGAGTTGGTAATCCCACCAGTCTTCAGGTATGTCTGCGTTTTCTTGCAACTCTCTCTCAAAGTTCTGTTCTCGATTCTTGGTTGAAGAACCAGAAGTCTCTTTGCTGCGGTATAAATGTCCCAAATTGATGGTGAGGAATCCATCTTTTTCCAAACTTGGGGTTCAGCAGAGTAAATGGGGATATTTGTATAATAGAATCAGTCACAAGGGCAAAAGTTGTCAAATAAATACCACAAAAGGGATTATCTCCAGAGGAATGAAATATAGCCGCAAATACCTGGGAGATCGTGGAGGGATAATTAGTCACACGGATAATCTGGAAAACGTTTCTAGTCGGTTTGACTATATAAGTGTGTGTGTGGCGTACTGTGAGTAGCAGTCTTTAACCACAGCTGGCGTCCTTGCGAAGTGCTTTTCTTGACCTGGTGATATTTCTTGTTGTGGGTTTCTCCCTGGCTAATTTTTTGTCTGGCAAGGGAACTTGACTGACGAGTCAGCGCGCAAAAAGCAGCGTAATTTTCGGCACTACAAAGAACCGATTATGAAAAAGTGTGCCAAATTGTATAAAATTAAGCGAAATGGTGCGCAAATATGCGCAAATGCGCCAAAGCTTGGCACAATTAACTGAGATTAGCGTCAAAAACAAGTGAGCTCTTCAGGGACCTTTTTGACCTGTCTGTGGCTGAAGCCGGAGATTGGGGAACAAAACCTCTGGACGGCACACTTCTGGATACCCATCCTAGTTGAAAGCTTAGACCTCATGCTATTTACCCCATCATATGAATGCCCACAATAGAACAGATACCACCCACACGCTTTCTACATCACACCAAGTTTGTCAAGGCAGAAGAATATCAGAGCGCCAAAAACGTATGGTAACCGCACACAATCAGTTCAGCCAAGAAAACGGATCTGCCCGACCAACTACCGCTTTCGGACGATCGTTTCCGCAAATTGGCACAAACCCACACAAGCGAATACAGTTTCAACTTCTTTTTCATAAACATCCGATTAAAACCAATAGATCATCATCAACAAAAGTATAGAAAAAGGAGAGAGTACGTCTAATCGACTGTAAGATATAATAGAAGAGAAAAGATAAAAAATTGATGGAAAAAGACCAAAAAAGAAACACGCAATTATAGAAAAAAAGGAGACATCTCAGACATAAAACGGGTTCGTGAGCATGTCCAGAATAAAGAATTCCCAGCCCTTTTGGTAATGATAAGTTCATGATGCCATTCACATCTTCTTGTTCGGTTTCAATAGCTCAAATGAACACAATAGCTTATTGTCGACACTCATAACCGCACCCCAATTGTTAAATTCACCACAATAATTTGGGGCACTAAACACAGTGACTAACTTCTTCTTAGCAAAGAACTCATATCCGTCTTCGACAACCATATGTCCACGGATGATCAAATCAAACTTGAACTTACGTGTGAAGCTATCAACAACTTTCTTACCAAAGCAGTAGGAGACACCACGATCACTTTCTGACCATTCATTAACACCTGGATCAGGATCAGACCAGAGCAAATCAGCCAAAAGACCTTGTTCAGGGATATCGGTTGGCCTATGTATTTGCTCAATTTGATCCAAGGAGTATAAGTTTGGTGAGAGACCACCATGGATACAGAAGATCTTGTCAGAAATGATAGCAGCGATAGGTAAAGTGTTAAAAACATCGATAAAAGTCTTCCAACTCTTTAGGTTCAAACGTCTTTTACATTCGTCATAGAACCCGTAGATCTTCGTTATGTTTGCTGACTCGTGGTTACCTCTCAACATGAAAAAGTTCTCCGGGTATTTGATCTTGAAACAGAGCAACAAAAAAATAGTTTCAAGAGATTGCTTACCACGATCAACGTAGTCACCAAGGAACAAGTAGTTGGAATGAGGAGGCAACCCACTTAGCTTCATGATTCTCAAAAGGTCATTGAATTGACCATGGAGATCACCAACAACTTTCACTGGTGCACTCAACTTCAACAAACTGGGTTGATCTAAAAAGATCTCACGAGATTTGGAACAAATAGCAGCAACTTCTCTTGGAGACACAAAAAAATCTTCCGCCAAGGAACGTGGTGACTGTTTCCCCTGTAGGATTGGACTCGAGCTGACCGATCTCCCACCAGATTGGAGTAATTTTTCAATGATGGCATCAATATCAATATCCGAATGAGAGCGACGCTTGGTCTTCTTCGCACCTTCTTCCATTATAGGAGGAAGATTGCTCAAAGGCGGCGTAGCTGACAGTGAGCTCTCAGAGCTTCCCAGGGTGAAGACATCACTAAAGGAGGAAGAGATCTCGTCAATGTTCTTATCCGCGGTGGCGTTAAAGATCGGGGTACCAACCACAGGCAAGGTTTGTGTAGTTGGTTGAGAACGAGTATTATCAGAAACTTTAAGCGCCTTGGCCATCGACAGACTGATTTCCATTTCGAATGGGTCCACTGTGTCTTCATTAATGGTTTCGTCTGAACTGTTTGCGGTATCGTTGACATATTGGAACTTCATAGTACGTGGGCCAGAAACTCTCTTCTGGAGCTTATTCTTGTTGTATTGTAATTTGGCACTCTGCAATGAGGAGTGCTGTGTTTGGGTAGATTGATAGGAAGGAAACTTCCTATCATCAGGTTCAGGCTCGTCGCTGGTCAGAGCGTTCAAGCCTTGTGGTAATGCGTGGGTATTCGGGCTGGCATTCTTAGACGGGCTGTTCCCCATAACTTGTATGTGTAATATCCGAGATATAGAAAAAAGAGGAGGCGAGAACTTTGGAGTTTGAGTACTTCTTTATCGGGCGGTGAAAGAACCTCTAAGCGGTTGATTTCTGGGTGGCGCAAACCTTCTATTGTGGTTTGTCATGAAAAGGGTGAACAAAACTTCGTTGAGTTTTTCGTGTGTAATTGCAAAACCCCAACGGTTCGGCCAGTCCGGAAATAGGGGCCATTTGGCAGAAGGAGGAAGGAAAGGCTAGATTTGGAATTTGGAATTGGTAGTATTAGGATCGTACTGATCGTGAAATCAGAAAGGCACGATTCAACAATATATACAATAAGTCATTCCATCAAAATAAGCCTGGCAGCACTGATTTTTTCTGCACGTTCCTTTTACCGTTGACGGATTTCCCTCGGAAATCATCCAAATCGTGACGGTTATGATGCCCCTGCAGTCGGAGCTTTTCAAATTTCGTTTTTGTGCACTTTTGTGCAGATTCGCCATACAAAAAGAATTTGTTCTGAACTCTTTTGAAGCCCGTTTTCTCTCTTCAGTCCGATTACAAAAAGCGATCTATAACAATGTCCCTTGCCGAGTTTGACGAGATTAACTTCTCCAATTCCGCTGAGCGTCTGGATAAGCCATCCAACTACCTTCTTAAGAGAGCTCGCCGTAAACCAACTGGCCTCGAAGATTTGAGAAAATCATACCAGAGTGGCACGGTGTATGTTGGTAAATTGTCTTTTGATACCACTGAGGAGCGTATCCATGAGCTGTTTTCCAAAGTTGGTTACATTAAGCAGATCATCATGGGATTGGATCGTTTCACTGGTAATTACTGTGGGTTTTGCTTTGTGATCTACTATGATCCACAGGATGCTGTTAACGCTTTAAAGTACTTGAATGGTACCAAATTGGATGGTGGTGAGATCCAAATTGACTTGGATCCCGGATTTGAAGAAGGAAGACAATTCGGAAGAGGTAGAAATGGTGGTCAAGCTTCAACGGAGATGGAGGAGTACTACGCTAATCTTCAAGTTATGGGTAATACCCAGGATAACGGCTACATGGTTGATACGAATTGGAACAATGTCAGATTCGGTGCAAGAAGAGTTGAGAAGCTGATAACGGACACTTATATCCCAGGCTCAACGGAGGAATAATACTCCATTCTGACGTTTTTAATGAACTAACTAGATGATGATGAGACTACAAGTAGAAATTATAAAGACACAGTAGATTGGTAAAACATATAAAACAGTAAACGGGGAAACAACCTTTTTATTTGCCTCTTTTGAAGAGTCATGGCTAGCCTTTATAGTCTGCTCTCCGGGTCAATCTATGATCAGAGACACTTGGAAAAAGGAGACAAGGAACAGAAATTACTGGATAAAAACACAAGATGCTGGAAGAAAAGAAGAGAAAAAGAAAAAACACGATAAACAGATGGTATCAAACGGGTGTCGATCCAGGTCATATACGATCAATCAATCTTTTCTTCTTGATAGGATACCCTTGGTTCCCACTAAGGTTTGAGAATAATCTTCTGCGTCTCTTATTGATAAACCAGTTGCTCAACTGGACATTACTCAAACCGGTCTTTTCCAGGAGCATTCTCTTTTGTGTGTGGTTAGGGTAAGGATTATCCAAGTTGTTAACGATCCATTCGTTCAAGATATCAATAGTCTCCCGTGGGAGATTTGTACGCTTCTTAGAGTTTGCGGAGGCTGACGAACCAGATTGTGTAGAGTTTGGAGTGTTGGCACCTGTGGACGGAGCAGAATCTGTGGAGCCGATACTAGAGGCACGAGAAGGTATATTATTGTTTTCCTCTTGTTTCAACTCTGGCATGGCGACATTGGAGTAAGAATAAGATCTCTGTGGGCGAGCCACCAGCTTACCGGAAGCTGTGATGTCCTCAGAGTTGAATGGGACAGATGAGTCCGATACAGATGAAGTGGTTGGCAGTTGTGACATGGAGACTGAATGAGACATCCTCATCTGTTGTATTGGCTTTTCTTGTTGTGCTGGGATGGATGAAGAGCGTGGCTTTTCTTGGTCTTCTTCTTGTTGTTGCTGTTCAGTCTCAAACTCAGAAGAGCCGTGACGTTCTCTGAAAGCGAGTAGCAGCTCAGAGTCCTGGAGTTTCTGCTGGTTCTGGTAGTCGTCGATGGTCTGGAGGACATGTTCAATCGGCGGCAAAGATATTGAGATCTTGGAGTCAGATCTTTCTGGCTGCTGTGACGACTCTTGTCCCTTGAATTCATCAGCAGCATCTGTGGCCTCACTCCCAGAGCGGATCGTCTCACTCATCTCAAATGACTGCGTAGAAGATGTCTCACTAGCCTCTTCACTCTTAATCATCACACCGGAGACACTTTCTGTGGTTGTCGACCTTTACGAGTAACAAAAAAACACACCACGAAAACAGAGGGCAAGGGTAAAGGTAAAAGAGGAGGATGTGATATAGCAACCAATCTTCAGTGACACCACACAAAGACTATGAATACAGAGACCTGGTTGGATCTTCTTGATTAATGGGGCAAGAAGAAAGGGGTTAAAAAGGTTTGAAAACTCGATCGACTTTTTGGGTTGTCGGAGAGCTCCCAAAATTGTGTCAGAAAGAAAAAAAGCGCCAAATTTTTGTGTCGTCGACGATTTCCCGGTCCGGAACGCAGTGTTTCGAATGACGTTAAATTGTAGGAAACCACGAGAAAAAGTGGGAAACTGATCGAAGTAACTAGATAGATGGGATTACTGGTATATAATTGGTATTGGAGGCTACCAATATTTCCATATGTGCTCCAAAGCTGCCCCAAAGCCGTCCAACGACCGAATCAGCCGGCACTGGACATTTGTGCGCTGGGACGGTTTGTGTCAAAAACAGGCCCAAAAAAGAAAGAACTAAAAAGGAGTTTGGCGAACCGGCCAATCACAGAACTGACTAGAGATAACGCGTCAACTGAACGAGTGTGGGGACCCAGGAGGTTGATTATCGCCTACTGGTTTTATTATGTGGAGCAAGATATATCTCTACGTCAGAGTGTACGCCTTGTTTGAGTTGATCATCTCCGGGAGCACAATGAACAATCGATCATCTCCCACACTCTTTGTTTGATCCTTCAGATTTCTGGAATGTGCCACTTTGACTTTGAATTCCGCGCCATGGCAGCGAAAGATGAAAAAAAAAATTATGTGGCAGACTGAGAATTACGCAGGTGTTGTACCTGTTTGCGAATCCTACATGCAGGTGGATCGCGTGTGCGGCTACCATCACCTTTTGACTCGTTTCCTATAGGGTGGATTCAGAATCAGTGTGTAAGTTTTGGCTGGAGTCGGGACAATTCTATTTTGAATTTTCTCCTGGATCTCATGAGTGACTGAGCCATGCACATTGCAGACTGTCGTTTGTCCGATGTTCTCTGAAGTCAGGACTACCCTGTACACAGTAGATCCAACGGGCAAGAAGGCATGTCATGAAAGACCTCAGGGCTCATGATCAACATCAGCCTTACAAGATTCCACGTGGTAATATACACTTAGCTCTGAACTCTCGATCAGATGACTATTAAGTTTTAACCATCTAATTTCAATATATATCTAGTTGGTTAAAAGCTGATTCGTCCATCAGATTGCTATCTCATACTGCTTGTGACATCTCGCCATAGAAAGAACAAGAACCAAAATCGGCATGATCATTCACTGGTTAAATATACACCATGGCTTATCAACCACATTATAACTTGGGGGTGGTACTCTAAACGGTAAGATGATGGGAACTTCATCCTCTCTTAGGGTATATCTTTCGCCGATCTCGACAGGAACGAGTATCTTCCCTGGATAATGATTCTTTGTAATGAGAATACCAGCTTCATAATTATCCACTTTAGTTTTAAAGTCTTCAGACCTGGAGTTCAATGGATTCCCCCAGGCCTGTTTACTCATATTATGACTTGTAAAAAGAACCCAATCCAAGGTCTTGAAGTTATCCGATGTCATTATGAGGAATTTGGTATGATTAGGATTCGTTCCTCTCTGGCGAGACACACTCTTGTGCATGAGTGGTTGCAAAATCCTGTTTTGAGCTTGTCCTTTAACCGATGTAGTGTTATACATAGACCACGCACCTGAATCTGATCCAAACAATGAATCTTTGATACACTGTTCTGAAGGAAACATCACCATCAATTCAGAGTTGGTTGACTCCATAACGGCACGTAAACATTTATCACCATGTTTGATATGCATATCCTTTGGTGCAGGATTTGGGCCAAAGGCGCCAAGACACATTGGTGCAAGAAAATGTGTGAATATGTTTGAAGCCTCTCCAGCTTTCTGCGAATAGTAGAACGGACTAGCGATAGATGAAACTTGATATAGTAACTTCCTGTGCACATCATAATCATGAGAGATTGCATTATGAGCCTTCAATGCGTTATAAAGAGCCATGAAACCGAAACTGTCCGAGTTGGATGAAGTTGCCGACGCAATAAAGTCACCAATGACAAGTGAAAAGTCGGTTTCTTGAATGAGTTTAACCAGTTTTTGCAGCTCTGGCTTCGAATAGTTCCTAATCATAGAAATCAGGCTGTTCTTGAATTGCGATTGGTTATCCTCCCCACGTCTTAAGAATGGGCTCTCCCAAAAGATCTGATTGTTCGTTTCAAACTCACAGAGTCTCAAATTACAACTCAGGATCCAAAGTTTGATTGTTCCATCCTGGTACTCATTGATGATCAGCTTAGGATGATGTGAAGTATATGGTTTCATGAACACTTTGATTGGCCTCACATTATCATCGTTAAAGAGGCCCAATCCCATCAGTGTACCTTCTTGGTATATGAGTACAACTTCTGTCTGTTCTGGATTATGAAGCTCACCCAAGATAAAATCCAAATCATATTGGTAACTGAATAGGTATGTTCTTTTTAGTGTATCTGAACCCAAGATATCACCAAGTGTGATCGAATTTCCAAGCTTAGGATCGTCGTATAAGGGGTTATGAATCGGTCTAAAGGGAGGATCAGGCCAAAATTTCTGATAATACGGTGTCTGAGCTGCTTGCTGTGTTGGTACTTTATGATGTGCTGAATATTCTGGTTTGACAGGAGTTTTTACTTTTGTAATCACGATATCGTCATCATCTTGGTCAGAACTGTCCAGAGACACAACCTCAACATCGGCTTTCTTTCTAGCAAGTCGGATAGCAGAATCTTCTTCAATTGGTCTCTTTGTACCTCGTATTGGTTTCTTTACATGAGATGCCACAAATCCTGTTTCTTCCCGAGTTGTAGATGATTCTTCTTTCGGCACAGTAGCGTGATCAACATCACCGATAATCTCTTGGTTATGTTCTACAGCAACCACCTGTTCAACTGTCTTTGGCTCTGCCTGCTGTACCTCATCATCTTCTTTTCGGATGCCATGTGACTCAAACCGCTTCAGCCATGATGCTCTTACGGTGTCTCTCACAGTCTCTGACATCTTTCTCATGCTCCTGCCAATAATTCCTTTATGATGAAAGAGTATGATACAAACGCGATTTTTGACACAAACCTGAACAAATAGCCCATCTTTTTGGGACAATATTTGCAGGATGCAGACACAGTATCTGTCGATCATCGCTATTTAGAGAGTGCTATCACAAGATATGATACCAATCAAAGGGCTTACACATACAATTGCAACCATAAGATAAGATTAACCCCCGTGCTGAGCTCATCTGTCCAGGTAAATTTCGGCATGGAGTTAACCACTCCTTTGCGTAAATATCAGTACGAAATTTCGTCGTTTAACTCATTTTTCACTTTAAAAGCTAATTGCTGGGACTATGAAACCATAAAGAAGATTCCTGACGAATGTTTCTCACTTTCTATTCAATTGAATATACAATAGTTCTATTTAGTCTTCAAAAGACCTCCAAATCCTCCACCCACGCCCTAGAACGGCATTCGTTGCTTTTTTTTTTCGCCTTTTTTTTCACATGCACCAAATTTTTTTGCACATGTGCGAGTGGGCCGTATAAAAGAAAACTGAAAAGGCCAACGTTTCTCTCTTTCTACCTGCAACAATTAAGGAACCACAACAGGAACCCATACACCCATCACACACAATGTCTGCCCCAGCTGTTAACTACAAAGTCGCTGACATCTCTCTTGCCGCCTTTGGTCGTAAGGAGATTGAGCTCTCCGAGAACGAGATGCCAGGTTTGATGGAGATCAGAAGAAAGTATGGTGATCAACAACCATTGAAGGGAGCTAGAATCGCTGGTTGTTTGCACATGACCATCCAAACCGCTGTGTTGATCGAGACCCTTGTCGCTTTGGGTGCCGAGGTTACCTGGTCTTCTTGTAACATCTTCTCAACCCAAGACCACGCTGCCTCTGCTATCGCCGCTGCTGGTGTCCCAGTCTTCGCTTGGAAGGGTGAGACTGAGGAGGAGTACTTGTGGTGTATCGAGCAACAATTGTTTGCCTTCAAGGATGGTAAGAAGCTTAACTTGATCTTGGATGACGGTGGTGATTTGACCTCCCTCGTTCATGAGAAATACCCAGAGATGTTGGAGGACTGTTATGGTTTGTCTGAGGAGACCACTACTGGTGTCCACCACTTGTACAAGATGGTGAGAGAAGCTACTTTGAAGGTCCCAGCCATCAACGTCAATGACTCTGTCACCAAGTCCAAGTTTGACAACTTGTACGGTTGTAGAGAGTCCCTCATTGACGGTATCAAGCGTGCTACAGATGTCATGCTTGCTGGTAAGGTTGCAATCGTTGCTGGTTTCGGTGATGTCGGTAAGGGTTGTGCCATGGCCTTGAGAGGTATGGGTGCCCGCGTCATTGTCTCTGAGATTGACCCAATTAACGCTTTGCAAGCTGCTGTCGAGGGTTACCAAGTTGCCCCATTGGAGGACGTTGCTTCTATTGGTCAAGTCTTCGTCACCACTACTGGTTGTAGAGACATCATCACCTCAACCCATTTCGAACAAATGCCAGAGGATGCCATTGTCTGTAACATTGGTCACTTTGACATTGAGATCGATGTCGCTTGGTTGAAGGCTAACGCTGTTGAGACTGTTAACATCAAGCCACAAGTTGACCGTTTCACAATGAAGTCCGGTCGTCACATCATCTTGTTGGCGGAGGGTAGATTGGTCAACTTGGGTTGTGCTACTGGTCACTCTTCTTTCGTGATGTCTTGTTCCTTCTCTAACCAAGTTTTGGCCCAAATTGCTCTCTTCAAGGAGAATGATGCTGAGTTCAAGGCTAAGAACATCGAGTTCGCTAAGACTGGTCCTTTCGAGAAGGGTCAAGTCTACGTCTTGCCAAAGGTCTTGGATGAGGCTGTTGCCCGTTTCCATTTGAAGCACTTGGGTGTCGGTTTGACAACTTTGACCAACGTTCAATCTGACTACTTGGGTGTCCCAGTTGAGGGTCCATTCAAGGCTGACCACTACCGTTACTAAGTGCATTATCAGTGCCTGATATAACGGAAGTCTTTAATATGACACACGCATCAACTGCTGTGTCCACGTGATGCTCATGACTTTGTTTTACATTTCTCGATTGCATGTACTTGTGCAGTCCTTCTTTTCTTTATCTTACTATATTTTGGGTTATATTGGGTTTTGCACAAGCTTGAGGTTTTCCTTAGAGTTACATATATATTAATTAACGTCCTCAACGGATTGTTAGATTTCCTTTCACTGGAAGTAGTTTCTCTAAGATGCTCTCTATGTATGTATTTTATCTATGCTCTGGAAGGCCTTGGAGTCTGGAGCAAGAACTCACCAAGCTCTTCACCAAAGAATTCCTTAACTTCCCCCTTATACTCTGTAATCTTGTTCAACTCACCCAAAAGATCATAGTTGATAGTCTCACTCACATTTGAGTCCTTCATGTAATCATCATGGTTCACTATGAAGTCTCTGATGAATCTCGCACCTGTGCGTAATTCACCACTTGCCCTCTTAGACACGAGTTGAAGGTAATAGTACAATCTTTCCTTAGACCCACCTGGTGATATATCTTCCTTTGTTAAGTTGAAATGGTCGTACAAATGTTGTTGCACTATGTGGACCAAACCTGGGAAGGTATCACAACCATTAACAATCTCATCGAGTGAGAGTTCGACAGTTTCGTAGTCTGCGGAGTATATATTCTTCTTGAAATGGAACTTGTCATTGAGAACAGCATCTCTGTGATGAGCCGTCTTCATATTAGCTTCAATTAATGAGATTGGAATGTACCAGTTGTAGTCATGACTGAGGATCGCTTGTCCCAAAAGGCTTACAAACACGCAGAATGCTGCATTCTCGAAGTCGGTTACTTGAATCTCCATTGTTCTGAACTCCACTCTCCAGCCTGGTACTGACTTGTTATCAGGGATAGCCTTTTGAGTTGGTGGCTTGAATCTTAAGGTTTGCCAATTTGTGGATTGGATGTTTTCAAAATGATCAGTCTCAACATCGTTATCCTGATGGATACGCTCATTGAAGATCACAATAGGATCACGGATGTACAAGTGGGCGAAATGATGAGCCAATGTTGGGTCAAACTGTTTCTCCTTTGCCAATCTATCGAGGGCCCTGGTGTTGGTTGGAGGGTTGATATCATTCAGCTTCGGAGAGAAGTATCTGAACTTGGCATTACCTTCAGCAGCAAAGTCGTTCCGAATATCACCCAAGTAGGAGTCGATACTGTCATAACGAGATTTTGGGATCTTTTGAGCCTCTCTTTTAGCTTCATCTGTCATAGCACCATATGTGTTTCCTTCCTTTAAAGGAGCAACATCTCTCTCATAAGGCGTACGATCATCAACAGAACCAGAGATTACGTTCCATCTAACATCCTGGTCAGCAAGGAAACCCTTGAATGCTGGGGCAGCTGCACTAAGAGCAAGGAAGATTGATGCCAAATTGGCCCATGAGTCATAGAGATAGCGTGCTCTGTTCAAATTTGGAGCTTGTACAGTCACTTGGAGACAAGAACAACCCATGCCAAAGCCCATCGAGTCCATGTAGATATGCCCTGGTTTGGCAGCACCCAAATTTGGTTCATCATCATGAGAGAACAGGGAACGCATTGGGATGGAATCATCTCCCTTTGTGTTTAAGTCTTCGAATAATGGGACATTGATACTCACCTTTTCACCTCTACGCTTACGAATATTAGCTGTAAGCGTAGGGAATCTGGCGTGACGATTGATCACTTCATCTGGGAGAAATAAGGATTGTGAAGACTCACCATTAACCTCTGCCGGCGGGCTTGTAAACTCACCACGACCCATAAGCGGATATACCGTGATTGTGAGTGGCTTGATGGAAGGGTCTTCAAGAGCAATGACAGCGAGATCTCTTCTGACGTTCATATTCCGTTCAACATAGAGATAATCGGATAATTCATCACCATTATATGGAGCCAATGGGGTAGCTTCAAGCATGAAACGGCCATACTCTGGATGAAAGTTCACGTTCCCCTCAACAACTAGTTTTTCCATTGAGCCTCCCTCATTGAGATCTGTAAGAACGCTGTCTTTGTCAATGCTCAATGTGGCCCTGTGTCTCTTGTCATCCATTTTCACGAGTATATACTCGACTTCATCACCCCATAAGTACCCATCATCCTGTCTACCATACGCTGCTTTGAACATCTTGACGAGCTGTTCCAGCCCCTGAGTACGTACATGTTCTGCGTACTCACGGCTCTGCTCCCATGGAAGTGGCGTCCCCAGTGAAAGCAAACCCATTGGAGCCTAGCTATTGGTGCTTGTTCTTGTTGTGCCGATTGAAAGAGGCCTTATCAAAATTTTCCACCCGTATTACTCAGCTCGGTGGGGCCCTTCGAAAGCAGTATATCGCAAGAAGGGGAATGTGTTTCTGTTGATGGTAGAGAACTCCTATATTTAGACAGTACAGAATGGACTTTCTTTCTCCACTATCGTGTAAAGTCTCTACACTGAAGAGTTTAAAGGAAGACTGCTTGCGTTCTCAAGAGGCCAGGATCCGTTTGCCTAATGAAGCCACAACACCGATTACAAATATGACGATGAAGGATGACAAACGAACGTTGAAGTTTCTTCGATTGAGCGATTAGTCCTACTCCAATGTGGTATAAACAGCTTGTTGCTTTGAATTGATGCTCCTCTACTATATCCCAAGCACCGCTAAAGTTGGCTGCTTCATCACTTGACAACGCCATAGCTTGACGTCTTCCGGTACCGGATCAAGGTGTTCAACGGGCCCTTGAGGCTGGGGCAGCGTAAAGTGGCCAGGCTGGTGTGAAAGTCTGTCTACTCACGATGAATAATAAGTCGCAAACTTCCAACGAAAGAAAGCAGGCCCATAAGTACAGGAAGAGTGTGCCCTGAAAACATAAATCGTGGAAGGAACAGTTGGCAGTGGCGCAATTTCACTCTTACAGAATACTATCGCGTAGTTACAACTTTCTAGTTAGTTACCTACAATGTATATATTCTTGAAAGTGGTTTTGCGAGGGAGAATGAATTGTCATTTCGATGCCTATAGAAGTATCTTCTTGTTCACCGCAATTACAGAATGAGAAGGTATTTAGTTACTAGCTTCACTCTTGAGTCTTGTATACCATAAGATCAAAGCTACTAGCTAGTAGCTACACTGTTAGATTTAAATTTCAAATTTGTTCAACTGAGAAATTTCTAGCCTCCAATCTAACGCATTCACACCATGATAGTTGTAGTTCCCAACCACTTTGTTTTGGAGGAGCTCGCTTCCCGTTATCGTCAATTTGCGGAAACGTATGTAGAATGATTTCGCATCTTTACGCCAAATCCGGCTTATTTCGCAATCTCATCGCGCCACAGTTGAACTAGCTCATCTGTTCAAAGCTCTTTTTCCATCTCTTTCTGAACTACCTAGAAGGATAAAGGAATAGGGAGATGACAAAGAGGGTGCTAGTGGTAAGAGATTACTGTCCTTCTAAGCGTATGAGATTGAACTCTCTCACAGATCTTCCTGATGAACTGTTAGTCCAGATCTTTAACTATTTACCCCAGAGAGACGTCTTGAAGCTGATGTATCAATCTTCAAAATTCCAAAGGCCAGGAAACATGAGACTGTACAGATCTATCATCCTTTGTGAAAAGCTGAATGACAAGTTTTTTGAATCATTGGCAAACACTAGAGGTAAGACCATAATATCATCGTGGCCTGCCATCATCCAGTTCTTTGAGATGATCTACACGAGGATAAGGAAGAATCAGAAGGATAAGTTACAATTCTTGAGCTATGTTGAAGAGATGGCGAGTTACAATCCACTGGATTCTGGGCAACTGGATCAGTTCCGACATTTAACACAAGGGGATTTCGGCCACATATTAAAGTTGAGGCAGTATTGGGATGTCGTTATAGAGTCTCTGCCGAAGTTGAAGAGCATAGTGCTGCCAAAGATTCCACTTTCACGATTCTCCTTGATAAGCCCAACAACACTCCATTCAGTACAGAAGCTTTGTATAAGACTTGATGACTCTCCGCTGGATCCAGAGATTAGGTTTCCTTCGTTGAAGAATCTTACAATCAACCTCTGGATGTATCCAAATGAAACTCTGAGCCGAACTGCAATAGTGAATTTATATCAGATACTTGGTGGTGCTCATTTGAATATGCACATTGAAGAGTTGGAACTCAATGCTTCATATGGTTGTGCAGATAAGGAGATGGAGCATTTTATTCGTCATTTCCCTTATCACGATGACGTATCTTTGAGAGGTGCAATGAAGATTGGGTTCACTAGAGGATACAAGTATGCAATGTCTGGGAATTTTAAAGATTTGGGTATTTCAGCTTCAAGGTATTATGACGAGGCCAGTGGTACATTCACATTGGAATTCTCTCCTCCAGAGAGCACCGGATTGAACCCTAAAGATATGGATGACGTGTTACAGCTTGGAACAGAAACAATCGTATGGAGAGATGCATTTAAAGGTTGTTCTGACAAGAACATCAGCACTGATAAGGGTATATTGGAGGCATTACAGAAGATCCGATTCCAAGGGCTAAAAAAATTCACGATCAGCAGCATGATTCCAAAAACAAACTCTGAAATGAATGACTCCGATCTTATCGTGCAGCTCCTATCTCCAAGTTTGAAGAATCATACACTGGAAGAGATACATTTCAGGAACTGTTCGAATAATCCATCGGGATATATCCCTTCAGAGAGGACAGCTACAAGATTCTCCGACATGCTTACCCATGATGATATAATTAACTGCAGAAGCTTGAAAAAACTCACATTTGGAGTTAACGATGAGCTGAACACTGATAACTATGAGACATTTTTGATGGGAACAGCATCAAAGATTTCAGAACTAACTGTCTGGAAAGATATGGATGGCGGTGTTCCTGACTTGGCATCTCTCTTAAGCATGAACAGCTTGACAAAACTTTCCATTTTCGATCCTACTTCTATTACAAAGATATGCCAGAAAATACTGAATTCGAAGGTTCTCAAAGAAGCTGCCGAATTCGATGACTTGGATGAGATGGATGATAGGTTCTTTGAACTTTCGAAGCTCTTGACTGAATATATAAACGCAACGAACAGGCTTGAAGACTATGGACAGGGTACAGGAATAGACGTCACTGGTGATGACACACAGAAGATATTCATAGATGAGGTTCTCTACCTCTTCAAGGATGATATCTTAGGAACCGGTTCGAGCTATTTAAGAAAGGAGGAACTAGTTGTGCCGAGACTCTCAACATTAGAGAGCTTCAACTTTATGGGATTCATATTGGACAGGGAAGATATCCAGAGCCTTTTGAAGTTCTATCGTTCTTGACTTGTTTCTGTTGTGGTTTCAAGGTTCAGATGAGGGAATCGAAATTAGATGATCTGGTTTTGATTTGATATTTGATGCATTTTCGTGGACGTTGTCCAGTTCATCAACCACCAGAGGAACATCTTCAATTGTGCCCAAAGGGCAAGAGACACTAGTGAAGAGGGCGTTCTCGGGATCTCAGACCCCAGCATAGCCCGACTGTCTGAACTCATTGTCTGAATTACCCATGAGGTGTTTGTTAGAATCTTCGACTCCTTATCACAGAACGATGTCGTGATGATGATGAGTCTATTATCAAAGTCCAAGAGATCTGGCAATATCAGGCTCTATAGAAAGTATATATTACATAGGTCCAGTATTCTGTCTGAGCAGCAAACCCCTTTCTTCTTAAGGTCGGTTGCTGCCTCCAGGGACATATCCCTCATATTTTCCTGGGATTCTATCATCACACTCCTTGAAATAATATTATGAGGATGAAGGATGAAGATTGAAGTAGAACCAAGACGATCAACTGCCATTTTTTTTCACTGAATTAAGTTGACAACATTAAATGCCATGAATGCTAGATCCAGATAATATTAATGGTTCCCCTGAACCCAAGTCAGAGTAACTTCTTCATATCCTGAAACTCCAGTCTCATATTTCTTCGATCAAACTTGAAATTTGCCACTCTAAAGAAGATGGCATGGGGTTTAATGACATTGATGGTAGATATTATCGAATCCAGATACTTTTCAGGTTCTGCTCTACAGCTAAGATCTGTTTTTTTTGATCGTTAGAACTTAGATGACGAAAACAACACTAACCAGGGTCCATGACTCCAGTTCAGCCACTCTCTTTAGGGAGACCGAAGTTTATGCATTCTAGGTGAAGGTAAATCGACTCATCATCGGGCATATTACCGATGACCGTGTTCTATATTTGTGTTCTACTAAAAAAATTGATGACTGGAGAAAACGTAATAACATACCAATTAACTACATGATATGGGACAAATATTTAATATACTGACTTGGTTTGTGTATTCAATCATCAATAATATGAGATTACACAGATATTAGATCTTTAAATTCTGAGGCGATATCGCCTAGTTTCAACAGGCTGGAGACTTTGAACTATAGCAACAAACAACCCCCATCCTTGCCTTTTAGGCTTACGTACAGTTTTTGCATAATAGTATATTACGCGGCACGCCGTTCAATTCAGTATCTGAGTTTTCTCCATCTCTCTGGACCTAGAATTTCCTTTCGCTCATCCAGATTCAAGAATTGTATCATGTGTCCACCGCGTTCATACAGATTGCAGGGATTTACGTAGCTTGAAGGGAACGCGTTGATTGCATCTATTCTGTAGTTAAATGACTTGAATAGTTCATTCTTTGTTATGTTCTGAGTTCTCGATCTGTCAATCTTTTGAACGAACATAGTGATGAAATGTCCCAGAAGTGCTAGAACGATATTTTCTAGAGACTGGAGAAAATATGACCTTTGTTGCATGTTTGAACATTGCATATTATGGTGACATAACCCCTATAAAATACAAGTCAGTCAAAAATACTGGAATGGAACTCAGTAGGGTTCGTCATTACTTTCAAGTTCAAAATTGAATCAATTTGGTTATATTTCAAGGCATTTGAGTCGTTGATTGATTTCATGCCGTTTGCTAGGAGTTGGAGACAGAGCATGCTATAATTCTTCAGAACAACATGATCATCAGACTCTATCAAAAAACCACTGATCGATAATGAAAGCTTCTTCAGCTTCAAGAGTTTGAAGAATATGCTGATTTGAAGGACATGAATTGGCAGTTCAATTTCACCCTGCAATCTTGACACAAAGAGTTATCAGAAACTACACTGATACCCATAACATTGATACTGATTCCTATATCGGGGACATCAAATGGATGGGAGATCTGCTACTTAAGAATTCTCTAAAACGGATAGAAGAATCACAAGGTATCTTCATCCGAGATGTTCAATATTCAAGAATTTGGAAAAGCTCGAGATCTTGAAGTGCAGAGGTTGTGTTTCGAGAGAGATGGCTTACCTGATTTGTCCAAGTGTCGTTGATTTTTAATTCTTCTTCTTACTATAAATCACTTTACCATTAGGTAGCACTTTTTTTTCACCTGTCGGTATTTTCTTCTTCTTTTGTTTCTTTTCCTGGAATGAAACCTCCTTGTGTTCAACCACTGGAGGCGAAAGATCAATGTAGTACACACCTCCAAATACATTGTTCCATAGACCTACAGTCCACTTGACAACAAGCACATCTCTCCATGTTGGATCTTGGATATCGTTGCCCGAGATTCTTTCCAACTGAGTGTCGTCATCATCATTACAAAGGAAAACTCCATCGATTCTCACCAAGAACGTCTTACCCAATCTATCAATACGAATCTTTCTCTGCTGAGTGTCAAATTCACCGTTTGGAACTTGCTTTTGGGCAAATGCCTTCACTTCAGCGATTAATGTTTCAATTCTTTTCCGATCTTGTGATCTTTGAATCTTTAGGGCAATGAAATGAACAATTGTGACCAATACCACCAAGAAGATCATTGTGAAAACGAGACCTGGCTTGAACTTAGAATATATCCAGTTAGCAGATGATGAAGAGTACTTAGGGAACCCGTGCTGGAGGAAGTAGTCGTAACGTTTCTTCTTATCACTCTTTAAGATGTTGGCGATGAGGTTCAACTTCTCATATCTCTTTGTTGCTCTCTTTTTAGAGACATCACGCGACTTGTCAGGGTGATACTTCTTTGATAGCTTCTTGAACTGCTTGTTTATTTCCTTGAATGTACTCTTTTCACCGTTTGGCAGCTCAAAGAATGTGTAGAAGGTGGCTTCAGATCCATACAACTTGGCCAGATCGCTCTGCAATTGAAACAGCTCTCTGTCCTCAGCAGTCCATGCCAGCACACTAGTTATCAGCACTAGAAGCAATGACAGATTTAACACTTTCATTCACAATTTACGACTGCTGTTTTGTACTCTTCGCTTTGATGGTGTTGTTTTCTTTGGGCGATGTGTCCAAAACTGAAAAGTCGGTCAGGAACAGCACAGAGATCATAATGATAGAAATCAACACAAAGACGAAAAATGGCGCAGAAAGTGAACCTCAGAGAGTCGGAACTGCTATACAACTTACTGAAATACTTCTACGCTGTAACGTGTTTCCTAAAATTTGCCCTTTTAGTGAGGTTGCTGGTACTTTTGCCGTTGGTTGGCCGTCGTTTCCTTCCTGGTGGTATCCATGAGTTCTTTTATAAGACCAGCTTAGGCATCTTTCCAGTGGAATTTATGTTTTCACTGTTTCAACTGCTTCCAATCAGTCCACTGAGTTATACTTTCCTTCATACCCTCACATTGATCACATTATTGGTGTTGAATTCCAACATTGAACTGCAAAGACACACAGTCTATGGTCTATATATCGCTGATGTGTCATTCACAGGTCTCATCGGCTATTTTTATCACTACAAAAAGCTGAGTAACGTTGGAAGAGTGCCACAATGGCTATCGCAGCTTTATCAAGTGGTCACTTTGATCGAATTCCCACTCCGCGCAATCACGGAGTTCATCATCTTATTCATGGGTTTGAAATACATCAACGGTTATGAAAAGTTGGGTATACAGCTCATCTTGTTAATTTTCATCCCATTGAAGTTTCAGCTATACAAGAGGCTCATTTTTAAGTTCTTCAGGATTGAATCCGATAAAGTTGAGTGACCTTAGGATATCCAGAGCTCTTTGATGCCTCTCACCTTCTGGTAGAGAGGCAATTTCACTTTTTGCATCTCTCATCTTTTCAATCAGCTCGTCCAATTCCATGGAAGGTTCAACTGTTTGTTCTTCTGTAGCGGCCCATTCGTTGGATTCAACGACTTGTTTGAATTTTAGTTTACCTAATGGCTCGCTATACTCATTGCGCTCCACCTTGGATTCAATATCAACACATTCCCACTGGCTAGAGAGACATATATCCTCAAAACATTCAAATGAATCAGTACCACCGAACCCAACACAGCACATTACACCATCCCACACGAAGTCATCACCTTTCAATTTATCAATGAATCCTTGAATAGATCCCAAGACTTCTTTCAAGTGATCCAGACCTTTGTGGAATGAAAAGCATAAAATGACACCGTTTAAAACGTCTCGTACCTCCTCTGCCTCATCACTCTGGAACAGATCCGACCATCCATTCCAGTCATTGACATGGTCTATCCATACGTTGATGTCAGTGGTGTAGTACTTGGTTTTAAGTGTGAGTTTTTGTATCGAGTCATCATTGTATTCTCCTGGTGTGACGATGGGAAGAAGCGAATGTTTGTTGATCTCTGGCGATCCGATGATGAGAAGTCTGTCCTTCATATTCAGTCTTCTTTGTATTTGCCTTTCCCTTTTTCTTGTCCTATAGGTTCCCTCGGCTTTGAATCCTTATTGTAGATGTCTTGATGTCTTTATGCCTTTCTCTCCGTTTGTCTTTCTGGCCCGAGTGTGTTGTCAATTTGATCTGTGCCAAATTTCCATCATAGATGACAAGACCGCCAGAATCAGGATAACGAAAAATCGTAAACCAGAAAACCAGAAAACCTACAACCTCCATCTAACAAAACACAATTAAATAAATCCAAAGTATATAATAATATGTAAAATTGTGAGGCAAATTCAAACCTCGTCTCCCTTTCTTTGCTCGAGTTCTTTACTGTTTGAAGATGCAGAGCCATTCAACTCATAGATTTCTTCTTGTCCCTCAATGTATTTGACCTCAATTTCTTCCTGTGGCAAGAGCAGGTTCAAAATCACACCGATAATACCTGCAATGGCAAACCCGCTTTCCAACACAAGCACAATGGCGTTGAGGAAACCTTCGAGGGCCCTGTTATCACCTGAGTAGGTGAAGACATTTGAGAACCAGTTCGAAACCATTGTGGCACCGAAACCAAACACAAGGGAGCAGGTCAACACAAAGCGGTCTCTTCTAGTAAATGGGTTTCTGGATATAATGGCAAAACCTGCGACAGCGACAGATGTGAACAAGAAAGTGGTCATACCACCCAGCACTGGCTTTGGAATTGCGATCAAAGCAGCAGCAAACTTGGAAAATATGCCCATCACAATGAGGAAGAAACAACACCAGTAACCGGCAGTTCTGTTAGCACATTTGGTGATTGATATGACACCATTATTCTGAGCAAATGTTGACATTGGAGTAATGGTACACAAACAAGCTAGTAAGCCATTGAAACCATCCGCTAGGATACCACCTTGGACACGAGATTCATAGATTTCACCTTCAACTTCTAAACGGGAAACATCAGAGGTGGCAGTGATATCACCGATAGCCTCCATCATCAACACAATGTAGGTGGCGAGCATTGGCAGCACGGCTGGACCATAGACAGACAATTTGAAAGTGTGAACCCAGATGAAAGTTGCCGCTGGTGCTGCATCGATTGAAGTTCTATCGAAATATCCACAAGCAGCAGCTACTATACAGCCAATGAGCAAACCCAAAATGACAGCACAGGATTTCATGATTGGAGACCCCCATTTCTCACAAAAGACAATGGTAATAAACACAAGGAAACCCAAACCGACGAAACGGGCATTACCCCATTGGCCAGCCATTGGAGCACCAACAGAAGGACAGATAGCATCAACACATCCTGATCCTCCCAACCAATTTTGCATACCGGATCCAATCAAATTGACACCGATCAACAAGACAACAGGACCTGTGACGATAGGTGGGAATAATTTTTGTAAGATCTTTGGAGGCATAAAAGAGAGGAAGATTTCCAAGAGGGCACACACGGCACCTGTTCCCAAGATTGCACCGTAACCATTGGGACAAGCCAACTTGGTACCGTCCGCAGCGACAGGACATTCACCACTTGCGTACATCATAGGGAAGGCACTGTTAACGATGGTGATAGTTGCAAAGGAGGTACCAACCACGGAGAGAAGACCTGTACCCAAGTAGTACTTAGTACCATAGAAGTGAAATCTTGTAATCTGGATGGATGAAAGGATACCACTGACAATCAAAGACGCCGACACCAGATATTGAGAAGTAGCATCATCCAAATTAGCAGCCGAAGAGATAATTAATGGAGGAGTCACCACACCAGCGAGCATAGACAGTGCGTGTTGGAAACCTAGTAGAACACCTAAAACAACAGGCATTTGAGAGTTCAAGCCAAAGAATGGTTGTTCCTTTTCATTCTTCTCCTTCAAAAACGGGATCTTTGGCATGAAAAGGTGCTTGTAGTCATAGTCACCAATGAGACCATCCTTTGTGGTGAACTTGTGGACGAGTCTCTTGACAGTAGCCTTTGGATCGAACTTCATTGTCTAGAGATAGGGAGAGGTAGATGGGCTTTGGACAACAATGAAGAGGAATTCTATCACTTAAATACGCTCCACAGCTCCTACGATTCTTATCAATTTGAACATTCTGCCAAACCTTCTAATCAATTTTTACCACAACTGGAAGACTGCTTTTTTTTCGCCCTGCAGGTTTATCTTATCTGAAGCTGCATCATGGCATCCACGTCCCACAGCTCCAGTCTGTGAAAAATTAAAAAGAGTTGGCCGTGTCCGCCGTTCGGACATGGGCGAGGAGTTAAGTATGGCGACCCGTCCCGATATGAGAGGTGTGGTAGCTGCTCGCGCAGATTCATAAGGCACATCCGGACATCAGAACAGTCCAAGCCATACGGTTCGGAACACAGTGCGCTTGGGGGAGATCACCGAGGCAAATGCGAAGGTAGAGCTTCCCCTGATGGTCGACATGTCCGTCGCTCAATGACTATGTGACCTACTATCCGGCATTACACTAGCTTTGCGATTAAGATATACATGTCATTTCCAGATATTTGTCATTTATATTCGTATGTCCGTCGTGGGACTTCTTCAAAAGTCAGATAAAGTCATATGGATCACAGTCCTCTTGAGAGATCATCACATCAACCTCAACCTCTTGCTCGATCAGTTGTTTCAATTCTTTGAGGAAGCCACGTTCACTAGCACTGTGACGTGCACAGATAACAGTTTTGCCCCTTTCCTTCAACATCAGCACGTCATGATGGGATAACTCACCAGTGATGTAGAGATCAACGTCTTGCTTCAATGAGCTGAAAACTCCGGAACCTGAACCAGCACAGACAGCAACAGACTGGAAAGTAGATTCTGGGTCATTTGTAGCGATCATCAAGTGCTGCACACCCAGGTGTGTTTTAAACTTTGGTAACCATTTTAGCAATGACTGTGATGACCTCAGTTGAACAACTCTTCCGCAACCCGCATTCGGATCGACTTTTGATGGAACAATCACCTGGGTACTCTCAATGCCATCCTCATTAGCGACGCCTTTCACTAACCAGTCGTTAACGCCCCCTTGTGCAGCATCGATAGCCGTATGTGGACAATACACCTGCACATTGTTCTGGATCAGCTTCAATAACGAGACATGCTGTGGATTGTTCAATTTCAGGGACTTGATACCACCGAAGATAAATGGATGATACGCAACAATGAGCCCCACATCGTTCTTAATAGCTTCGTTAACGACATTGGTAGTCAGATCAATGGTCAATAGCACTTTGTCTGTGCTCTTTGGGTTGATAGAGTCAACCAACAGGCCAACATTGTCCCAAGATTCGGCCAATTGCGGAGGGAACTTCTTTTCCAGAGTCTGCAGGACTCGCTTGTACATCTCTTTGTATAATGACTGGGAGATTTTTCTAATGAGTGACAGGAGCTTGTGTTCTTGACAGTTTGTCCTGATATTTTTCGCAGTTGTGCCGGCTTTCTCCCAATAATTCGAGAAAAAAAAATGCAAACTGACCTCTGTGATATTTTTTGTTATCTCTCTTGATTATTGAAAGCTCTGGCTCTGGTTGTCATTAAAAATTCCTCCTCATCCGCACTTTGTATCTCTGCGATCTCCGTGTCTTCTGTAACGCGTCACCAAATTTGTCATCTTTTACTCCTTCTCTGTTGATCTTTTGGCGAGACGGTGATATCCTTGACACATTTCTTTACACAATCATCATCACTACTATCACACAATACAGCAATGGTTACCGCAGAGTCGCTCAAGGAAGCCATCCAATCAAGGCTACCAACACAACACATCTACGTTGAGGACCTCTCGGGAGGTTGTGGACAAGCGATTGCCGTTATCATCGTATCTTCAGAATTCCAAGGAAAAAACAAATTGGCTCGTTCGAGATTGATCAATGGCTTGCTAAAAGAGGAGATAGCACAGATCCATGCATTTCAGCAGAAGAACTTTACGCCTGAGGAATGGGAAGTACAGAAGGTGAATTATAACGTTTAAAGAACAGGGTCTTTTAGTAGTAGTGATTGACATGTATCTATGGTTCCACCGACAGCTACGCCAGCGACAAGCCAACCATCAGTCAATGAAGCTGAACGTTCAATACAGAGGTTTACATACACAAACGAATGGTTACATCAAAGTCACGAATTTTGTAGACGTCATCGTTATCTTTACCGTCATGGAAGAAGTTTAGTTTGGTCCTGTTATCAGAGAATTTGATCTCTGTTCCCAGTGTGAGATCTCTGTAAGGCTGGGAGATCTGTCGTTCAAAAGACTTATCGTATCAGAACACGATACAATATTACAATTCGAAAAAAAAAGAAGAGACATAATATAGGCGACTACATCGTGTTCAACATACATTTCGTACGTCAACCGCCGCATCCGAAACACCGATAAATCTACTTGACCTGTCCGATAGGGTAATTTCCTGGTTAGGTATTTTCTCACATTTTCCCCACGAAATTCGCGAACTTCCACAAAGGCGAAAAAATCAGCTAATCAGCCAATCATCGGGCGAGTCGCCAAAAGGAAAAAAAAAAGAGAGACAGAGACAAAAACAATCAGATCATCCTAAAGCTCAGAGGCAAAGAACGACAGAAGACTTCAAAGACTGTTTACAAAACATTAAAATGTCGTGTGACATCCAATGGGATTCCTTTGAGAAGTCATCATTTCTCTCGTGGTCCAAAGAATTGCTCTATGACTCTTTAAACTCTGGGAAGAGGCCTCCTATTCTTAGTGATGAAATCCATGTTAAGGACTTGAGTTTTGGTTCGCAGAGCCCTGTTTTTGAGATCTTGGAGATCGGTGATTTGGGCAAGGATAAGTTCAGGGGTATTTTCAAGCTGAAGTATGATGGTGATGCACATATAACGTTGAGTACGTCCATCCAGGCGAATTTACTACGGATTCATCAACAGGTGGTTAATGAGATTGGTGGTGCGTTCGCACTACCCAAGTTTGGCTTAAGTTCCGAATCCTTTTCCATGCCACTATTTGTCGACTTGAGAGATATAAGACTGAGTGGTATCATTGTGGTGGTTTTCTCCAAATCTAAAGGTTTAACCCTGGTGTTTAAGAATGATCCTTTGGAGAACATTAAAGTGAGCTCAAGTTTTGATAATGTCCAAGTTATCGAAAGATTCCTTCAGACCAAGATCGAGAACCAAGTGAGAGACTTGTTCAGAGATATTCTTCCTAGTGTCCTTCATAAAGTGTCACAGAAATGGACCACAAGCCATATCTTTAACCAGTTGCACTCTAAAATTCATGATCAACAGCAATCAAACGAAAAGATTTCGATCTTTGACGTTAACCCCTTGGAACCTGAACTATCACCAGCAAATATGTTGAAGCTCTCCACACTAAACACTGCAAGACAAAGCTTCAGACTATCCATTGAACCGTTCCAGGACGTTGTGGAGAGACCAAGTCTTTTCAAGTTTGATGGAGAACAGATGGGTTATTGCAAGAACGTCCCTATCGAGATCATCACAAAGTGCTATAAACTCGATGACACCCTGATGAAACTCTCTAAATATCAGTACAAGAACTACCTCTCTGAGAAGAACACTCAGAAATTGAAGAGAAGATCTATCAAATTGGGAAAGACGAAGCAGTTAAAGTCGCCAAGATCTGTCTCTATGAACACGGAGTGTACAGTGAACACCGAAACTACATTGGTGGATAAGGAGATCCCGGATGTTGAAGAGTCAATTTCCCAGGAGAAATCAAGATCATTGCAGTACTCACCAATAAGTCCAACCCCAACACCACTTCAAGAACCGATCTCACCAATGCTTGAGAAATTGCAGCTTTTCCCGTTGAGTCAGGATATGATTCCAAGATGCCATTCACCAAGGAAATCACAGAGCAATTTGTTAAATTTCGGTCCTGGCTTACACCATTGGAGTGATTCTCCGCCACCTTATCACTATCACTGATATCAGTGAAACCTAACTATATTCCTATGTATATATTTTATGATCCTATCTCCCCCTCTACGGATAGAAGAAGGGTGATCTTGCTAATGAACGTTATGACTATTTATGATATCTGTTTGTTTCTCTTCTTTGTAGCTGATGAGGTTAAGGAAACCAGTTTCTCTTATCGGAGATTGCAAACGAGGTGGAGGGGTGGGGGGAAAGAATTTTGTCATTGGGAGGGATATTTGGTGCTTGCGATGATCTTCGGAGTAATTACACCACAGCGCTTGTCATTAGGGGCTTCCTCATTAAGAGAACGACCAATCGCTAATGTCAAAGAAGGACATCGAACTTGAAGAGTTTCTTATCCCATCAACGCCAAATCAAGGCGAACATCTGCATGAGATCAATCCATTTGAATCGACTAAGGACTGGAGAGAATCAAACCTTTTGAAGTGCCAAATCATAGCATGTTTCTTCCTATTTATTATAGCTGGTATATGTGATCAGACTGTGGGGACCCTGATGCCATATCTTGTGGAACACTTCAATACTACGCAAACTACTGTCAGCGTAGTGTTCATGTTGCAATTCTTGGGGTATTCCATCTCTGCGCTGTCAAATGAGAAGCTACACTTTCACTACGGAAGAATTGGAGTCATGTCCGTTGCAGTACTGTGCTTTGTTCTGCCATTTTTGACAATCAGTCTGTTTGAAGTGCTCTGGTTATTGATTGTACTGCACTTCCTCTACGGATTGGGAATGGGCCTTCTGGATAGCTGTATAAATGTCTTCTTAAGCTCTCTAGTGGATCACAACGAACTAATGGGTCTTCTTCATGGGTTTTATGGCGTTGGAAGTGTCATATCGCCGCCATTGGTCAGTTTGATCTTACAGATGTATGGTTATCGAGTTCATTATGGTCTCTTGACAGTTCTAAGTTTGATCGGGTTCATTCTTGTTCTTCTACTATTCAGAGGCGAGACTAAAGAGAAGTACCACTATGAGATTAAACAGGAGGAGAACCAAGAAGAAGTTGGAGTCTTGTCGCTCTTGAAAGATCCATCAATCTTGACATTCTGTGGCTACTTGTTCTTATACATCGGTGCTGAACTGAGTATTGGTTCTTGGCTTTTGACATATCTGAGAACCATCAAATCGATGGAGCAGCTAGAAGCTTCATATGTTGTAAGTTGGTTCTGGATCGGTTTGACATGTGGCCGTATGCTCCTGGGGTTCGTTACAAAGAGATTCAAGAATGAGTATAGGGCTAACTTGTGGTACTCCATTCTCAGTTGGCTAGCCTTTTCGGTATTTATGGTCTTCTCTATGATGTATCAGGGAAACCACTATGGCTGGTTGTCCAAAATATTCGTTTTCATCTCAGGTGTTTTCATAGGGCCGCTGTTCCCCACATCTAACGTTACCCTTCTGAAAGTGTTACCAGTACAGCTGCAGGTCAGTGGTGTTGGATTGGTAACTTCCTTGGGTGGTACCGGCTCTGCCCTCATTCCCTTTTCCATTGGCTCATTGTCCCGCTGGATGGGATTCGAAAAACTTCCACTACTTATCAATTTTGTTATCCTAGGCTACTGCATCCTATGGGTTCTGGTTCCTAGATTTGCTACAAGAGTGCGGTATGAATGGTGAACAAAAATTGAAAGAAAGCTATAATATATGTATCTAAAAGGCTTTACACTTTTTCCAAGACAGCATCGATGTTGTCATTGGATGAACCACCGTTAACGGCATCAAGATATTCATCTTCATCCAAATTGGACTTTGGGCCAGTATAGTATTTCTTCTTGTATGCATAGAAATAGACAACAGAAAGAATCCAAATTCCGCAGTTGATGACGACAGCGTAGTTCATATCCTTTTTATCCACGGATCTCGAACTAGGGAACATGGCAAGAATGATGACGAAAACCATGAACAAGATAGAAATGACGTTCACAATCAAGGAGATCTTTGCACCATGGTAGAATTGACCTGGTTGGAAAACGTCTCTGCCACTTGTAAATCTCAAGACCTGAGGTGTTCCCCAAGACACGTAGTTACCAATAACAGCAATGGAGAACAAGGCGTTGGAAGCAGCAGAACCGATCAAAACTAAGAGGCCGATCAAAAGGGCTATGACAGCAGAAGCACCCACAGCACGAAGTGGGACAGATAACTTCTTGTTCACAACCTTGACAAAAGAAGAGAATGGGAAACCGTCATCCCTAGAGAAGGCCCAGATCTGTCTAGACACTGCTGTCATGATACTGCATCCCATAAGGAATTGACAAACAGCGGTCAAAGAGATGAAGGCCACAGCCCAGCGCTTTCCAAGGGAATCGTAGAAAATTTGAGTCAATGGTTGGCCAGATGGGGTGTTCACAATAGATTCAAGGTCTGAACTCATGCAGGCGTTAATGGTAACAATGATGAAAAATCCAACAATCCAACAGCCAGTGATGGAACCGAGGATACCTCTTGGAACTGATCTAGATGGATCGCGAGCCTCTTCTGACATGTGAACACAAGAGTCAAAGGCACCGATAGTCCACACAACTGGCATAATACCCATTTGGAAGAAAGCCCATCCATCTGTCCAGTCAGTCAAGTTCTCAAAGTGACCAAATATGAAAGAACCATCGTTGAAACCACCACGGTTGACCTTGGTACCGATTGGCAACGCAATGAAAAACAAGACGATTAACAAGTTGTTGGCAATGATAGACACAGACTGCAGTCTTGCAACGAAACCAGAAGCTAAGCAAGCAACTGCGAGTTGAACTATAACAGCAGCAGCAAACACACCGTAACATCTCGCATTGGTGATTTCGAAGTTACCATCTTCGTTAACGTAGACGGCACTCAGAATTTGCACGGCAAGACCATAAGTGATGGAACAGACACCACCAGCCAAGGCTAAAGAGTTGGAGACACCGATGACGAAAGATGAAAGGGCTTTCCATTTTGGGGGAGCATAGTGATAGGTCCAGTAATACAACCCACCAGATGTTGGAATGGCACTAGCCAGTTCAGACATACAGTAACCAATACCGATGATGAAAATACCACCCAGAAACCAACCCCAAAGCAAAGTGGCAGGGCCACCCATAAGGCCACCAAGCATCACAGAGGAGATGGAAGGTAAAAGACCCATTATAGAAAATGCGATACCAAACACTTGGAGAGGAGTCATGTTACGATTAAGCTCCTCTTTGTAACCGATCTGAGCCAGCAGTTCGGATTCATTGTGTGCCTCTTTAGCATTGATGTAGTTTACAACACCGGCATGTTCTGAATTCACTGATCTGAGAGAGTGTATGGGATGGGTATCAGTACCGGTAGATTTGGATTTGACCGGATCACTCATTGTATTGTGTTAGTCTTTGCGTGGATTCACTGTCAGGATTAAGAGTTGTTCCCCAGGCTCCAGCTATTTATTTATACACATCTCATCCCCACACATTGAATATTGGCCTTATTCTGGATCTGTCTCTTCCCGCTAATGGATATGTGTTCTTATCTGTCCTCCCAGTCAAGCTCGAGATGCGCCAGATGCCCAACGGTTTGTTGATTTATCGCAGATCTCTCTTATGTAATGCACTGATTTTGGCATCTTATTGGCCGGCGGTGTTTTACTGTTCTGGGTGGCATCTTTGTATAGTGAGTAAATCTGAAATTCTCTAGGGATCTAAAATGCAGGGTGTCATAATTATGTTCTCAGGGTTCCTGAAAAAAGGAGCTTAGAACGACAAAAGAGAAACAGCCTTATTCTAGATCCAAAGTCCTGCTGTTGAGAGACCAGGGTTCAATCTGTTTTTGTGTCAATTTGCCCTTGGCGCCGAGACCCAGTGATACATTTCGCGAAACCGGGTATGCATATCACCAACGCCACATCCGTGTTCCGCGCGGCGAAGAACCCGATTCAGAAGGTGGGGCAAAATAACTCCGTTGGACCACAGTAGACCCTCTCCGATCTCTCGATTGTTGAACCATTTTTCTAGAATATCAGCTCACATAATATTCGGAACTTAAAGTTGTATCATGATATCTGTTTTAGCAAATAAAGAGAGATAACAGCAGCATACACATCCAATTGTGGGTATATACACGGGGTATCTATTTGATAAAACAATATAATGTATACACTTATCAGAGATCTCGGAGTCTGTGTCTGAGATCGCTCCTCTATTAATCCTCCACTTCGCCAGTCTCCGCTCTAGAATTCAAGTACTCCTGTGCGGAAGCGTTCTTAGTAACCAACTCCACAACCCTTCTAACAATAGGGAGGTTTAACCACGCTGGAACATAAGCCTCAACTCTGGTGAATGGGCGAATCTCTGTACGTCTGAATGGATCATCAAATTGTCCGTCAACACTTACAGACTCAAAGAAGTCATCAGAGCTTGCTCCTTGTTCTTTGACCTTATCAGCCACTGCTGCCAGCACACTTTCATCCAATGGAGTCTCATAATCAGCAACAGTATATTGAGAAAGAAGTCTTTGAATCTGAACAGGCTTTAACGCATAACAAATCTCAAAAATGATCTCAATATCTTCTCTAGAATTCTTTCTCAATTGGAGCAACTTGGCAGCCTGGAGCAAATGAACCAAATAGTTGGAAGCATTCGCAATATCGTGGCTTTTACACCATTCCTCAATTCTTGTGACGTTATAGTTCAATTGCAAACCGCGCTTCCAAGAGAGATAGTTACGTCTCATAATCAAATCATTGAAACAGACAGCATCAATAAATCTCAACAACTCAGTGATAACTTCGTTCAACACTTCCGGTTCAATAAAATAGGACTTCATTGCCCAATACACATTGTTAAAGAAACTCAGAATGTCATCCATCTTGTACTGCGCTGTTTGGGAGAATACCTTACTCAAAAATGGTGCTGATTCTGTAGTCATGAAACCAGGAAGCGATTGAGATAACACAACAGCCGATACAATTTGCTTTTCTAACTCCTTCTCCATCTTCTTCATCCACATGTTGTAAATGTTATAAGAAAGCGACTCAAAGTCTTCCTTCACAACTGCAACCAGCTTGAGGTACTCACTATACTCTTCCTCGCCCATCTCACTCAGAATATTTTCATTCTCAACAATAGTCAGTTCAGCATAAGAGACAAAGGAGTAAAGCTCATGGGTATTAGACAGCCAGAAAGCACCATGTGGGATAAGGTCGTCATCCTTCAGAGAAGAAACAATGCCTTGAATCACAGCTAATACTTCCCCCAAGAATTCCTCGGATTCCTTGGTCAACCCGAGTCTCCACATGTCGCTCAGAATGATGATGATTATTCTGGCCGGGAACAACACTTCCTTCTTGGTCAACTCAGACATGACACCACTTGTTGGAATCTTCAAGTTCTTGAGCAAACCATTGACAATTTCAGCATGCAATGACTTTGAGTCCTGCAAGAGTCTATACAACTCGTTTGTTATAGCAGTTAGAGAGTTGATAGTGGTTTCAGCATCTTCATCTTGGTTAGAGATCGGAATGACAGACATTGGCTTTGGACTGTGTTGATCACTGTTCTGTGACTGCTGACTATAGCGTCTGGATCTCTTTGGCGTGGTGTTGGTGTTATTCAGCACAACAGCTCTTGGAGCAACAGAGCGGTTCCTAGACAATTGTTCAATCTCTTGCTTCAAGATGGCAATTTGCTTCTTCAAGTCATCCTCAGATGTCTCATGACGAGCAAGCTCTTCTCTTGCAGCGTTCAATTGATCCAAAGTATCTTTCACTTCCTCCTTGAGTTGGGTCTGAAGCTCAGTCAATTCTTTGATCTTCTCTGTGGATTGTTCGAGATCAGCCTTGGACTTCGAAAGTTCATCGTTCAACTCTCTAATCTCGATCGTGTGCAAATCAGCCTGATCAGTGAAATTCCGTTGATGTTCCAAATCTCTAGTCTTAAGGTCTTCGTGAGTTTTATAAGATTCTTCGACTGTAAGTTTCAAAGCCTCAATCTCAGCAATTAAAGCTTTGTTCTCCTTCACTTTCTCCGTCAACTGTTGAGAAAGTCCAATCACTTTGTTCTCCAACTTGTAACTTGCCTCTTTCAACTTATTCACAGACTTAGCCTCTTGCTTCAGAGCAGCCAGCTCCTTCTTAGCCGATTTCATTCTGTAGTGAGACTGTGTAACAATGGCAGCTCTCTTCAACTTAGCAAAGTCACTCTTACTCTTGTATGCTCTGATGCTCTTCTGGATTGTAACAACACGAAGCGTCTTCTGTTTTTCGACGAACTTGGTTCTTGAAATACGAGCACGTACCAAGCCTTGGAATGCAATAATTGAAGCGGTAGCATTTGCAAATGTCTTACGAGTCATGTAACCTCTGACCAGTGTTTGAATGGAAATGGCAGCAGCTGTTTCTTTCTCTTTTTGAATCCTGACTCTCGCATTGAAGCCCAACACTAAGGCTTGAAGTTTGCGGATAGAATATCGAGCCTCGAGGAATTGACGACGGTAGTATACGCCTCTGATGTGCTTCTGGATCAATATAGCCGAGCTATGAAGCTTTTCGGTTCTCAGCTTCTCTAGATGGGCCAACATACCCGCCTTGAAGAAAATCTTGGTCAAACCTAGTTGATATTTGGCCTCATCTTCAACAGTCTTCTTCAAGATCGAGTCACAGATCTCACGAACTGTCTTCTCATCGGCCTGGCCTGTCAGAATTGGTACATACTGTTCTGAGTCTAGCAAGATGTGGTATCTACTACCAAACTCCTCATAAGTCCATCTGGTTGGGAAACCGGCACAAGAAATCTTGATAGTCTCCAATACACCACACGCTCTCAACTGGGATAAAACCATGAGTGGGTCAAACTTCCATGCAATCTTCTCCTCGTTCGGTTTGATACAACGGATATAGTGCACATTTGTAGAATCGATCGTCTTCATCAATTCAATCAAAGAAGTCTTGAAGATGGAACCTAATGTTGGTTTTCTGTTCACAGTCCTAGCACCAGGCTTCTTTGTTGCAGCAGCAGAATTTGCCTCTTCAATAGCATCATTGACCTTCTCCAAATTATTCAAGATTTCTTGCAAAAGCTCGTTCTCAGAATCCTTCAAGACATCAAGGTGACCATCAAATATAGTATCTCTGTTCTTCTCAATGAAACCATCAATGTCATATGAAACATCGAGAGCGTAGTGAGAAACTACGAATTTAGTCTGACCAAATCTTGGCTTTTTGAAGACCTTGTTCGTTGGTGGCTTGTCCAAAGTCTGATACAACTTGGTAACCCAGCTCTCATCACTACCAGCAGGCAATCTAGACTCTTCGTCAAGCAAAGAAAGAATACCGAGTTTCTTCTCAATCAAGTCAATACAAGGCTGATTATCACTGAACTCGATGAAAGACCACTCTATCTTCTCGTTGATATATTCTTCTTGTTCCAACTTGAAGACGTGTTGATTAAACTCTTGTTGTAATTTCTCGTTAGCATAGTTGATACAGAATTGTTCAAAAGAGTTCTTCTCAAAGTGCTCGAAACCGTAAATATCTAGGACACCAATAAAAGACTGGATATGCTCAACAACATCTGGAGAACACAAATCCTGGTTGATATAAGCAACCAACCAATCAAACAAAGCGGAATATATGTATTTGGAGACAGAATCTCTAGCGACCAAGGCTTGCTTGTGATTCAAATTAGAAATGATCTTCTCTGATCTTGTAGTGATTTGCTTCTTGGTGATCCATTTGGCAAAGTTAAAAGAGTCAACACCAAGCAATTTACAAGCCTTGACCAAGTTTGGTTCGTCCGATGATAAGCTGGCATCATTTCTTGTAGCTTTCACCTCAATATTACCAATGTGAAGCAAAGCAGCCAAGAGTGTGAAGATAGCAGTTTGCTTTTTCTTAGAGATACCAATCAACAAAAGCGCGTCAGTTGTAGCCTGGAACTCAGCTCTATCATCTACACCCCCAATCTTGTGGTCACCACCTTGGTTCATGTAGTGGTAATCAGCGATATCCGTCAAAAGCAATTGCTCCTTCTCTTCACTTGACAGACCTTCAAGCATCTGGTAGAAGATGTGGTAGTTACGTTCAGATGCTGGTTGGAACACAAGTCTTGAACGCTCTAACAAATATGTTCTGATTCTCGCACCGATGATAGCGGTCTTGTCGTTGAACAAGATCTCGAGGTATTTACCAAAACGAGAAGAATTATCGTTTCTTGTGGTTTTGGCATTACCAAAAGCTTCCATGATAGGGTTTGTCGCCAAAATCTGTTGTTCAGTCTCAGACATTTCGATGTGTGCAGCGTTTTTGGACCCTAGAACAGAATCACTGTTGGTAATCTCCTCCACAGAGGCGAAGTATCTCATAATGTATTTGGCAGACACAGTTTTACCAGCACCGGATTCACCACTGACAACAATTGTTTGATTCTTGTCATCCTCTTTCATTCTTCTATAAGCATCTTCCGCGATAGCGAACAAATGGGGCTCAAGTTCACCTCTGCTCTTTCCTGAATAAGCCTGAATGATATCAGAAGAATACAATTGATCCACTTTCTGAAAAGGGTTTGTAGCAATCAATACAATACCGGAGTACGTGTAAATGTTGAGCTGGGAGTATCTTACTCTGATGGCATGAAGCACAGCAGGTTCGTTCAAGTATGAAAGCGACGTCAAATCTTCTGTGGCTTCCAAAATTGGAGGATTTCTTAGCATCGGCAACTTGCCGTTCGACTCATCAAGAGAATCAGTATCAATCTCAATCACTTCTTTCGAACTATCCAAGGTCAACTCCAAGTGATGCTTGCCCCCATCTTCAGTGTGTTTCGACACTTCAGCACCGATCCAGCCTTCTTTATCACTCTGAACCCAGCAACGACTATAGTTGTGGTGTTAGTATATCGATTGTGGTCCAATTATGATCTAGCCAGCTGGTCAACAGCGCAGCGTTAACAACGGTCAGCAAACCAGATGGTTTCAAATTCTGAACGTTCAGATAGGGCGCCTAAATTCACAGGCAAATCGTTGTAACCGCACCGATGTCCGCAATTATATCGTATAACTCACGTCCCGATGTCGTAAGAAGACATTGTTATGCTTGCTGTCTTACTGTTCTTAGTCACTGAGTGTTTCGAAAGAAGATCGTTTCCCTTTTACGTTGTTGACGCGTTTTGGATTTTTGTGCTGAAAATTTCGATTTCGATCGCGCTTGCAAATGCTCGGCGCGAACCGCCAGCCGAGCGCATTGTTTTGGCAGGTGTTCTTCTATCTCGGTTTTATTTCTGTGAAGAGCACTGCAGTCTATAATGAATAGATGAAGCAATTTGAAATTTGAAAGCAGTCTTTCACTTTTGAGGCATCTGTGATCTCAGATGATGAGATCTTTATATGTTCGTATTTTATGTCATTCATTGGGGCTTCCACTTGGTAGGAACATAATCGCACACCGTGTTCAGCCCACCCCGGATTGGAACATTCCATACCTACAGAGACCAAATATAGAAAAGCACGAAATTTCATTAGAGGTATCTATATAAATTAAATGGTTTCAAGATCATTAGCTTAAGATTCCAAAGCCTACTGGTAAATCGACTGATTCATCGCAAACTCCACTTTGTTGAACGTGTGTCTTCAGGTTCATTCACGTCAACAGGTGGAGCAACATGAACACGACGCTCTGGTATATCAACGATAACAGTAGATTCTGCTTCTGCTTCTGCCTCAGTAATATCTTCTTCCAGAGGCTAATCAACGATGAATCGACGTTCTGGTGTGTCAACAACAAAAGTGGCCTCTAGTGTCACTTCAGGTTCCAACTCTTCAAAAGCCTCTTCCACCGTATCTTCAGGGATGAAATCATCTTCATCGCTCTCAACGTCGCTCACCTCATCCTCTTTAACTGGGTCGACCTCAGCATGATTGGTCTCAACTGATCCATCCTCATTGACAGTGAGGAATTTAACAACAGTAGTGGTGATCGTATAGTCCTCACCTTGTTCGATATGTTCAGCTTCTTCGCGTTCCAATCTTTCACGCTCTTGGAATGCTAGATTGGCCTTTGCTCTCAAAATAGCATAATAATTACCATTTTCATGCTCCAAAGCCCTCAAAGTTTCATGAATATCCTGGAGGAGCCTTTGGACTTGTGGTAATTCTGCCTTCTTCTGGATCAGTTCCTCTCTCTTAGAGATAATATGCTTCTTGACCTTGACATACTCCTTCCAGTCTTTGACACTGTTTTCATCTTTCTTATTCGGAAGATCTTCAAAGCTTGATGCAAGTGTAGAATACATCATCTTCTTACTGAACTCATTGATTGCCACTTCAGCAAATTCTTCATAGACATCAACAATGATATTTCTCTCTTCCTCGATGGAAACTTCCAAATCCGAGATAAAAGATTGTAACTTAGTGTTGACGGCATCGGCCTTCTCTTTCAAGACAGCATTTTTTTCGGCAAGCAACTCACGGAACTCTTGTCTTGTGATCTTATGGTCAATGATGCTACCATCCTTATCAACTTCAGCGGTCTCACCATTCTCAAGTAACACTGTCTTCGACTCAATATTGAAGATTGCCTTATTAATGACCGCATAATCCAAGTTCGCTGTTGTGGTCATATCTTGTAATAACTTGGCAATCACAGGTCTAATCTCATCTATCTTAAGGGACTCCAATTCTGAGACTGACGATTCAAATCCCTTATAGATCTTTTCAACGGATTCATAGATCGACTTTCTCCAGTTACCAATCTCCTGTGCTAGAGTTATGAGAATTTCAGAATCTTCAAATGGAGCTT
This sequence comes from Williopsis suaveolens, assembly GCA_003708225.3. Lineage (NCBI taxonomy): Eukaryota > Fungi > Ascomycota > Saccharomycetes > Phaffomycetales > Wickerhamomycetaceae > Williopsis > Williopsis suaveolens. The sequence goes on along the minus strand of PPNS03000001.1, from coordinate 31,493 downwards.
TTGTTTCAAGTTCTTGAGAATTCTCGTTGTCATTAGAATCTGGAGTTGGGGTGGATTCAGCGAGAAGATCTTCGACATCGTATAGGGCAGCAACATCTGCACGGTGTGCCACGGTTTCGCTTTCGGTCAAAAGCGGCGTTTCTCTGGATCCATACTCTGCGTCGGAGACTGTTGGCGTCGGTAAGTCTTCCTGTTCAGCAGTAGTTGGTTCAGGAGTCGTCATAGAAGTCTCTCTGACTTTGGCCTTTTGGAAGTAGATGACCGCTTGGTTGTATGACGACGACGCAAGCTTCTTAGAAATGTTCAAAGCTTGGTTCAATCTGAATAGAGTGTAATACTTGACAAAGAAAGAAACAGTCTTGTCCACATACTTCTTGGCATATTGGCGGTAAGCGGAGCTGATATGAACAAAAACGTACTTTTCCAACACTGGTTTGAGGAACTTGATGTATGATTGCTTAATTTGTTCAAGAGCGATAACAGTATACTTCGATGTAGCTTCCCCTGTCTTACAAGAATACTCCAACACAGTGTTATAAGCACACTTGGCTCCTGGAACGATAACATTGGTATAGTATTGGATAATAATTGGCTTGGAAGTGGCAAGGAACTTCTCGGTAGACGTTCTAGCGACATTGGTATAGTGGCATGATTGAGTGGCAACAAGCCTGATGAAAAGATTAGTCTTGAGCAATCCAAGAGCAACATACTTGGTACTAAGCTCTCTGATCTTCACGTAGTGTGAATTTAAACTGTCGTATGTACTGAGCACAACTGGCTTCTTTGATTGCCAGAAGGCAGAAACTGGTGACGTAGATAACTTCTCAGTAAACTCTGCCACATACTGGGACAGATACACCCGATATTTATCGACAGCAACATGATTCACTCTTGTAATGGAAGGTTCCACATAGTTCTGATTGATATCAACGACGAAAGGTGTCACTTTCTCATGTAGTGGCTGTATGTAATCACCATAGTACTTGTGCAAAGTGATACAGTTAACGGAGCTGCTCCACTGAGTTCTCAACGGGTCGAAATCCGGCGCAGAAAAATCGACAAGACGAATGAGCAGAAACAGCAGCGCTGCCAAGCAGAGGAGTTTCTTCAAGATGCTGCACACCATTTATTCCCCTTGAGCAGTCTCGTTGGTCTCTTCGAGATGGATTTGTTTACCTCTTCTGAGCTTTTCTCGCTCAAGACCAACCACGGGCTCAAAACCAATGACCCTGGCTCATTCCAACTGGGCTTATCGGGGTTTCATCTGGGGTCACTGAGGTATTAATTGGGTGTGTGTGACACCAGTGGTCTACAGTTTACACCTATCGGATTTATCAATCCATTTGGAAAGTATCAATAGTGATAGGTGCTAACATCGACTCCCAAAGCAGTCTGACAAGGACAAAGGTCTCCGAAAAACCGTTAGGGGGAACAAAAAAGCCAACGCCGGATCCTCAAAGAGAACTTTGCTTAAAAGTTGATCAATTTAGCCTTGGAAAGTACTCCAAAGGGCAGAATTGTTGCTTGGTTTGGTTCCATCACGCGTCTATTGCCAAGATTGTACCGATTTGTGAGGGTGGTACTGAACTTTTAAGGTGTCGTCGGAACAGCTTCTGGAAACAGCATTATTGAAACCGTGATCAAGGAACCACCAGGAGACGTGCTTAGAAGAAAAGAGAAATAGCACAAGGCACTCGATACTGCGACAATGTCCTTCTGGCCCTTTGGACAGAATTCAAACTCTTCGTCGTCCCTGAATGGGTTGCTGGACGCATACTACCAGAAGCGGACGACATTAAGAGAGCAAGAACAACAAGTTGAAGAAGTTGACAACGGTTCTAAGAATGGCAATGATACAGATGTATTGGATGACTTGATCATCGATAAGGAGTTCGTATACACGGTGATGGATGACCCGAGCGTGCTCAGCGAACTTAATCGTCAAAATAATAAACTCATTGATTTTGTTTGTTTTGGCTATATTAATGACGACACTGAGGATCAACAGAAACAGGACGATATTGAAAATGCTGATCAGACTACTAGTGGCACATCTGTGCTGGAGATATTGGTGTCCCTGATAGTGGATTCCGCTCAATGGTTCGAAGATAACGAGAAATACTTTCACCCTTCAAGAGAATCGGAAGAGGATCTCATGGAGAGTGAAAGATTTTCACAGATTGCTAACCGTATCCATGTGGCTTCAGAGATCCTCTCTTGTAAGATATGGCTAATTTCAGAGACATTGGTAGAAGAGACTACACTTCTATCGAAATTATGGTGGTTTCTCGATATGCCGTTCAAATCCTCATCCCCATCGATCCAATTCTTTGTGAAGATCAATGAGCAACTCTTGGAATCAAGGCCTGATCAGATGCTAAACTTCGTAAGGTCTCAAGAGAACTTGGTTGATCGCTTCATCCGTCATATCGATATTACTATCGTCATGGACTTCCTACTGAGAATCATAACCACGGATAAACCTGACATTCCGACGGGCATCATCGAGATCCTTTCAGAACAGAATCTTGTGACAAAGCTCCTTGATATTCTCGAGATGGACTCGGATACCTCAACCCAATCTTCATGTGGTGATTTCCTGAAGGCATTGATCTCCATCAGTGCCAATACTTCCATAGATGAGAACACTATCGGTCCGAACTGGTTGACGAAAGAGCTTGTGAGTGATCGATGTGTTGATCAGATCATCAAAATTATCTTGAAAAGAGGTAATGGTCTAAACACCGTCGTTGGTGTGGTCATTGAAATCATCAGAAAAAATAATTCTGATTATGATCCATTCAATATTCTTTATACTTCGGTGGAATCTCATCCTCCAAGTGCAAGAGACCCGGTGTTCCTTGGAAAGATGCTCCATAAGTTCTCTGAGAGATTAGGAGAGTTTAATGGAATCCTTACTGATCCAAAGTTGTCCTCCAAAAGGGTAAAAACACAGATCAACCAAGAGATTGAACCGTTAGGTTTTGAAAGATTCAAGATTTGTGAACTCGTCGCAGAACTGTTGCATTGCTCCAATATCCAACTCTTGAATAATCACTTAACACCAAAAGTTATTGCAGAGCGTGAACGTATGCTTACCGAACAGGAATCCAATTTAGCCAATGCCCTCAATGATGATATTGTTCAAACACAGACAGCTAGTCTGAGCAAGAATAATACTAGTTTAAATTTGTCAAATTTGAACATTGGTACCTCGGAACCTGTTGTTGGTGTTAATGAGAAGAATATCACCATTTCACCACATTCAACTCCTGTGGTTGTCCATTCAGAATCTACGGGTGAATTGCCATTGACCGAAGTTGTTGAAAACAAAGTCATAAGTAAACGGGAAGAAATTGAATCAAATCCCACCGTGGGCGATTTCTTCAAGATCCATTTGGTTAGATCTGACATTCTCACTACTATAATTGGCATGTTTAACAAATATCCCTGGAATAACTTCTGGCATAATGTTGTCTTTGATGTTGTTCAACAGATCTTCAATGGTCGTCTCGATATCGGCTTTAATCAATTCTTGATCTTGGAACTGTTCAAGACTTGTGACATCACTGAATTAATTATTGATTCTTATAAGTTGTGTCAGGAGACTGAAACCGCCGCCAATGTGAGATTGGGTTATATGGGTCATTTGGTACTAATCGCTGAAGAAGTTGTCAAATTCTCATCCATTTTCCAAAGCACAAAGTTCAACGACCCAGAGACCGATGACTTGATCTATTCTAAGCTTGTGGATGATAATTGGATATCATATGTGACCAACGTGCTCAGTGAAACAAGAGAACAGTACAATTGTGTGCTTGGTGGTATAAAGACTGATGATTTCCAGCAAAGTGAGTATTTGAACCGGAATGCTATTATCTTGGGTAACAGTGAAGAAGAAGTACTTAATCAGGAAACAGATGAGGCGCCACCTCTCGATGAGGTTTTCTACGAGGGAATTGGTGAAGACGATGGAAAAAATGATGATGATGGTGATCAAAGAATGACAAATGTATGATCACAATTTGTCTGGTTGTATGGATTCCCAAATTTCTGGGAAAAGCTATCATTTAATGTGTTTATGATAATGTTTGTGTTTATTCTCTGTGAGATATACCTGTCAATAAAAGATAAATTTGCATTGTGCTTTTGGAGATTCCCATCAGAGGTCTTTAGGTTTGTTTTTTTTGAGTGGGCCTTCCACCTACGCTAGCTCAAGTTCCAATAAGGTGAAGAGTATTACCGGTACCTAAATGATGCTTTATTTATACTAATTTATGGGTACAATAAAGGATTAGGGTTTATTGGAGATTATATTGGTGATTTTGACGAATTTCCTTTCTCTTCGTAATTTTCGTCGATGAAATTAGACATGTTGATTTCAAGAAAGAAGAGCTAGAAGATTTCAAGACCGATATCGGCTGAGTATTCAAATCAAGCTCAAAAACCATTGAAATATCCTTCAATGATTGTAGCACTTGAGAAACTATAACAAATGTTTCCAATGCTATGGACGCAGATTTATTCCCCACACAGAACTAGCATACTATAATAATCAACAATCAATCTTATGTACAGTCGTTAAAATTCCCTTATAAACAGTCCAAGCTTCGTAACGTTCATTTCCCAATAATCTTGTGCATCAACAGCGCCCCGGCAACACTGACATTTAAACTATCAATGAGTGGATTAACATCCTGGGCACCACCGATCTCCACGAGGAAATCACTGCGAAGTTTCAAAGTTGTTCTAATGCCTTCTCCTTCTGAACCTAAAACGAGGATGCATGGCCCTGCTTCCAAGAGTGTATTAATATCAGCAAACTCAACACTCTTGGATTCTAAAGTTGTGCAGATCTTTTCATCATTTTGGTGGTCAGCGGTAGCAGCTGAGATAAAAGTCCAACCATTTGCCCTACTCTTATCAAAGAAGTTCAGTGGTTTGGAAGCGGACATGATTGGAAGAAACTCAGTAGCACCTACAGATGTCTTACTGACAACAGCAGAAAGAGGAGCACTGTTCTTCTCTGACATCACGATGAAATCCACACCTAGGAAATAAGCCGATCTGATCAAAGCACCGACGTTATGAGGATCAGTAATACCATCAAGATAGATACCAAACGGATTTTTATTTTTTGACCGATGAGCTTGTGGTAAGGTAGATCCGAAGTTATCCTCATGGATGATAAAATCTTCACCGTTGGATTCTCCAAGTTCATATATTGGAGTAGGCAACAATGGCTTCGTTTCCAAGACATAGCCGTTATGGACACCATTGTTTGTCAGTAGGTTAAGCTCATGCCTAGAATTAGCAGCAACGACTTCGACACCGAGTCTTTCTGCAAGTTTAATGACATCTCGATCTCTCGATGCACTGTTATCGATGTATAACTTGTTATAGAGCTCTCTCTTTTGCGCTTGTAATGCAGCAATAACTGGAGATTTGCCATATACGTACTCTGATAAGGGGTTTGGTTTCAGAGAGCCATAGACGTCATTGTAGAACCTACTCTTGTGCTTACGTCTTTGATCTCTCAGAGCATCTCTTGATTCCCTCTTCTTACTATCTCTCTGATCTTGGAATCTTTGCCTTCTCTCCTCAGTGTCATTAGCTTTCTGTTTAGCATGCACATGTGCAAATCTCTTCTTGAAATACTCATCTTTGGACTCACCAGCTTTATCCCATGCCTTCTCTCTCTTCTTGAATGGAAGGTTTCTGTCCACATTCTGCGAGCCTCCTGAGGCACCTCTTTCAACCTTAACGGTAGACCTCACACCCTTCAATGCCTGAACAGTGCTAGATAACTGTCTTTTTAGCATATTATGAAGAAGAACCCTCAAAAAGCCCTCTTGAGTCTCTCTGCAATCTTTTTAAAGCTATGGTAAAAAAAAAAATTCCCAGAGGTTGGCGCACGACTTTTATCAGAGGTCGGAAAATGTCGAATCAGGAAGTTTCTTCCTCGGAAATCCAAGATCGCCTTCCAAGAGTCATCGATCCCATCCTGCTTCTATTGGGCCATCTTATTATAAAGGACTTGAACTACGAAGATGGCTGAGAGTACTGGTGCTAAGCCTGAGAGAAAGGCTCTTGTCAACCGTGTGACCAATGAGACAAAGATCCAGATTGCTGTGAGCCTGGATGGTGGGTTTATTACCGTGCCCGAGTCAATCTTGAAAGGTAAGACATACCAAGAACATGCTTGCCAGTCTACTTCATCACAGGTGATATCTATTCACACAGGTGTTGGGTTCTTGGACCATATGATCCATGCGCTTGCTAAGCATGGAGGCTGGAGTTTGATCGTGGAATGTATAGGTGATTTGCATATCGATGACCATCACACTACTGAAGATGTTGGTATTGCTCTCGGTGCGGCTTTTAAACAGGCCCTTGGTCATATCAGAGGCGTGAAGAGATTCGGTACTGGATTTGCTCCACTGGATGAGGCGTTGAGTAGAGCTGTCGTTGATCTCAGTAACAGACCTTTTTCCATTGTGGAGTTGGGCTTGAAGAGAGAAAAGATTGGTGATCTTTCATGTGAGATGATTCCTCACTTCCTGGAGAGTTTTGCACAATCCGCACACATCACAATGCACGTTGATTGTTTGAGAGGTTTCAACGACCATCACAGAGCTGAGTCTGCCTTCAAGGCCTTAGCTATCGCAATTAAGGAATCCATCTCTAGTAATGGTACCAATGAAGTACCATCTACCAAAGGTGTGTTATTCTAGTATATATTTATAAGATAAATTCCATTCCGTTAGATATATACATGATGCTCTTTAGATTATTTAAGATCTGTTCTTATTTCCAGAGTTAATGATGTCAGAAAGTACACTCCAACTCTCTCTCTCAAGTCTAGCTTTTGGCAATCTTCTAACTGGATTTGGAGATGTGATTGAACGTTCTCTACCATAGCCGGTCTTCACAACACTAGCTGTGATGTTAACAGCACCATTTGGTCTAATAACGGCCTTGGTTGGTTCCACTGCGAACACAGTAGCCCTGTCAATTTCAGAGTTACCAACTGTCTTGAAGTCAGCAATGAAACCACCAAGAGCCACATTGGATTTACCAACCGATCTAGCTGGGACAGATTCGCGATGCACCACTCCGTTTGGAGTTGTTCTAAGACGTCCTTTCAAAGCATAGCTTAATCCACCGGTACCAGCGAACTTGAAACCATCTTCTCTTCTCAAACTGGCAATCTTATTGACATTCTGTTGAGTCTTGTACTGTTTAAGGAAGGCAACAGCAGCATCCTGGAATCTTTCGCCTGTGAATGATTTTTCTTTGAGTTCCTTGGCATGGTTTTTAAGCACATATTCTTTGAATTGGGGTCTCAAAGATTCAATCTCTTGCAGCAAAAAGTCAATTTTTTGTCTCTCCTCGTTACTTTGAAGCTTCAGCACACCTTCAACAGTTTTATTAGATTGAGTAGATGTAATAGAATCTTGAAATAATGGATTGACTGGTTTAGATTCATAAAGTGCGTTTGGAGATTCTCTCTGAGGCACAACTCCAAGTTCTTGGAATCTGAGCCTTCTGTAATGATCGCCACCACCAGCTTCGAAATCAACCAGTCTCTCTAGACTGTCCACGTTATTGAGTGTGATATAGCGGCTCTTGATCTTAGCCGGAAGTGCATATTTCAGACCCCATTCTTGTCTTGCAAGAGCTGCATCACGGGTCTCCACCACTTGATGAGATGGATGTAGTGATCCACGGGACTTCGCCAGTGGTTTAGCCATAGACGCAAAGCGAGAAGCCTTGAGAAGCTTACCGAAATCAGACATCATTGGTTGTTGTTGGCCGTCTGCTCTGTTTTGATCTTCTCCGTCTTGCAGTTTCGTTCGATGTTCGTCGATTTTTTCACTTCAAACGGCCGTGGGCTGCTTAACCCCCAATGCCATTACGGAACACAGCGACATAACCACGGGCAAGCCGTTGCTTGTGTAATTCCTTTATTTTTCTTCTTAAATGTGTTGTATTTCTAGAAGCTAAGGTATAAGGTTACCGGTAATAGTAATATCTCTACTCTAACTTCAACACTTTATCCAACCAGTGCTTGACAACCACCTTTCCTTCGAATAGAGCTGTCTCATCGATGTTCCGTACAATAGCAGCAGAGTGTGTTGACTGGGTATGACGGATAAGAATTGGGTACTTTTCCCATTTTAGGTTGTTCAAGCTCTTAACAACATCTAGCTGCGTCGGCGATAGATCCAGAGTGAAGATCTTGATCAATTCGTTCCTAGACATCTGCGAATCATTGGAGAAATAGGCGAGTTCGTTGATAGATGCTCTGATACCACCAAGTTCAGACTCTATTGGAGTAAGTTCATTCTCCGCAGATGTGAAATCGAGCTGTGAAAGCTTTGCAGACTCCACTGTATTCTTTGAAGTCATAGCATCCCACACGGATTCCATTAGTGTATCAGCACGATCCTGGAGTGTCTGTTCAATATCATGGTCAAACTTATCAATCGTCTTAATTCTCTCAACATCATCCAAATCCTCATCTTCAACTTCCACCAGGTCAGCCAAATCGGTGAAGTATGTGTTGTAATCCTTTAAGATCGATCTGACCCGACGATGTGATTTAAAAGTCTCCATCATACCGGATACCACAAACCAAGTAATCCAAAGTGGCATAAAGAATACCAAGTTGAAAAACACCACAAGCCATCTATACTTTCTTTGCCAGAAATTTGAAGATTGTTCGACAGGTGTTGAAATTATAGGCTTATTTGTGATCTTGAATGGTGCATGTGCATCAATCACGACAGGTTCATAATCCTCAATAAACTTATAATCCAAGTCATTCAAAGATGATCTTTCATCAATTTTCATAAAGGGGTCCACCAACGATATGCCTGCAGTCCACCATGCAGTACGCCTATCATTAATAGCATTAGCATATAGATTTCTATACTTGAAGCATTGTAGTGCTCTGTAGAACACAGAGTTTGGATTAGCCATGAGCAAGAGCAAAGGTCCATCTTTACCGCCTGAGGAGTCTTTCAAGAACATCTGCTTTCCTGAGAGTGAGAGCAAGTTAGGGATCAGCCAGTTGAAGAGCCTAACAGAGACATTGGAACCAGGGGTGAGAACGCCAACGTGTGGCGTACAGAACGTTGTGAAGTTCACAGGCTCAATCTCTTCAAAGAGACCCTTATGGTGCAAGATTCCAACAGCAAATCGAGAAATCAACCCGCCAAGGGAGTATCCCACTACTGAGAGCTTCATCACTTTCCCACTTTCCCCAAGGTGTTCAATCTGATCTTCAATCTCACGAGCAATGCGCAATCCGCATACATCAATGCCATCCAGAGTCTTATACCCTTCATTATCTGTAGTACGGTACACAATGAGTTTATCTTCAGAACCTTGCGGCCTCTTTTCAAGCTCCTGGATAATGTAGTCGAAGTGAGTTTTGTTTCCCCAAAGGCTATGCTTGGTTAGTCTCTGTCGTGTGAGCGCTAAAACAGTAGCAGCTTACCCGTGGACCAGCACAAGGAGATGGTACTGCATCATGGTTGTTCTATTTGGGCTGCTTTCTTCACTGAATTCAACGCTCGACCTTTGCAGTTCACCTTTTTTGATTGTTAAAAGTTGTACGGTTTTCTTCGCTTATCGCACAACCGCAGGAACTGACGTCTGAGTTGTGAAAGTACTAGGTGCGAAATTTAAGCATTCATTTGATAGAATGATTTTGTATTTATCAGCTAGGAAGCATCTAGAGAGCATGGTGGAAAGTTGAAACAGCTGTCGTTCGAAGCAGTGAGGGGATCTGGTGCTTAGTCAAGGGTTTCGGACGATGCCATTTGCCCAATATTTCCAAAATGGCATTCAGATTCCTGCGATGTCTATTGTCGAGATTGAAGAACCACACAATGGAGACACAGAATTAAGAGCAACTGGAGATTATCCACGGACCACTTTAGCTTTGGACTTGAGCACTTCCGCAGATTGTTACTTCGAGCCCTACCCTATTGTGGTAAATAATTTGACATCTCTCTGTCCTTGTAAGAAGTTGGTACTGATGTTCTTCATGGTTCATTGCGATTCAATGGACAGCAACTGTTATTGGGTAGTCCAGTATGTACAATTCGGAGAACTGCAAAGATCCTAACTTAGACTATAGCTGAAGATCTTTTTCTAGTGAGATGACTCAGCTTTCAAGCTAGACACCAGGATCTTGCTGGATTAACATAATTTTTTTCAGGCCACCATTTTGAACCAACGGAACCGGATATATAGCACGTAGGCTTGAAGGCTTCAAATGACCCAAGGAACGCGTGGACATCTACCAAGTTCTGTCTAATGTGATCATCCGAATATAATTGAAGCTTCAGAGGCATAGAGATTAGCCGAATTTAAGAGATATTTCAAGCTGAGCCGAAAGGATAGTTTGCTTCATCAAAAGCTCAAAACCATCCCGTGAAAATTGCAGCAATTACTGATAAGGCACTCCATGGAATTCTTGGACTCATAGAAAATTTTCTTGACATCTGTTGCCTCAATATTGCAAACCCGTGGTGGTGGACCTGACCCACCAATGTCCAAAGCAGATCCACAACTCCTCAATGCTGATACAAAATAGACTGTAACAAGAGCAGAATCTTCAATGAGATACAGCGCACTCACCAAAATTGTCTTGTACTGAGGAAAGATATGTGTTTGATTTGTGGGACAATGTGCTAAGATCTGGAATGTGATTGTCTTGATTTTAATTGTCCAATCTCTTATCTAAATGATGAGCTGCCGCCTACGATTCAAAACACTTCCCACCTGAATGTGAGAGGAGCCAAGGGTTCTAAAGGCAACGAGCACGGGGACATTTAGAAAATATTTGAAGATAGCCCTTGGTGTATAATTAAGATTCGAGCTCATTAAGGAGTTATTGAAGCAACCTAGACTGGTGCTGTGATGTGGATGAATCATAATATTAAGCCCTTTGAGCATCCTACGCCGCAAGATGTCATAATTCCAAATTTCTATTCATAAGGATTCTTTTCTTCTAAAGCGTTCTGTAGGTATTGATCTTCAGCCCCAATCCAATTTGTGGGATAGGTCACTGCCATGCTAATCGTCTCCTCCGTGAAGAGACTTGGATAACCCACGTTGTAGCCGATTGTAATCCTTGAAATCTATATCAACAGGACGAATGAAGCTCTAGGATGGTTTGATGGAATAGACACTTCAGACCGAGTCTCTAGCTATGGTGTGTCGAAGTTGAACTTGGTAGTGTTCATCTTAACAATAAAATCTCTCATGTTACATGCAGATTTTAGTTGGTAGCGAGTTCTTGATCGCTTTAAGGTATCTAAGGATAGAGGACAGGAGTAAATAACAAACTAGCTGACTAGCTGATGCTTCCCTTATAATGCATTTCTAAGGATCAAGATCTCAAAGGCTGCTAAATTGCAAACAGTTTTAAACTTTTAACACTACCTCAGAAGATCGCCATCGCTCTTACTGGTGGGGTGGATTCGATGTGCTTGAGGCATCTATTGCAAAAATCCGCCAAACTGCTTGATAAGAACTTAAAAGATTGAGATCTATCCGATCATGATCAATCTTAACTTGAAACTTCAACTTGCGTCCGAACAGCGCCCAAGAGGTACAAAACAAGGAATTAATGAAACCCGGGCTTCGTAACAACCAATAAGAATACCTCCGAGATCCTAACGATATGGCACCACGGGAATAATAAGCGCAGTTGCCAGCAATTCCGAAAGCAGAAGAGTGGGGACTCCGGTCTTGACTCTTGACGGTTAACGGTACTCTATCAACTCAAAGTCCATTGCAATTTGCATCATGTCAATAGCTCAGAGATGTCAAACAGACCTAATCGGACTTTTACATGAACTTCCAACTCAAACATCTGTTTATTAAAGAAACGCTGATCACGCAAGAAATCGTAAATCTCCATCTCGTAAAGTGCAGTTCCAAGGTAGATTCTGTAAATTGACGCAGTTAAGGATATAAAATTTGGTGATTTAAGTAGTAGTTGAGGACAAGCACGATGCGCCCATGTCTACGGATGGCACCTGACCACGCGTACGGTTGCTTAACCTGTGTCTCAGATTATTCCCGCCTTTTTTTCTGCTAGTAAATTTATATAAACGAAAGTGAGACAGAACCCCTTTTTCTCTTGAAGTCTCGCCAGACATCACAATTAAAGCAATGGTAGAAAAGAAGAAAGAAACGCAAGGGTCAAAATTATCGTGGTTTACCATTATTGCACTAGCTTCCGCAGCACTCCTTGGTGGGTACAAATTCTACTCCACGCCAGAGGTCCCTGCTGTTTTTGAGGAGCCATTGGAATCATTGGCTGAAGGGTTGTGTCCAATCATTGAGTCTATCAAACCATTGGACTACCAGAAGAACGATGCTACCGTGGACCACATCATCAACAATCCTCAGTTCAGAGTGAAGGCCGCTGCAAGGCTAACTGGTGCTGTCAAGATCCCAACGGTTACACACGATGAGATTGGAGATTTGGATAAGGATCCTGAGGACTGGAAAATATTTTATAAGATGCATGACTATTTGAAGGAGACTTTCCCATTGGTCCACAAGCACTTGAAAGTTGAAACTGTTAATAAGTACTCGTTAGTGTTTACATGGGAAGGAGAAGATGAATCATTGAAGCCATTATTACTCACTGCTCATCAGGATGTTGTCCCTGTTGCTGAAATGACAAGAGATGATTGGAAACATGAGCCATTTGAAGGTCATTTCGATGGTGAGAAGCTCTGGGGTCGTGGTGCAGCAGATGACAAGAACATGATGATTGCCATCTTATCAGCTATTGAGACCTTGCTTGAAGAAGGCTACAGCACAAAAAGAACTGTTGTTGTCGCTTTCGGTCACGATGAAGAGATTGGTGGAGCTAGGGGTGCTGCTTTTATTGCCAAGTTCTTGGAGGAGAGATATGGTAAGGATTCGTTCTACGCCTTGATTGACGAAGGTACAGGTCTCAGCATGATTGGTGGCAGAATATTTGCAATTCCATCTGTCGGAGAAAAAGGTGCCACTACTCTATACATCTCCTTGACAACACCAGGTGGTCACTCTTCTGTTCCACCAAAACACACCAGCATCGGATTGGTATCTAAGGTTATCACATTGATCGAAGACAACCCATTCCCAGCTGAATTGACAACCAAGTCTCCAGCTCTTGGTATGCTTCAATGTATTGCTAGACACTCTGAAAAACTCCCGGAGAGTTTGAGAAGAAATATTTTCAAAGCTGCATATGACAAGATTGCCAACGCCAAGGTTTTGGCTTTTATGGCCACAAAACCACTGTATGATACTTTTGTCAGAACCACGCAGGCTATTGATGTCATCAACGGTGGTGTCAAGTCTAATGCCCTTCCTGAATTTGTGTCTTTTGTGATAAACACTCGTATCAATGCTGGATCTAGTGTTCAAGACGTTATTGATAAGATTGTTGGAAACATCCGTGGTGTTGCTGAGGAACATAACTTTGGTATCTACTTGGGAGACGAAGAGATCTTGCCAAAGACGAAGGCCGGTTACTTCAAGATCGAATGGGATAGAAAACTGGAGCCAGCTCCAATCTCTCCAATGGATGATGAGACATGGGATATCTTTGCCGGTTCTGTGAAGCATATAGTTGACGATTATGCCTACCCTGAATTGCCACCTTCTGTTGTTACTGGTAATTTGCTGATGGGTAACACCGACACTAACCGTTACTGGAACTTAACCAACCACATCTACAGATTCGAGATGACCACTTACACCATGAGAGAAGGTATTCACAGTCTGAACGAGTATGTCGTGTTCAACGACCACTTGTACGAGATTGCCTTCATTTACGAATACATTAAGAACATCAACGACTTTGCGAAGACGAAATGATTGGCTTTGGTGAATAGACCATAAATTTTTGTGATTGAATTAAAATTAGAACAGTAAGATAAGCGCTAAAAAACAGTTCAACCTTCTGCGCCCAGCCAACAGCTGAGGATCCGGGGGATTATCAGGAAAACCGACAACGAAAGATAAGAAATATTAAGCCTCCAAATATAAGCAAAAAAAGTATAATGCTTAACACCCGACACCCATTCAAGTTAGAGGGACAGATCTAGGCTGAAAGGATGAAGGACACTGAGAAACAGGAAGAAGGAACTAAGAGACACAACAGATGGCTACCATTGTTTACCACTACCCTTCTGGCCAGTGTAGGCCTGTTGACGGCACATTTGGCCTATTCCCCCCTGGATCAAGATGTTCTCAATACCATATGTCCACTGGGGACTACTGTACGTCCTTACTCATTTGTGGAAGACCCATCAATTGTGGATGGCATCATGAAGGACCCTGATTACCGCACTGAGGCTGCCATGAGACTTACAGGCGCCGTCAGAATCCCATCTGTTTCATATGATAACATGCCTGAGGTTGGTGACGATCCAGTTTGGGCCCCCTTTAGAAGACTACATGATTACTTGGAGGAACACTTTCCTTTGGTTCATAAGCACCTTGAAGTTGAAAAAGTCCACGAGATAGATCTTCTATACACCTGGAAGGGAACAAACGCGTCACTGAAACCTCTGTTGTTGACTGCGCACCAGGACGTTGTCCCAGTGGAAGATCAAACGCGTCACCTGTGGAAATTCCATCCATTCAGTGGTTTCTACGACGGTAAATACGTTTGGGGACGTGGTTCCTCAGATGATAAATCTATGATGCTTGCTATTTTGGAAGCAACAGAGAAGTTACTACAAGAAGGATACAGTACAGAGCGAACCGTGATTATTGGCTTTGGTTATGATGAGGAGAGTGCTGGTACTGGTGCTTATTACTTAGCTAGACTACTTGAGGAAAGATATGGGTTTGACTCAATTTATGCTCTCATTGATGAAGGCTCTGCTATCACTAAGGTTGGTGATCGTATCTTTGCACTGCCATGCGTGGCTGAGAAGGGCGCCACCGCTTTAACTATTGCTCTGACCACGCCAGGTGGGCATTCTTCTGTGCCTCCTCCAAATACAAACATCGGAATCATGGCTCAACTGGTTGAAGAGATTGAATCAAATCCATTTGAGGCATTACTTACCGAGGAGAACCCAACCTTGAAGAAACTTCAATGCTTCGCCAAATACACTAACCAGTACAAGGGATTGCTGAAAAGAAGTATCTTCAAAGCTCCATATAGTGCGTTGCACAAATGGAAAGTGGTCAAATACTTGCTGGGATCCAGGGAGACAGAGTTCAACATTAGAACGACCCAGGCTATTGATATAATAAATGGTGGTGTCAAATCTAATACACTACCTGAGTACGTCTCAATGGTTGTTGACCATAGAGTTAATATCGGCTCCTCGACGAATGAAACCGCTGCGAAGATTGTGACCAATATTCAGACAATTGCTAAGAGACACGGCCTAGGTCTCCTATTAGGTGATGAAGTAATACTACCAAGGACAACTAATGGATACTTCCAAGTATCGTGGGATAGAAAATTAGAGCCAGCACCTGTGTCACCAACATCAGGCGAGACCTGGAATATCTTTGCTGGTTCAATCAAACATATCATTGAAGATTATGTGGACCCAAATGGTGCCCCTGCGGTGGTCACTGGAGAATTGATGATGGGTAATACTGATACTTGCCAATACTGGAACTTGACAGATAATATATATAGATTCAGCATGTCTGTTCCTGGGGAAGAAGACTCCAAGATCCATAGTGTTGATGAACATTTAGAGTTTGATGGATTCTTGTATGAAGTTGGGTTCTTATATGAATACATCAAGAACGTAAACGATTTTGCTACAGTGTGATTTATAATATACAGATAAATTTATATCCTAGACATCCTTCCATATAGCCTTTTCTAGAGAGCCAGCCTTCTTATTAGCATGAGATCTTTGTTTAAAGAATCCACAATAAACCAACTCTTCAGCCTTTTGCAGGAACAATGCCAATGTAAACCTGTCCCATTTCTCATTTTCCGGCAGCGTCGTGTCATTGAAAAATTGATAAATGTACTTGAATCTCAAATCATCATTCAGATAGGATTCAAAGACCTTATCTTTATCGTCCAGGATCAGATTTATATCGCGCATGACTTCATCTTTTCTCAACGAATACTTGAATGCACTATAATAATCATAGATGTTCAAATCTAACATAGTTTCTCTGTATACGGAGAACATCTGCGTGATTACAGGCTTGAGCAAGCCGTTCAATCTATCAATGACTTCGTGGCCAGTCTTAGAGTCCCCAAGACGGTTTTCAGGATAGATTAAAGAGTCCAAACGAATATCCTTGATCGCTGGGACCAAATTCAATCGAACCACGTCAACGTCATTCAACATGAAGACTTCATTGAAGATAATTTTATCTGATCTTGTGATCTTAGACTTGAGGAACTCACCCAATGTTGATGTGAATCGATCAATGAGTTTCTTCGCTTCAATCTTATAGTTGGTCTTGTCAGCAAAGTTATCGCCTTGGAACTCATCAAGGATGGCTATATCAACTTGCTGTTTCAAATTGAAGCTCAAACCGTGAATGAAATCATCCTCTTGTGCCAGATGTTCAATCTCCTGCATCATCTCTTTCAAATCTTCAACTGATATAGACCCCAGCAATAATAGTAGTTCATTTATGAACTGTACACGGATGAAGTCATCTTTTATTACCAGTTTGAAGTAGTACTCCATATGATTTTTCTCGGACTTGAAAGATCTTTGCGCAAGAACTTCAGTAAGTAGTTTGAATATTGATCTGAAAGTTTGAACAAAGTTGGAATAAACTCTTGAAGCCTTGATGAAAGCACCAGCGGTAGCACCATTATCATGGACTAAGGGCAGAATCTTGTCATTAGGTAGTTTCTTTAAAACCATCATGTTGATATATCTCTTAAAAGAAGGTAGCTGTCTTAGAGACTCAAAGTAATCTGAATGAAGTAGAAGAATTTCAGACTCTTCCAAGTATGGTAGCAGCGATAGCTCATTAGCAAAGAAGTGGATCATCTCAGAGAATGTCAAAATCTTTAGTAATTCATCCACGTTTTTTATAGAGAATTTGAATCTATCCAGGATGAATTTCGCCAGTTCTTCACCAATCATTAGATCTTGTGGGATGATAATATCGGATACAACTCTGTTGATAATATGATCCGTTTGTTCAATGTTCAGTCTGTGGATGCTAAGCATATGCGATACTTCACTCGACAGTTTCTGTGCAAAGCTCTGAACATTGTTTCCAATGTTGAAAATGAGTTTCAAAGGTAGCGCTGAAGCATATGAGTGTAACAAAATGAGGAATTTGTTTAGTAAATTCAATTCGAATGATTCGATATCCTCCAGGATCAAAACTATACGCAAATCTGAGTCATCAATTGTTGTACCAGTCTTTTGCCAATGCAATCGACACCACTGCTCGACAATGTCCAGATCCCATGGATGCCTTTTATCAAAAGTCTTGATCTCTTCGTCATCGTCATTGTCATCGTCGTTCTCATCATCTTCTTCATCGTTCTGGCCATTCACAGATTCTATAGATGCTTCACCAGTGACTCCGTTGACAAGTTGTTTCAGTGCCAATCTCATTGTAGTAGTTTCTTTGGAGTTCAATGTGATTACTTTGTACGATTCTTTGGTTTCCAAATACTTCTTCATTTGCTCCAAGAACACAGCACTTGTGGCAAAGCCGGACTTGGATAGCAGCATGCATGTATCTAAGTTCCCGACAATGGGGGTTTTAATCACAGAATCGATCTGCTGTGAAGTCAGTTCACTCACGTCACTCAAGATGTGCTTGATAATGGCTGACTGTCGTTCATGAATCTCTTGAAACAGCTCATACCGTCTTACAGTATTTTCTTTCGGTTCAGAACCAGAAAGCAGTCGTACAAATGGTGGCTCACTCATTGATAATGGCATTGCGCCTCCATCTGATATTGGCTTTGACTGTTCAACTCTTTGTTTGTTTGATCTCTTCAGAGTGTAAACAGTCTAATGTGAAGGTTAGAAACTGACACACCGCAGGGATAGCTGGTCCATACTCACCTTCTGGGACTGCTCAAAACCTCTTTTATCCATCTTCTAACGCGTTTAGCCCCTGTAAATTGATGAAGTATCAACCAAGTTTTACTCAAAATGTTTTCGAAAGTGGAAATTTCGTTCCGTTTTAGGAAATAAGTTGCAAGCCAACTTTTCGCAATTGCGCGAACAGATATTTCGCCAAATTACCGAATGAGAAAATTGAGGCAGCACGCTTTAGGCCAGTTTCTATACCAAGTGCCAGAATAAGTTTGGTCAAAAATGCTTCTATATTTTCTGGATAAATTGACCAATTGGATGTTCTACACATGCAATATCACCTGAAGGATTGGAAAAACGAATCTATCACACTCATCATCAGAACACCCCTCAATGAAGCCGAGACATTCAAGAAAAATGAAAACCTCCACAGAGAACGAAAACAAGGCGAAGAACACCACGAAGAACGCCGAAAAGAACAAGGGATGTCGCACTTGCCACTTGACAACTACGAGAACATTCATTCGCTCGAGGATTTGATTCCTCGCCTTCCGTTGGATTTTGACCTCACAGACCACTCCGAGCCCGTACCAGGGACCCAGACAGAAGAATACTCTCCAATTTTTAGAAATGGGTATTTGAAAGGCGCTGAACCGGTTGGTTATTTGCACGAATCCCTAGAGACGTTCTATCAGTTGTTCCAGCAATCTCTGAAGCTCCATGCAAAGAAGAAGTCCGTTGGTTACAGATGCAAGGACCCAAAGACTGGCCAATTTGAACCTTTCTACACATGGGAAACTTATGAACAATTGGGCCAAAAGAGAGACCAAGCAGGTGCCGGTATTCTCCACTTGGTTGAAAAATACGCTCCAGAGGCGAAATTAGACGAGTTCGTATTGTCAATGTTTTCTGCCAACAAGCCAGAATGGATCATTGCCGATTTGGCTTGTCATGCCTACTCCGTACCAAACACTCCGCTCTATGATACTTTGGGTGCTAATTCTACCGAGTATATCTTGAAATTGACCGAGTCTCCAATCATTTTACTATCTAAGAATAAAATCCACAAAGTTTTTGACGTCGAGTCACCGTTTTTGAAAGTTATGATCTCCATTGAATCATTGACCGAAGATGACAACGACATCAAGAAACAAGCGGAGGATAAGGGTTATAAACTCATCGACTTTGATGAATTGTTGGCATTGGGTAGGGCGTATCCAAGACCGCATAGGGTTCCAACACCAGATACTTTGTACACAATCTCGTTTACCTCAGGGACAACTGGTGTTCCAAAGGGTGTCGAGCTGAGACACTCCCATATCGCCGCAGCTGCCGCTTTCCTCTTTGTTCATGTCACGTTTCCAAAGGGTCCAACTTCCTTGGTTTTCCTTCCATTGGCCCATGTCTATGAACGTTTCAAAATCGTTTATGAATTGAGTGAAGGTGGTGCTATTGGTTTCCCGCATGACCCTGAGAATCCAAGGTCGTTTATGGATGACATCAAAATCTTGAAACCCACCCATATTTCATCTGTTCCAAGATTGTACAATAGGATTGAGAGTGGTCTCAAGGACAAGATTAAGAACATGCCAGGCTTCAAGGGTTGGTTAGTGAGATTCGCTGTCAACTATAAGCTGAGCCATGATGATGACTCTTTGTTGCTTAAGGTCTTGACCCCACTGGTATTGGATAAAATCAAGCAGCAGGTTGGGTTCGCTAACTTGGATTTCTTCATCTCTGGTGGTTCGCCACTATCTGGTGAGTCCATTTTTTACTTGCGTAAAGTGTTGAACGCTGGTTTCTATCAAGGTTATGGCTCTTCAGAGACTTTTGGTGGCATTGCCATCACCACTAAACATGCTAGGGATACATCGAGAACAGGTGCTATCGGTGTCACTTCTGAATTCAAGTTGAGAAACCTACCAGATTTAAACTACACGTATGACGAGAACAGATCTGGAGAATTGATGCTAAGAGGTCCACAGATCTTCAATTCCTACTTCAAAAACCCAGAGGCCACTGAAGCTGCTATTGACAAGGATGGTTGGTTCGGTACTGGTGATATCGCCCAGATTGATGAAGGTGGTAGAATTGCCATTGTCGATCGTGTAAAGAACTTCTTCAAACTCGCCCAAGGTGAATACATCGCTGCCGAAAAGATTGAAAACTTCTACTTGGCCAACAACTCATTTACAAGTCAGTTCTTTGCTTACGGTGACAGTTTCCAAAGTTACCTGGTTGGTATCGTTGGTATCGAGGAACCAGTGTTGTTGAAATTGGCAAAGGAATCTTCCAAATATAACAAGATCAGCACACATGAGCAATTACTTCTACAGTTGAACGAATTGGAATTCAGAAAGTTTGTTCTTTTCGAATTGAACAAGAATATTGAACATTGTGGTTTGTTATCTTTCGAGAAGCTCAAAAATCTCTATTTAGCTATTGAACCATTTAGAGTTGATGACGAAACTATCACACCAACTTTGAAACTGAAGAGAAACAACGCTCAAAAGCACTTCCAAAAGGAAATCGATGCGATGTATTCTGAAGGTCCTATCTAATACGTCTTCACCTAAATTATGCTACTGTGAACCATGTGCTCCTTTGGCCTCTTGTAAGGTTAGAACAATTGCTTTAAATTATGATTCTGAAGCTATATCAAATATTTATTCAGTCTTCCAAGCATCGCCTTGCTTCTTCAATAGTATCTCCTTATGTTCCACTAATTGTTTCTCAAATTCGCCTCTGTTCCCCTCAATCCACCTATAACCATATGCTGGGTGCTCTTTCGGGAAATAACTCTGGCCTTTCATACCATATAAATTCTCTCTAAACGTTCCACCAGCCACTGGATAGTCATCCCAGGCATAACCTCTTTCTCTCAACTTTGGAATGACCAAATCGATCAGATCATCAAAAGTATCCGGATTAACAGCAGCAGCAAAGTTGAAGCCATCAGCCCCACCAATTTCAACGTAATCGACTAGTTTCTGAACAACTTGGTCCACTGAACCAATGATCAAATCCGCAGAACCCTTAACTGAAACATGTTTACCTAATACAGATTTTGTTATAGGACCGTCATCCAAGATATTTACACAGAAATGCTTGACAACCTCACGATCTCTGAAGTTGTCACTCTGTAATAAGTCGAAGTCTTCTGGGTATTTGCTATAATCGACATTCATCCATCCACCAACCATGGCTATAGCGGCTTCATGATCGCTATATTCCGCATATTTGTTAAATTTCTCCCAGGCTTCTTCCTCTGTTTTACCAACTATAACCATCACCAAGACAAGTAATTTCATCGACTCTGGGTCTCTTTTGTACTTCTCCTGAGCCACAGACCTTAGCTTATCAGAAGTAACACGCAAAGTGGAGGGTGTTGGGCCATAGCTGAAGACAGCCTCACCCCATTTCGATGCCAAGTCCAATCCACCAGATGAAGTACCAGCCTCAAATAAGACAGGGAGACCTTGAGGGCTTGGAGACGTGTAGGATGGGCCCGGGACCTTATACCACTTGCCGTCAAAATCAATTGGACGGATTAAGGAAGGATCAGCATATGTCTTTGTCTTTGGTTCGGCCTTGATAGCGTCTTGTCTAAAGGAGGACAACATCAATTCTGCAACAACTTGGACATACTCGTCTGTTTTGGCGTATCTTGTTAGCTTCTCTGGCAATTGTTCACCATTCAATAAATTCTTTGCAGCACTGTTGAGGTAGGTACTGACGATGTTCCAACCAACACGACCATTGGTCATATGATCCAAGGTGGCCAATTTTCTGGCGAAGAGATATGGATGCTCACTAATTGTGCTGAAGGTAACACCGAATCCAACACTCTTAGTGACAGCAGCCATAGCGGCAATTGGAATAGCAGGGTCAATACCTGGGAATTGAGTACCCGCCTTAGCAACATATGAGTAGTTGTTTGGACCATTGTAGACATCATAAGGACCAAGGACATCAGCGATGAAGATGGCATTCAACTTGGCCTTCTCTGCCTTCTTTGCAAGATTGGTCCAGTATTCAGTAGTCAAGTATTGTGTTGATATATCACCAGGATATGACCATAGCGCAGCTGGTTGGGTGTTACAACAACTCTGGGTGAAGATGTTAAGGACTAGAGGCCTCTTCTTTCTTTCCAATTTCTGTCTCTTCAGTGGTTGGTCGGTTTCTCTGATATCCATTTTTGTTCTGACTGTTTCCTCTTCTGTCTCATGGTGATGGTTGGATCGTTCCAGTGTTAAATAGTATGAATTAATATAGTCGATAGAGAGCTCGATGCGTGTTTATGTATGCCGTGTGTGGTGTGGCAATTCCATTTTCGGAAAAGTAAGCGGCCTGGCAGGTTGAATGGAATGGCAAAGAAATCGAAGGCATGGGAGGGAATGAATGGTGTGACCTTTGACGACATCAGTTATCGTACGGTGACGGACATGTGGGGGTCCTTTTGATCACTATGTTCACATCCGCTTCAGCGTGGCTTTAAAGCTAGATTGACCATGGTAGAAATCAGTAGGGAGAAAGGCCTACGACTAATAGGGTCAGCAGTTAGATTATTGTCAGATTATAGCTTTGGTAAGATTATGATAACCAGTATAGATAAAAAGAACGATCCAACAAGTACAGCAAATATCTTTAATGCCGTGAACAAGGACAATTCATTGATAGTCTTTGCCAGGTCCTTCGAAGACTTGTTGATCTTCTTCTGTGTGACTTGTAGGCCAGCCTCTGCAGCTTTTAGAATGTCCTGTTCCTGGTTTAGTTTATCGTTGAAGGCATTGGCGCCTTCTTTGATCCCTTGTACGAATTGCAACATATCGTTGAGTATATCATCCTGTTTGGACTCTTCAGCATGGAGTTGTTCATCCATGGAGAGAGATTTTTTCTCCTTTCTTCTCCCCTGAGTCAATCTCTGCTTCAACTGGGATAAGTTATCATCATCAAGTGCTGTGGCCCCAGTTGTTGGGTCTATTTCTTCGAGTCCGGCATTATGGATATCAACAGACATCCTTCTCAACCGGCTTCTCTTGTCCTGCTTGACTGTGTTCTCCATTATAAGTATGTTGGGTATCTTTGAGAGCTCTATGATGTTGGTGTACTGTCTCAATGTGTCTCTGATATCTGATGATACCTCTCCTTGGATCAACTGTCTTCTTATGGCCATCGCTGTGGATTCATGTTGCTTACACACCAAATAGTTGTCAAAAGCCTGCGGGTCGTCAGGCGACTGATACAGTTGCGACTGCAGCTGTTGTATCTGAAGATTTAGAAACTGTAAGGTCATCTTTTTTGTTTCACTGCCTCCTTGTCCTTGTTCTTGTTGAATAGAACCTCCGCATGGTAAAAAAGCCCTCATAAAACGTCAAAACTGCCATTCGCGTCCGTGTCAATTCTGCCCACACAAAATGGAAAATTCCTATACAAAATTTTTCACCCTCTTTCTAAAACCGAAATCAAGGGCCCTTCTACAAATTGTCAGCGTTCAGAGGAAGCTATGTTCCCAGTGGTGGCATTGATCGTCTTGATTGATGAGTTCCACTGTGGAACTTCTCCCGATCCCCACATCTTGACAACTAAGCTCTAGTGGCCCAGAGTGATTCTTACCAATGCAGTTTTCGCTAACCGCAACTGAGTCCCACAGGTTGTTGTTTGATAGTAGACTAGCATACATCTATTTTTATTCATTTTATGTAGTCCATGCTTTACCCTGTTTTTTCAACAGTGTCTCCTTACATTCCTTCAACTGGGTTTCAAATTCCTGTTTGGTACCGTCGATCCATCTATACCTGTAAGCTGGATGTTCCTTTGGGAAGTATGTTTGGCCCTTAGTTCCATATAAGTTCTCTCTCAGGGTACCACCTGGCACTGGGTAATCATCCCAGACTAAGCCTCTCTTTTTCAACTCCGGAAGGACCAATTCAATAAGATCGTCATAGGTATCTGGGTTAACAGCTGCTGCAAAGTTAAAGCCATCTGCACCACCAATCTCCACATAGTCGACTAGCTTCTGAACAACCTGGTCCAAAGACCCAATCACTAAATCAGTGGAACCTTTAACCGATACATGTTTTCCGATAACCTTCTTCGTGAGCGGACCCTTATCCAAGATATCAATACAGAAATGCTTCGCAACTTCACGATCTTTAACATTGTCACTCTGCACCAGATCGAAATCATCTGGATATTTACTGAAATCCACATTCATCCATCCACCAACCATTGCCAATGCTGCTTCATGATCGCTATACTCTGCGTACTTGTTAAACTTTTCCCATGCTGCCTCTTCAGTCTCTCCAACGATAACCATAACAAGCACCAACACTTTGATAGAGTCTCTCTCTCTTCCGTACTTCGCAGATGCAATATCATGGATAGTGTCAGACTTATGGCGAAGCAAATATGGAGTATTACCATTGGAGAAGGCAACTTCTGCCCATTTGGAAGAGAGTTCCATTCCTCCCGGTGAAGTACCAGCCTGGAACAAAACAGGTATCCCTTGAGGACTTGGAGAAGTGTAGGATGGGCCCGGGACCTTGTACCACACGCCATCGAAATCAATTGGACGGATCAAGGTTGGATCAGCATATGTCTTTGTTTTTGGATCAGCCTTAATAGCATCTTGTCTGAAAGAAGATAATAAGAGCTCTACAACAACCTGAACGTATTCATCGGTTTTGGAATAGCGCTCCAATTTCTCTGGAAGCTTCTCACCGTTAAGTAAATTTCTGGAGGCACTGTTTAAGTATGAACTCACAATGTTCCAACCAACACGACCATTGGTCATATGATCCAAGGTGGCCAATTTTCTGGCGAAGAGATATGGATGCTCACTAATTGTGCTGAAGGTAACACCGAATCCAACACTCTTAGTGACAGCAGCCATAGCGGCAATTGGAATAGCAGGGTCAATACCTGGGAATTGAGTACCCGCCTTAGCAACATATGAGTAGTTATTTGGACCTTTATAGACATCATAAGGACCAAGGACATCAGCGATGAAGATGGCATTCAGCTTAGCCTTCTCTGCCTTCTTTGCAAGGTTTGTCCAGTACTCCAAAGTGTCATAACTAGTGGAAACATCGTCAGGATAAGTCCAAAGGCCGGCTGGTTGGGTATTGACACATGCCTGTGTGAACAAGTTAAGGATCAGTGGCTTTGGCGGTCCCGAGAGACGTGGCTTCTTTGTAGGTTGGATGACTTTTCCCTCTCTCAAGTCCATTATTGGTTGTCTGAGATCGTTTTCTATGCGCCGACAATATAATGAGGATCCTGGGGTGGTTTTATACCTAGGTGGTAATTGTGGCTCCAAATATGACTGAGGTCAATACACAGTAGGTGCGGCCATCAGAGAGCGCTTGTGGACAGTATCGTATGATCAGGGATCTCATTGGCTCCATCACCAAGGATCCATGGCACGGTCTAGATGCCAGTAGTTCCATCTAAGTTAATAGTCGATATCCGCGTCGCTATAAGCACCAGACATGGCGCTTCAAAATACGTAACATTTCCTATGAAGCACATCAAAAACATAGGAAATAATATGAAAAAAGAAGCCATCAAAGAATACGAAAAACTCAGTGCCATTTCTGTATGAAAAATATTCTCTATCGTTTCCTGTGTATAAATTGAATGATTTTTTGTGTATGATTCTAAGAGTGGACGGGAAGTTAACTTGGCCTTCTGAGACTATTATTGACAAGGCCATTGGGTGAGTGCTTTGATTTATTGTGGAGTGAATAGAATGTTACTAGAAATCTTAGAACTTAGGAATCTATAGTGAAGCGTATGTTGACGTTCAGACACTATGCCAGCCTCAATTCGGAGAATCTAACTTATGATATAGAACTCTGACCAACCGGAAGCGCCTACTTCTTACACAAACGTATATGATCTGAATCTTGCCCCTAAGATCCCTTACTGAATATTCAATAGAGAGTACTAGCCAGAATTAAATGCTCAAGGGCAAACTTGCAATATGACTTAATTGGCAGGTTTGAATGAATTTCCATAGACCACTATCCTGACAGAATGAAATACTAAATAGTTCAAGTGAGCCCTTGAAAGTAACAACAAAATTCAAATCGGCAAATAGATCTGTGAACAAGTCTTGGAGAGGAGTGGCTCTGACTCTACAAACACACAGGGTAAGAGTTTGAGAACTAACCCGTAACCCGTTTTTTGAAAGAAAACATCCATTCATCCAGGACTTTTATATCTAAAAATTGCACTTTTTGAGAACCAGATTCAACTATACGCAGTTTTTTAATGTTGTATTTGCATTTTTCACTTTTCTCTCTATATATTTTCGTGCTTTTCTCTGCTCAGCTCCAGTAATCTTATCGACGATTATCGATACCCTCATGAATTCTCTGAGAACAGTGAATCAAGGACTATAACGTTTACCTTACGGGTATTACGGCAATGAATGGGCGTATATTTGTTTTATTTAACTTTCTCCTGGATCTGTACCAGCCGTCATAATGATCGCTCTTCATTTACTCATAAAAATCGAGTATAGTCAAGTGTGTGTCTTTGAAGATACGATATTTTCAAGAATTAGATGCCTTATTAAAATATCTGACGAAGGGTTGAAGATTGCTAAGGATCATATCTTGGATTTGCAAGGGTTTTTCTATTTGGAGCATCGAATCTCCATGAAATTGTAACTTGTTCAATGATCCTGTAATCATTGCAAGTATTATCACCTATGAAAGATTCTCGGTATCTGGCGAAGAATGAAGAGGATCTGTGGAGTACCAAGCCGCTGACAAAGTTACCAATTGATTCCTAACTTGTGCTTCTAGGAAACTGTTGCTGCTTTATCTAAGTGATTGATTGAGATAGTGTACAAACCAGATGCATCGCGTTCATTGTGCTTTGAGTGATATCAGCTGTAGTTTAGTACTCATTGGTGGTTCTCATGGAACATATTAAATCGCGAACACCTAAACAAAAACTACAACAATCCACAGCGGCTAAGACTAAGACCAACAGGGCGACAAGCGCACAAGTGAAGATGCCATACTCACGACTGATAGTCGACATTGACGAGGCAGACGCCGTGGTTTTACAGGAATCACTAAACAAATCGCGCTCTCTCATATCTCAAATCTCCCAGTCTTTATCCAAAATCACCACATCAACAACGAAATCAGGACGACTACTACACCCAATTGTAGAGAGAAACAGGCAGTTGGCCTTGTTTAAAAGGAATGTCGACGATTCCCTGCTTGCAGTATCCAATGTTCAAGGCATCGCGAGCGAGGCTGCCATGTTCGAGTCCAAGTTGAGTGGTCGTATTGATAACGTCAAGCAGTATATCACCACCATTCATAAGGCTGAAGATATCGTGGAGCGGTTGGAACAGGGAAGTGAAGCTGAATATAAAGGTATTTATGAGAACTTGAGACGTACTATCACTGACAGTGAGATTAAGCTACAATTGCTATTCAGAGAATTGTTGAAACCGGTGTCTCAAACATTTGATCCAATGATCTATATGAATGATAGAAAACCGTTCCCATATTTGGAGGATAATCATATGAAAGACCTGGGTCGCATAGCTGACTATTTCACTGAGACTGGGAACTCAATTGATCAACTTTATGTTGATAATAGATCCAAGGTAATACGGGAATCTATGGTGTTCTTGGTTCCATTCACTGAACATATCTCCAAGAATGAGAAAGTTCCGTATGAAAAAGGGTCAAATGGTATCAACCAGTATACTGATGCCCTCTTGGGATTCATGTCGAATGAGCATGCTCTATTGGAAGACGTCTATAAGGACGAGCAGTTGGTACTCAAACTCTTCCAAAAGATCTTTTCACCGATCTTCGATGCTTACATCCAAATCATCAATAAAATATTGAACAAAATTCAAGTCAACATTCCAAACTTTGGTTTATTGACTTTTGAGCTGATTGACAATTCTAAGAATCTACAATCTACAATAGAGGCAATGACTTTTGAAGAATATCCAGAACTGAATAAATCACTCGAGTTGTGTCGTGCTCTTGCGCGTACACTTTTCAAGGAATTGTTAGTTTACACAGATCAGCGTGTCACAAGATTACAGTCTTTACCGCAGGACAATGGTGTCTCTGAAGCGACGGTAGATATCATGTCCAAGGCCCGGAAATTCGCAGAATTTAGAGATGGCGCTTTGGAAGTTATGAGAGGTCTGAAAGCCGGTTCGTGGATCCCGCAACCAAAACCTCGTTGGTTGACCAAATTTTCAAGTGTCACATCCTCGGTGGATGATGATGAACCGTTGGAATTGTTAAGTTCGTTCTTCTCCGATATTATCGACGCCTTGATTGTCAGTTTGGAAATTAAAGCTAGCGAACTGATCAAGAAGAAGCAATCGATTGGTTATTTGCTCATAACGAATATCACATTGGTCGAACAAATCATCTCCCGATCTTTGCTCAAAGATATATTGAACACTACTGGAATGCAAAGATTAGAGAAATTGAAGAGCCGTGCACTCAACATGTTCTTAATAGGCTGGAAACAAGTTGCATCATACCTTCTAGATGTGAATGTCGTTGGCAAACTGTCATCAAAGGATCGTGATGCAATCAAACAGAAATTTACTAATTTTAATACTGAGTTTGATGACCTATTAAAGAGTTACAAGCAATACAACATTACAGACCCAGCTTTGAAGAAATACCTTTCAAAGGAGATTGGATTCATTGTGCCATTGTATCATAGATTCTATGATAAGCATTCCAGAGGTGACTTCACAAAGAACCTGGGGAAATATATCAAATACGATAAGATGGAGTTCGATAGAATCATCGACTCCTTAGGACGTTGAACTACATGATATGATGAAACAAAATGAATACATCTTTCATTTAACTCGTTCTGTAGGTTCCCTGTCCCTAGTCGGGACTAAACTATTCTTTGAAAAGATGAGGTTTGAAGTCGTTTCGTTCAAGCTCGACGTGCTTTCGTTCTCTTCAATGATTCGATTTTCATCGACAGTGGAGGCAGCTGTGTTACCATCATTCAGGATAGACATCACTGGATTGACACTTGAACGACGTCTTCCGAAAATTTGTGGCTGATCTTGTTGCATTGGCAATAACTCCAGTGATGATGCAAACATACCAGCATGCGATTGGTATAAACCAGTTATATCCACAGTGGCAGATTCACGTCTTCCAAATGACTCGACAGACTGTAATCTTGACATATCCATCGATGGTCGCAATGATCCAACAGTGGTTTGTTGTAACAGTGGAACCATATCTGCGATGTCTTCATCGATGTAGGGCACTGGAGAGTTTGCCGAAGACGATGAACTCAATCTGGATAATTGATCGTCGTGTAAGACGGAATCTATGTCTTGATGATGTAACTCAAAAGAAGCCCTTGGTGTTGAAGCTGCAGATCTAACAGAGGCCCTAATCATTTGTGCATTTGGACTTGTAGCTCTCATAACTGCAGATGGCATAATTGGAGAAGCACCACCAAATTGGAACGATTCGGCCAAATCATTAGGATCGCCGATATCATTATTGTCTGTTGTAGAAGCCCTCGTCAGTTCAATTCGTGGAGCAGGTTCAAAAATTGGTGAATGTCTTTCATTTTTCATTATCTCATGGTATGACGGTGGGTCCCGCGGTGGCGATGCGGAGTCCATAATGGCATCAATACCACTTGGTATGACTGGACTCAGTGGAGCAAAGTCAACTTCTTCGAATGGTGGCGGAATGTCATCTGAGGGTGCTGATACAATGGAAAGCATTGGTGAAAGCATAGGTGATAGGGGAACGGCCTGAGGGGATGTCAATCCCGGATTCAACTCTTCTGGTTTATAGATGTTTGCAGACAATGTTGACTCAAAATTTGGTAACGAATGGTTCAGTGTAGAGCTCGAACGGGATCTATTATTTTGTCCAAGCGCCGTATAGATGCTTCTTGGTGTGCTATCAATTGCCTCGACTTCTGGTGATAAAGGCGGTGAGTCGAGTACTTCCATTGGGAAATAGATGTTGGATTCATGATGATTATGGTGAGTGGAATCAAAATGTGGTGCACCGTACGCAGGCAACAAGGTATTGGCATGAGAACACATCGGATCCAAGACATGGATTGGAGAATCAATACTTATTTCATAGTGCTTTGGCTTACCATCGAGTTGTCTTGATAATCTTAGACAGATCTTGATCCAATGGTGCGATTTGATGTTGCCGTAAGAGGTATTTGGATGCAATCTCTGTTGATTGTTCAATTTCTGGGGGACATACAGTTGGAACTCAAATTCCTTTGCGGTGAGGTCATACCCATCTGACGTCAATAGATTGCCCATCTTCTTCAGTTTTGGATCAGCATCTTTTGGTAAATCCTTTGGCGGTGGGGCCTTATGTTCCAGCAATAAGTACTTTCTCACCGGTTCCATTCTATGGACTTTCTTGTTGCGACAGTAGTATTCCAGATTCTCTGTCAAATATATCCTTATTCGGTGTAGTTTGATCTTATCCAATGGAACCAATTTGAAATATATCGGTAGGTATGCATTCAGGATAATAGCTTTTGAAGCGATCAAAATGTCATAGTGCAACTGATCTTCCCACTCCCTGCTAATAGCAATCGGTTCGGAGTCCTCGATAGATTCGTCAGCCTGGGCCCTTATAAGTCTCACTGGTAGTCTCGCATTGATATTGGACTTGAATGCGCCTTGTCTCTCGATGAACACTTCCAAATGGTAATGGACATAACCAAAAGAGGCGTCGATGGACTCAGGAGTTGAAGGTTGGATTGGATGTTCAAAGTTATAGATGTAATCACCTGGTTCGAAGCTGTAGTGCTCACTCACAGTCTCATTGCTCATAGAGCTCTTAATGGAATTCGATCTCTTTCTCTCACTTGTTGGCGATGCAACTCTCTTCAGCAACGATAAGGGGTTGGGTTTGGAAGACATATTGTCCAGGCTCAGCGAACTCACATCTTCGATCATTATGGAGCCGCCAGAGAGAACAGGGTATAATGAATTGGGAGACTTGATCATATCAGCGCCACTCTGGTTTCTATCGGATGACTGTGTGTAGAAAGGCCAGGTGTGATTCATCAACACCGTTTCTTCTTCGTACACGTTCTTCTTGGGCGGTATCCCTTCAGGCCATTCAGTGCGAGCAGTACCTTTGAAGGTGAGAGAAATAGACTTAAGCTTCGTCGATTTGAGTATTCTGATGACAAGTGCCCCACGTAGAAGTGTCGGTGGTCTTCCCTGATGAGAGTGCTCATCAAACCCCTGTAAGAAGATGTTATCTTCAGCGAGTTTGAGGTACACTTTAATAGTACTGGTCTGAACCAACGGCTTGGTCTCGCTCGTGATTTCCAACTGCCTATCCAACGGAAAAAGTGTCCCCTCTAAAGTGCTGATGGTGCTCATGATGTTGGTACTCATGGTGCTCTGGGGTATGTGTA